>JAYKKT010000071.1:12322500-12822500 GCA_036023115.1 Brasenia schreberi | reverse complement strand
TATTATATCTCTTTGTTATACCATTCTGTTGAGGTGTCTTGAACATTATATTATGCTTCACAATACTAAAGTCTTTGCAGATTTCTAAAAATTCTTCAGAGGTTTACTCTCCACCTCTATCCGATCTAAGAATTTAGCATCCCTACTTTCTACCAGTCCATGGTCCTTATTATAAAACCGATATGCTTTAGATCCTTTAGGATATCTGATGAATATACATCTTAAGGACCTATTACTTAGTTTGTCTCTAGACTAATCAAGGATCTTCACATGAGCGATAGATTTCCACCTCTTGAGATGACCTTGGTACATATCTCATGTGGTGTAGAGAATACAACTTTATATGAAACTCTTTTGAGTATATACATAGTTGTACTTATCGTTTTTCTCCAAAATACCCTTAGTAGATAAACATCTACTAACATAGACCTTATCATATTCAATAGGGTCCTATTATATCTTTCGGCTATACTATTCTGTTGAGGTATCTTGAGTATTATATTATGCTTTGCAATACCAAAGTCTTTGTAGAATTCTAAAAATTCTTCAGAGGTTTACTCTCCACCTCTATCCGATCTCAAGGCTTTAATTTTATGGATGACCTAGGTTCATATCTCATGTGGTGTAGAGAATACAACTTTATGTGAAACTCTTTTCAGTATATACACAGTTGTACTTACCGCTTCTCTCCAAAATATCCTTAGTAGATAAACATCTATTAATATAAACCTTATCATATTCAATAGAGTCCTATTATATCTCTTTGTTATACCATTCTGTTGAGGTGTCTTGAACATTATATTATGCTTCACAATACTAAAGTCTTTGCAGATTTCTAAAAATTCTTCAGAGGTTTACTCTCCACCTCTATCCGATCTCAAGGCTTTAATTTTATGCACAAATTGGTTCTTAACTTCCTTCTTATATTCTTTGAATGCTTCAAGTGCCTTAGATTTATGTGTTAAGATATATATATATATATATATATATATTGAGTAATCATCGATAAAAGTTATAAAATAAATATTTTTTAGATGTGATCTAAAAGGTTTGCATAAATCAGTGTGAATAATCTCTAATAGGGGTGTTGCCCTAATCACTTTTTTATAAAATGATTTTCTAGTAATTTTTTGTTATATACAGGCTTTACACTTGTTAAAAGTGTTTTCATAAAAACTATGCAATAAGTTAAAGTTAGTTAATTTTATCAACTTCTTTAAACTTATATGACCAAATCTTTTATACTATATATTCACATCAATCACATAGACACTGTTAATATAAGCAGAAGAACTTTTATTTTTATTTATATTGAGTTTGAACAATTCATGCTTAACATCAAATAAACTAGAAAATGCTATCATATCATGCTTTCTCATAGTGACTTTGCAAGGGACAAACCTATTCTTAAACCCTTTCTTTACTAAGACAGGGACCAACATAAGATTACGCCTAATAGAGGGTACACTAAATATATTAGTAAGTACAATCGGTATGTCTTGTACAAAAATTGTAAAGAACCCA
The DNA here is from genome assembly GCA_036023115.1 of Brasenia schreberi. Taxonomy (NCBI): domain Eukaryota; kingdom Viridiplantae; phylum Streptophyta; class Magnoliopsida; order Nymphaeales; family Cabombaceae; genus Brasenia; species Brasenia schreberi. The sequence continues at coordinate 12,820,976 of JAYKKT010000071.1, read as the reverse complement.
ACCCCAAGAACATAAAAAAATGTATTGTTTTCCATATACACGCGATGCTCGCCAGATTTGTATTCCTTCAGATACATTGCTCCCTCTTTGCTCTTTTAAATATGTCAAGTCCCTTTAGAGTCAATCCACCAATCAGTCACCGAGCTGTCTATATGGAGGCACTCAAAAATAACGAAGATTGTGTCCTACTTCCCTATTGAGTTGTGTCGTTGATTGTTTCCAGCATTATTCTTCTTATTTGGTTTTCAATTTCTTGATTATTTTTGGAGCTAGAACCTAAGTTATATTTAACAACTATCAACCTTGCTTTTTATTTTTATTCATATGTTCTTGTTCAATTACTAATTTTAATGGATGTTCTGAAGGGATAAAATTTGGTTTAAGTCCAAGTGTTATGGTTACAATGTTCTAAGAAGGGGGTAGACTGTTTAGAATCGTGGATATCTGCATTTGTTTAATAATGATTGACTTTGCTACAGCTAAATCCTCAACCATTACCAACATTTGGTTAACATGTTCAATTACATTATCATCTTCTTTCATTTTATAAGAATTATATTTTTGAAGGAGTAGTTATACATGCAGCTTAGCTGTAATATCATATTTTATGGTCAAGTAATCAAATAATTCTTTACCAATCTCATATTCCTCAAAGATTCTAATCAATTATCTTACATGTAGGTTAAGATTATTGTCCTTACTATAGTATCATCTTTAGAAATGTCTTATACTTTTTCTTTTAAACTGTTGTAACTGGAGTAGGGGGTAATATTGTTTTTCTAAGTATATAATCAACTCTCTCTAAAGTTAAGGTCGGTGAGATTCTTCTATTCTAAGTTTGGAAATTTATGCCATATAACTTTTTAGTCTTTGCTAATTCAAACACACAAATTCTAGAAGTCATTTTTAATAATTTGACAGAGACAACAAGTAAAGGATTTGTATATTTTTTGATAGAAAACATAAAACATGCATCGAATGAATTAAAACAAGACATTTCATAAAGAATCAACAACAAAAAATAGTTAGGCATCTAAATACAATATCCACAAATTCTAATTACTCAATTATAAATATTTTCAGGCATTGTACTACAACTTATTTAACATACAAGTACCTTTCTGAAAATATCACAAAACGAAGGAGTAAATATTTTCAGGCACTTTACTAAAGTTTATTTAACATACAAGTACTTCTCTGAAGATATCGTAAAACTAGGAAGGAAATATTTCTAAGCACTGTACTGTAATTTATTTAACATATAGGTACCATTTTGAAAATATTATAAAACCAAAGACAAAACAAGAAAAAAGGTGTTCTCGGATTTTTCAGAAAGTAAACTTATACTTTCCTCTGGTGGCATAACGAATAGTGTGTAAAATTGAGAGGATTATATCTGTAAAAACACCTAAATCTTGGGTTATGTAATTCCATAAATTGATCATGGATAAATCAGTAAAACTACATGTAGGTTTTTTATAATTTTACTGACGATTAGAGGGCAAAAAAGACTTTTCACTTATAAGGGTAAATGAGTCTTTTTATATCAAAATATCTGAACATTAAGGTAATTTTGTTCCTTAGTATTTCTTACTTTGGATTTTCGAATTGGGACAAAAAAGTAATTTCATTTATAAAATCGTTGCCTTGGGTTGTTTACTACAGGTGATTTTGCAGAAACCTGGGGTATAAAAATAGAGGAGAGAGAGTCTAAGAGAGGGGCAGGAGGCCGCCAAGAGTTCTTTGTCGTTGGCCTTCGCTTCTCCTATTCTTATGCTTCATGGGCTCTATTCCCTTCTTGCCTTACCTTTGTTCCTCAAAGAGGGAGAGAAAAAGGAGAGAAGGCTACCAACGGTTCAACAATCATTGGCCTGGCCTACGACGTTCAGGCCGTCTATATATTTTTAGCCCTGCGACCTACATACGACCGCTTTTGATGGGTAGCTTTTGGTTGTCGTCTCCTTGAATATCAGATCTAACACAACTATTTTCTTCTCCATTTCTCCTTCTCCCTCTCTTTTTTTATTGGTAAATAGTTATGCCAAATTTTTTTACGTCATTGTTATTGCTTCTCTCTCGTCATTTTTTTTCCAAAATCTTAGTACTTGTTAAGGAGTCACCAAGGGCTTCAATGAGGCTCTGATACTAGTGATGGAGCAGGCCACCTGCGAGCTGCTCTTTGTCTTGTTCTCCATGATGACGTCGACTGTAGTTTTACACCTCTTCGTCTTGTTCTCTTGTTGTAGCGATAATTGAGGGCTTGCAAATGTGGTAGGAAAAACATGAGATAAAGAAAGTGACAAGGTTACCAGTAGAAAATTTTTTCAAGAGAAAGTCAAAAGTGTATGATCCTTTTTTTGTATATTTCTATTGTATATATACATAACTTTTTTATCTTTCGAGTATCCTCTCTAAGCTTTCCTTTTTAAAAAGTCATTCGTGTTCATCCGAAAGATGCGTAGGACCTTTTTAAAAAGTAAAATAAGGTTTAAATAATTTTTACTTTGTTTCAAAATACAACTCATGAAATTCGAGAAGAAGGCCCTTCTTCCCGCATTTCATGGTTGACCTTAGTATTGGGGCCCATAGTAGTCACCAACTACTTACAATACTATGGTGATCTTGACTGCAATAAACTGCATCAGACTCTCAATTAAAGCAGTCGATAAAGGTGACATAGTCAAGCATAAAAGGTCAAACTCCTTGCAATTCCTTCCAGATTATAGTGATGAACCCGAGCCCAAATCTTGACAACCCATTGAATATATTGTGCACTTAAATTTGCAGTTCTTTCCAGATTATCTGACATTCATTTCGAATTTAGACTTGGTTTCAAAAGCTGCTTACCGAAATCGGAATCAAGTTTAGTTCACAGCATTCCATTTAGCTTATCCAATACGAATAAAATATCTTAGCAGACAGGTATCTGAGTTAAACCCATGCCACTGAAATCTGTTTTAGCTGCAAACCCGAAGGCACACTGTTGATATCTTTGCTTCGGAACAAAACAATTAGAATTAGGCTCGGTCAACTGGAATGTGTATTATCCATATAAGAGATATTCCAATTGATAAGATCTATCGACCTGAGACGAAGAGAAAGGTCTATATATTTTATTTAGTTATTCAGTTAAACCAATGATTCGTTATTGGAGCAGATAGCAACAAGCATTTCATCGGACATGCGCATTTTTGATTTTCCAATGGATTTCCATGTGACCTACTTGCTCTAGAGGGCTCAACTACCTTGGCCCCATGGCAAGGGAAGCCACAGATACATGCCATCATTCAGGTTAGGCCTTTTGAGTTAACCCAAGTGCCCTTTGGGACCTACTGGTGCTCCAACTTCTTGAAGTATCAGAACTCTTTATTCAAAGAATGCGAATAATACCAATATGTCTACTGCTTACACTTATGGACCTTAGTGAAATGGCGATTTTCTCTATCCAAGGAAGAGAAAGGGATCTTAGATATAATGTTGATTCATAAGGATATATCTCTTCAAGATTGATAAAAAGGGGAATATTTCTCAATGAACTGGTACAATTGCTGTCGATTCGATGGAATTCGATTATGTGTCAAACCACAGCTATTTCATTGGCCCATAATGTTAATGTGGCTTGAATATGTGATGGACATGAATTGCGACCAATCTCGAAAAGCTGAATCACATAAAACTTGTTCTTTCTTCTCTTGTTTTTCTCGACTTTGTGTTTTTTGCAAACCGATTCCTGTGGTTGTGTTTCCAAAACCAATTTGCACAGCACATGGGGTTCAAGTTCATCATAGTCGAGTCCATGGTCCCCAAAATTGAGGTGAATCAAAGAATTCAAGATAACGTGGTTTAGGAGCATGGAAGTAAACCATATAGAAACTGGCCCTCTTGTTTCGAATCCAGAATTTAAGATGATCTGTGGGAGTTCTGTCTGGACTAAAATCTAACTCCCTCAGTATGAATCTCACCTACAGTTTTGATGCTGAAACTCGACGAATGAGTTACTCTAAGTTTTTGGTAGGCGACCCGGGGTTAGGTAGACTCCTACTGGACAATTGCTCGGGCAGCTAGCGCCAATCACAGCCAACCCCTGTGTTACTCCCCTCTTGGTGAGTCTGCTAATTTTCTCACCTCACAACAGAAGAAAACTCACCGAGGCCCCTATTATGTGGACGAAGGAAGTATAATCCCTTAGAACAATAAAGGATTTCATATAAATTGAGACAGGAATCAGATACCACAGATATAGATGACATTGATCAAGGTTGAGATGCGAATCAAAGATTTATGGGTTTGATCTGCACAAAGAGCAATCTACAACCAGGACTAAGGGGTCGACTCACACATTGAAGGTCATGAATTCGATACCCCAGGTGTGCATCTCTCTTTGCTCTCCCCATTGTACCGAAAAAAGAAAAGATTTATGGGTTTAATCTCTTTCAGGAAAAGAAGTATGGTGATGCAACTAAGCTCTGAGGGGTTAACATAATTAGAGAGTATTTCGGCTGTCACAATTTTAATTCCAACAGGTGATAACTCTCTGGCATCAGATAATGCACAGCACAGACATGGAGAGTGATGGTCCTAGGCTTAGGGTAGTAAGCTGCGTGGGTGAAACCGACTCCCACCTACTCGGTGAGGTTTCCCCCGGTAACAAATTGGACAGAAGGCCATTCAGTCTTGAACCATCTTATTGTTCTGGCCTGCTATATACTGATAAAGAGAATTACTTTACAAGTGTCTTAAAATTACGAACTTTAGACAGCAGGAATGATATACTGTATTTAATACGGGTAGAATATACAATGATACATTGGGAACTCTGTATACATGTTTCCTACACCAAATGCCGCCTACCAAAAGTGGGGATTTGCCATTTTCCTAATTGCCTTCACCTTTGTACAGCAACAAGAAGGCATGAGAAAAACAAGAAAAAACTCTAAGCACAAAATAGTGGCGATATGCATCCGCATATATTCAGCAATCAGAAACTCTGATTCGCAACCCATTAGGCGCCTCGACTCTTGGAAACTTCAAAATCTTGTCTCCTCCAACTTCCTCCCACCTAATGTAGTGAAGAGCAGAAGTTTAGTAACAAAGTTAAGATGCTAAATTTCAAATTCAGAACAGTTTTGAAATGTGAACATGGAAGCGCAGAGTTTAAGCAGAGGATTCTGAATGTTTGGGCATATGATTCAAAAACAGATTAAATGTAGGTGTTGTCTACATGAAAATCAGCCCTTCTTTTTAGAAAACAATAGATCATTATTAGCAAAACCAAATATAAAATACGGATGATCAAAGGTTTTATGACAAGTTACCTGTATTTTGTGGTAAAATAGTGAAGGAACACAGAGATTATTACTATTCCCAACTCCTTCCCGGGGCACAACCTGCTTCCTCCTCCAAACATCATGAAATATGTACTCGCCTCCAAGTTCTTTTCCTGTATTGAGATGAATATACGTGAGAATTTGTAATGCTAATGATAGTCAAAGTTATGAAAGTGATCATTCATAGGTCTCTGAGTCCACGGACCTGCCATCTCCAGGGATTGAAGATCAAAGGCTCAGGGTATATGTGGGGATCAAAGTTGGTCTCTCTCATGTAAACGTATATCTTCCATCCCTTTGGAATAGTATATCCTGTTAAATGATACATTTATGAAAAATAATCAGTAAAAAATTACATAATTTGATTTACAATTACGAGATCATAGAAAACAACTTCTTGTATCTACTAGAGAAAACAGGGGAAATCCAGACAGTTTCTGGATAATTAACCTTTTAGTTCCATGTCTTTAGTTGTCTTCCTTAATAGCCCATTCACAACTGTTGCAAGCCTTAATGTCTCATAAATTACCTGTTAATATAAGTGATAGAGACACTTGTTATTTCTACTGCACAAAGCAAAGACCCTTACATGCTAATACTGGAGACAAGATAATCAACTTACAGCTCTAGTGAAAGGCATGGATCTGTAGTCATCCCAGTTCAGTGGTTCCTCTTCTGGTTTTGTTCTTCTAATTGCTAAGTGTTCATCCTGCAAATCAAGCAAGAGATAAATGTTAGTATTGTACGACTAGATAGATATGATAAAAGGGAGGATACATCCAAAAGATCAAGAAACTACCGCTTTTGAAATCAAATGATACAATTCAAGATATGTTCCACACAAGAAATGGAAATCGAAGTAGATAATTAACTCAATTTCTTACCCGGAGCTGGTTCAGTGCTTGCGGGTTATCATGGAGATACTTGATAGCCATCATGGAGGTGGTTGAAACAGTTTCATAACCAGCATAGATGATTGCAATCAACAGATCAAGAATTTGATCAACCGTAAGTTTAAACTTGTTTTTCTCATCATCTGTACTCAATACAGTGTCAAGCATGTCAGCATAAGTATCACTAGAAGCCCTTCTTTCTTCAATGAGTTGGCCCAACAATTCAAGAATTTTTTCCCTTGCCTATCGAAATCAATCAAACACAAGCATAAATCAATACCTGATGCATACAGCGCAATAGAAGCTTAATAACAATAGAAATGGCAAAATCTGCAGCAATGAGATCAAACCTGAAATCCACGACGATAGTTAGTTCCTGGGAGATTGATTGGCAATGACAGGGTTCCTTCCACCAACTTATAAAACTCCGGCCGAAAAGCATCAGCTACCGGACCTGGCGTGATGCCGGCAACTTGCTTGAGTGACAATAGAAACGCCATCTGCATTAGAAACAGATAAATCAAGTCCGAACAAATTGTTTTATAAGTAAATCACAGTGCCCCAATTGCAGAGATCATGTGTTATGGTTAACCTCTTTTGTTTGCTCTTGAATATCAAGTGTGTTGTTACTCCAGTTATGGAGATGTGATCTCATGAAGCTGTCAATGTCTTTGAGAAGGACATCTCGGATCATATTGTTGTTGATGAGAGAGAACATTGGCCCTCTCATGGCTTTATGGAGTGAGACAGGGACGGCTGCAATGTTCCATTTTCCCAATATGTCGAGCATGGACTGTGGGTACCCTGGAACAAGGCCTTTTCCCTCATTCAACAGGATATATCTGTTGAGATCTGGATCCATTGAAACCACTGTAGGGCAGCCCAGTATGTGGGACTTGAACACATTTCCATACCTGCAAGGATGAAGCGAACCACTTGAGAGAGAGAGAGAGTAGCAGAAAAGCGAGGCCTGACCCGAGAAAAGAATCATACAAGAGTTCCAAGTAGAAAAAAAAGATTTTTGTCTGGTAGCTTTTCAAAAAGGCTGCAAATGCTAAACATTCAGGAAGCAGCACCAGAATGTCGAGGACGATTGACAGACATTACATACCACCAATACCAAGGCACAAGAATTACTCAATACAAAATACACTAAATCCATAAAATGAACTTCAAAGCCAGAAATCTAATGTCAAAGGAATGGAAAAGCTTTGAAGGATTGAACAATAGACCCATCAAAACGTTTTATCCCATTAGTATGATAAAGTTTATAGTGACAAGAGAAGATTGGTTTCTAGTCTAGAACCAGATAAGGAGTCTTCACCTTGCCCTCTGCCTTTTCATGAAGTCTGGTCCGAATTTCAGGAACTCGGTTGTCTCTCCAAACATGGGCCACCCCATGGTGCCGGGAGGCAACCCTTTCTTCCTATATCTAACTTCATTCCATTTTAGCAGGGTAATGCAGAAACAGATAAACCCTGCTACCACACCCAAGATCACCAAGAACAAATCCATCTCTGTCTCTCTCTCTCTCTAGCCTACAAGCACAAGGCTGAGAGTTGCCGAATCATAATTTATAGATTTTAGCAGAAGATTTTACCAGGGCATTTTATTTCACTGTTTGGACTTGACTCCTGAACATCGATCAACTGGGTTCACCTGTTTCGATTTCACAACATTCCCTCCTGGGCCCTCTGTGGCCCAGTGATGACGTGGGGCTGCGGGCCCACGCTTATCCATTTTCCCCTTTTTTTGTTGACCCAAACGCTAATAATCATAGAAGCGTGAAATTGGAATTCATTGCATAAAAGTAAAATCAATTTTATCCATGTTTGCATTTCAAAATTTAGAGGTTTTCATATATAAATCTAAAATAGACGTGACAGGTTCGGAACCGGCTTTACAGTTCAAACTGGAACTGAACCGACCGTAGAATCGTGGATAGATCGAACCAGTCCCAAAACAATAACCAGACCCCATAACCTTTCGATTTGATTACGGTTCAATTTTTTTTAAAACCGTAATCAATGGTTCTAAACCACTCTTTAATAATATATATATATATATAACTTTTATTCCTCTTCTTCTCTCTCTATCTATATTATGTGTGTACACTTGCATGTGAAAATGAATTTAGATAGAGAGAGGAAAGGAGGGTTCAAGTAGATCAATTACCTTTGATAATTTTTATTCACATATCCTAATATAAAATTTTGAATTTTAAGGTAGCGAATTTTTTAGCAGGTGGTCGTAGACACTGCCAGTTCCAACTTGCCCAGAACTATGAACCATAATCAAACAGGGTTATACCGGTTTCAGTTCTGATTACGGTCGGTTCAAGTTATGATTTCTCTTTAATGGAAAAAAGTAAACAATTCTTTAAAACATCTATAATAAGCTCTTAATTACTATCAACAAATCTCTGAAACCGCTTCGAGATCACAATATGTGTCATCGAGCAATATAAGTTCTTCAGAAAACATATATTCACTTCTAGTATCGGAAGAACAAGGGCTTTTTCTTGTATTTCTTATATTTAACTTTATAATTGAATTACCCCAAATCCCAAATCTTAAAATCTGATATTAAATTGGGATGTGCCACCTTTTATACATTCATCATTTGCCGTAGAACTGTCACCTTTAGGCATAGCTTCTTTGTCTGTGTTGATTGATGTATTAGACTAAAGAGGTAGGGCTGATCAATGATCCCAAATTCGGGATTCGGCTTTCTTTGATTCGTTGCATGCTCATTCGTGCTTGCTTTGTGATCAAACCAAAGTTAAGTGCATGGATTACAAATATAGCAAATATCGCCAAGCTAACCCAAGGATTTGCCCCCATAATGTAATTAAATAATCAATATTTCAATTTTACTAGAAAAAATAAAGAAACAATTGGCTTATTCTTCCACAGAATTTACATTAATTATAGTCATTTTTTATTTGATAAGTGACACTTTTAATTTTGAGCTAGTCTAACCGGACTTCTTCAATCGTGTTATGATCCTATGCTGCATGGACTGAAACTCAAGCGGACAACATTTTATTTCGAAAAGCAATAATGACATGTATTATGTATATACACGTAGTAAATGCATACACATATTTATGCTTAAATTTACTTAAATATTTTTATGATATAATCATTTTCACTAATCATGATGGAGATTTGAATTTTTAAAAAATACTATTTTTGTATTTTATATTTAATACAGTAAATAATTTTTAAATTAAAATCTTTACTATTGATCTCTTTGATTGAACAGTAACATCAATGAATATAAGCATGACTATTCTATGTATTATCTCTTTCTCTCTCTCTCTCTCTCTATATATATATATATATATAGATATAAGTCTTTCTTTTTTGAGATTTGAAATTTCTTACATCCTTTTTTATTTTTACGCAACATATATTTATTTCAAAAAAGAATAAAATATTTTTCCAATTTTGGTGGTGAATTGACATAATTCCGTGAGTACTCGTTTGAGTGAAGCTCGATAATTACTTCTTATACAGAAAACCAGTCCTTCACATGCCTGTCGACACACAGGCCAAGATCTTTTCGTGATAAGACAAATCGCAAATGACAAAGCTTCCCAAAAGCATGTGGGTGAGATTGAGTCCAGAGAGCGAAGTTTCTTCCCTCCTCCGCATTGTGGGACTGGCTTCTCGTCTACCTTGGCCCGTCGTTGGATCATCAGCAGTAGTTGTTGCTTTCAGGGAAATATTCATTTTTGAGGGTTGATATTGTAAAATAATGTTCCTGTCAGCAATTTACAAGAGAATGCCTAAAAAATTATAGATGATACTCCACATTACAAAAAAGGGGTTGAAGATGCTCCATATCATATGTACACCCTTATGAGAGTCTTGACCGATGTTAAGTTGTGATAATAGAAGTTTGCGAAAATTCTGTAGGCTTGCTTCGCAAGAGGTTTTAGACGATCAAAGAAGTTTTTCTTTCCAATAGTTGCCTGCCCTCTCAATGATTCAAACAACGATTTATGAATATTTTGCATCCAATCATTAACAAAAACGTTTATATTGTCCGCAATGGCAACTACAACGAGTTTGGGGTCGTCAATCGACAAGAAAAGCAGATTTTCTATCGTTCAATCCTATACGGGCATGTAACAAAATGGAGGATTTATTGTAGAAGGTGAGACAAATGCATCAAATTTTAAGATATTTACTAATACCAATTAAGAAAGTGTTTTTTTGTAATTTTAATAAGGCCAAGTTTCTGTTGCTTGTTTAAAGGTACTCGGTTGATTTTCCCATACGTCCAGACAATGGGCATCTCTCTCTAGTTCTTCGTCTTGTTCCCCATCAGGGGTCCATCACGGGTTTGTCGGGTTCTCCCATTCACACCATTGACACATCATTATGAGTCGAGAAGGCGGGGGGCTTCATGCATCATCATCAATGCCATTAGAAAAGGGGAGGGCTTTAGTGTCCTCCTCCCTCTCTCATCTTTTTTCCCGTACCAAAGAGGTATTAATTTCTTCTTTTATTCCTTCTCCTCTTCTTGTGTTATGTATTTTTGTGTTTGTAGGAGGTTGCCATTTGAGATATTATTTGTCTACGATACCTGTTTTAGAGGTGTTTTTTTATTGGGTACGTACCAGATACGGGTACGTCGCCCACAACGGCGTACTCGTGCAACGTAGCTTACATGCAATAATTTGCTTGAAAATTTTCCTCACAAAAGTTTCTTCATGCAAGATGTTGCATTATCAAATAGTTGTATGATAAAAGTATAGTCATTATTTTGCGAAAATTGTTGCAAGCAAGATATGCCATTAATGAATGTAGATAAGCAAATCAACTTAGCTCATACCATCGAATGAAACTTCTTTTATTTTTTCTCAATGGCAAGTGGGTTGAGCATACCGATAGCAAATGTACTTTAATCGCAAAAAATTGTGTATAGATTCAAGATATGGAAACCAGTCGGGAGGATGATCCTTCGAGATTTTTGTTGGACTTAATGGTGTAACTAAGTATTGGTGGACACAATTATGCTCATGTAATAGTGATTCACTTTAGTTCATGATTAGTACTCCTTTATAATTCTTACAACAACAACTAAGTCTTTTCCTATACTAGATAGGGTTGGCTACATAAATTCTTTGTTTTAATAGAGTCCTATTATAATTTGTAGAATCCATGGTAAATAAGTCCGACAAAATTTTACGTTGGATGTCGAAAGCCTAATACAATCCTCCTCCTTTATTCGAGCTTGGGACTGGTCATGCAAGGATGATCTCTTACATGAGCAGTGTTACTCCTTAATAATAGGTGGTAAAGCATGTATGTAAGAGGGACTTGTGCAAATGAATGTTACTAACGTATTCTTTAATCTCATATTGCTTAGAGAAAGAATCTCACAGATTTTCTGTCTTTTTTATATATGGTAGTTCTAAACGTGTGTTTTAAAGAGCTTGAATAGGCTATGTATGATGACTATATGTGTGCACATGCGCGTTGGCTCAGGCTTGGGTTATGGAGAATTATTTTCCGTATTTTTTGGATGAAAAAGTTTTGACTTAATGGTAAAATGACTCTCTCACAAAAAAGTGTGGAGGTGGCTACGAAGCAGATTCAAGGAAGCGTGACCCATCGTTGCTTCATTATAAAACTTCAATTAAGGTTCCTCTTTTGTGACAGTGCTTTTGTTCTCCGATCGGTTGGCGATTGAGTTATGGTCCAAGAAGACTTGAGTTGAGTTACACATCATGTGATCGTCTTATCTTGAGAAAAAAGGTAATGGTACTTGTACATGCCTAGTAAGCGAGAGACCTTGATTTCTCTAAGGTAAGTTCATGAAAATGACTTGATCAAATAAGTGACTTATTTATTTTATTTTATTTATTTGGTTCTATTGTACTATTTGCTTATGGCTTTCTCTAAATGTACGGCTTTGGTTGGTGTGGGAATGTTATCATTCATCCCATGCATGTTACTTGTTTATGCATGTAACTCGTGGGTTTCTTCCAATAATTTTTCCGCGCCTAACTTTTCTAGTTTGGCCGTATAGCAACTAAAAGTTTGGTTAGAAACCCCAAAACTACTAAAGGATAACATGCAAGACTTCGACCCCCTTTGGAATTCTCCTTCTGTGGCCACTTACCTTCCAATCACTGTTTTGAGAGGGCTGACCAAGTCGGCTAAGCTTAGTGATTGAAACGTTATGTATTGGTACCGTCCTTTACTAGTTCACTCTGATGTTCACTAAATAGTATTTAAAAATACGTATATTGCATAAAAAATATCCTGCATACTCCAGTACAGTGTATTTGAATTTTCTACATTTCTTGAAAATGTAGGTATACATACATGCATTTACGTCTATATACGTTTGAAGTTCTAAAAAGAAAATCATAAAATCAACATTTTACATGCCTACTAGATGTATAAGTTTGGCTTTTATAAGCCAAAAAGGCTCAATTTTTTAAAATTTTCTTAAAATCTAGAATAATTATGTAAATAAGTTTGTAAACAGTCTGGATGTGTTTGGGAATGAAAAGCACATCCATACTGTTAGTTTGCAAAAAAATAAAATATGCATTGCGTAGGGAGAGCAACACTTATAAGCAGCAAATTCACATGTGAGAATTTTATGTGCATTAATCTATTTTAAAAGCAAAACCAGTTCTACTGGCGCAGTGATTCCATGGCATACCTGAACTTGTAAGCATATAAATTTCCACTTCCACATGCAATACAATATGTAATTTAATACATATATTTTCCCTAGGTAAGCTATCCAGTTCAATTTACTAATGGAGCTTCATTCAAATAATAGAAAAATAAAAGAAAAGTAGTTGCCGACAAGGTGGTAACATTTTAATCATAGACGAAGGTATATATATATAATACAAGCACCTCTTGTTTTAATCAACCTTGTGACATCTTTATCAGTTCTTTCATTTATTACAACATATATATCTTAAGTATTTAAAGATTTTTTTCTTTTTCGTTATAATGAGGAGTCAAAGACAGGCACCCGTGCCCCGGGCAGCGAACTCATGGAATGAAACTTGTAAATCGAGTCGAGTCCCCTGGGTAGGTGAACTATATATCACTCTGAGTACATATTTAAAGTTAGCTTTCTTGAGAATGCAATGTCTACTTAACTTATGTATAACTTTGTTCCCATATCTAGATATCAAACCTCAATATCGTGTCGAGTCTTCTTACTACCATGTCAAAGAGTCTTTGGTTTTGAGACTCTAGTAACTCCTTTTCTTGCATTGTCCATCGAAATAACAATATTTACAAATAAAGTGCACTCCTTTTGAAAGACAAATAAAGTAAATAATTAAATAGATCAAATTTATCGTAGAGAAGAAAAAACAAAATGCCTCTCTTGTGATTTTGAGGCTTTATAGAAACAAATTGAGAGTGACTAATAAATGATAAAAAAAAATCATTTAAGATAACTCGAACATATAAAAAGATGACCAAAAGATGCTATGATAAAAAGATATGAAAAACTAGATTGTAAAAATATTAAAGAAGACTACAAGAATGATCACACAAAGATCATATTAGATCATATTTATAATGAGGTTATTAAAAACAAATTGAGAGTGACTAATAAATGATTAAAAAAAGAAAATGGAGGTTTTCTTTTGTCACACTCTGAAAGGGACTTAATGAAGGGGCGGCATGGATACAGACCCCTTCCTCCCTCTATATATATATAGAGAGAGATATCGTGGTAGACACACACACTCATCTATACATCTTCAAGGATTTTAACCGTTTGATCCACAGCTGAAATTTAAATTTCAAAAGCAATTTTTGATGTATTATTTACTTTATTTAACTTAAAGATCAAATAGTTAAAATCTTTAAGAAAATTAAAACAAGAATTAGTGTGCACAAAAGAATTAGTTGACGTTGCTTAGGGGGGAGAAGTGCTGAAATTCTTTTGGTGAAATAAATACATCAAGTATTTTATTTGCTCTTTTGAGTTAAAGATTTCAACCGTTGATCCTAAAAATAAAAAAGATTCGATATTTAAGAAAATTAAAGTGCATAGAGACTATGCTCTCTCTCTATATATATTGTGAAGTATACCACTGCTAGTCGGAAGGATGCCGACTAGTTTGGTGCGAGCGGGGTCGGCACACTATGAGGTAAAGCTCTCCCAGCACTGATATGCTTCAGTCACAAGACTCGAACTCCAGACCCTGCTTAAGGAGAAGAAGTGCTGAACTATTTGAACCAACCAAGTGTTGGTCCTCTCTGTTTTTATTGCTTACAGCAATTGAAAATCTTGGCTCCTCCCGATGTGTGTGTGTGTGTGACTCACATTGAACAGTGCAGGTGAGATTGAGGTTCACGAGCTCGTGGGCCGCAACCCTACCTCATTTAAGGTCGCACAGTATCCATCCATAATAATCATCTCACTCACTTTTATCATCCTCTCCAGAAATGCCAGACTAGGAAATTAATTCCAATCATGTTCTGTCCATTTCCATACTTTTATTCTTTGACCACTCTCTCTAGATGGAAAACAAACTATAGTTTGCAAACGTCTCTCTCACTCTCTCTGGGCACAGTTGGTTTTCTGGAAACCACCACAGAAAAGATGTTTCTCACTTTACACACACAAATATATAATATAGATATAAATATATTATATATTCTATATGTGTGTGTGCATCGGTCATTGATATCCAAAGGAGCAATACTGCTGTGAGTCGACTTCTTTTCGTTTTATTTTTCAGTCTATTGTTTAAGGTTATCAACTACTAGATCGTCATTAGCTTTTCAGCATTAATTAAGACATGAAGTTCAGTGCATTTAGGGCTGTGGACTTTCTCTCTCTTTCTCTCTCTCTCTCTGAGAGGATGAGTGCGTCGCATCTGACGAAAAGCAGACGGTCTTTGTTTTATCCCTTGATTCGTTCTAGAAAAAATACCTCCTGCCAATTTTCTAAAAAAATTTCTATCATCCGCAAAAGGTTATCGTGTCGATTAAGCTAATCAATCTCGGGAATACAGCATAACTTTGTTCATTGGCAGAACTTTACTCATGTAAAGGATTTGTTATAACAATGGGTATACATGCAATGCAATAATGTATAACTGAAAACAGTAGGAGATGGGAAATATGACTTTTATATACATGCATAAAAGAATGCATAAAAGGAGGATGTTCGCATGTTCGGAGGTTGAGATTGATGAGTAGTTACAAAAGAAAAAACCTTATCGAAACAATTCGAGAGATAATAAAATAACAAAACTGCAGTAAAAAAAAAGTACAAGAAACTAGTAAAAAAGGAAGACCACAAAAATATTTAAAAAATAAGAAAGAATAATCTACCCTTATGTTAACTGATTTGATCTCATTTAGTATATGAAAAAACTTAGTTAGGGTTGTTGTTGTATGCGTGCATGAAACATTGATTTAAATACACACTTCTTAACTTCCTTATGTGCGTTACTCTTTGTTTTTATTTTGTTTTACAAGAAAAGGCCGAAGCCAAACCACACACACCCTCTAGGGGTCGAACTCCCCACCAGTAATAACAGCTCTAGAGCGCTCCACTGTTGAGTTAACGGTCTGGGTGCGTGTTACTCTTTCTTTCCTTCTCCTAAATGTTACACACGGAAATAAATTATCAGCAAGTACTCGATTAAGCATAGTTGGAGGTAGTATTTGATCTAAGAACACCTGTAGGCAAGTCAAATAGGCCACGGTTTCACCACAAACTACATATCATATATAGGTCCTGTAACGTACTCTTATTTTGTTTGAGGTGAAAGTACAACACGGTTAAACCGTGGACTATATGCTTATAGCCCACAAACTTAACCAGTGGATGAAGTTCTTCCATATCAGTGTTCTTGGCTTCAAGAGCCTTTGAGAAATTTAACTAAAAGATGGTGAAAACTTGCATGTTTCTTGTGGGCGAGGCCCATTTCAGTGACTGTCGAGAGCTCTTTTCTTTTTTAGACGCAAGCTGGTAATAAACAGATGACCTACTAGATGTGCATGCCCTGATATTTGAACTCATGACCTCTAGAAGGTCCTGCTGAATCGTATCTATGTAGAGCAGGCCTTCTAGACATGATTTGTATGAGTTGTTTCGTTACATTCGTATTGAAAACCGGGTGCCCATACATGCATATATATATATATATATATATATATATATATATATATATATATATATATATATATATATATATATATATGAACAATAAATGAATAGGGTTTAATGGAATTTAAGGGAAAATGAGGGGGAGACATCGACCGCGCAAAGAAGGGCGTGCCAGTCTCCTTCTTCGTTCGCTTGTGCTCGTCGCCAGATGTGCACATTAGTCTCTTTCTCCGCATAATTGATGCTGAGAGAGGAAGAAGAAAGGAAGTTTGGTCCAGTCGAGAGAGTCTCTCTCTCTTATATATATATATATATAATCAAGTCTTTTTCACGTGAACGTACAGGAAGAGGGTGTGGACAATGGGCTCTTTTGTCCCTTTCCCCATGGTGGCTACCCTCACGTGCGTTCTTTGACTCTTTCCTTTCATTCAAACCTTTTTCTGACGATCCATTCTTTTCCTCTATTTTCTATTATTATTATTTTGCATTAATTCCCCTCTCCAATAATTTCACCTATATATTCGCTGAATCATATACTCTCTCTTTCAACTATATCTTTCTTCAATTCCTCTCTCTCTCTCTCTCTCTATATATATATAATATTATATGAATAGATTATCGTTGTCACATGTTTGGGTGTCTTTGGAGCGAATATATATGCCAAGATTGCTGAGGCGAAGGAACAGAGCCCGTACGGTTCTGCGGGCGCACGTGCGTGTGCACGTGTACGGCTGGCTTTCCGGAAGGGAGGTAAGCTACATGTGTATCTGCACATGCACGGTGGGCACATACGACAACCTTCGTCACCTTTTTCTAAGATCCTCTCTTGTGCTCTTCTCCTACCAATAATTAATTCCTCCCCCTTATTATCATTCGATCTTTGAAATGGATAGTGAAGATTCAAATTAATTAAATGTAAGTACTCAAATACAATGTGATTCAAATTTCTATTGTCCATATGAAAGTTCTTACCGTGAAAATATTTGTGTAATATTTATACATCAAATATCATTATGCAACTAAGACTCTCTCTCTATATATATATTACTACGAAAAATAGACTAAGATCGAGAGCCTTAATTCAAAATCATATGAATTATCTTTCAACATAGAATTACCAAAATATTTGGCTTTGCACTCATTACAAAATAAAGGGGTAGTAAATCAAATAATAGGCAATCCGTCGGTTTGAAAGCTAATGAATTGTTAATCGTGGATATTCTCATAAAACCTAAAATAATAAAGGTTAGTTCGAACAATTTCTTCTCTTTTTCCATGGAAGAAGTAGATGGATTTGATCAGGATTTTGATCTCTCACCCCTACTTCCATTATTTTCCTTTTCTGAACCAGTAAAGCAGCTAATTAGGAATAGACCAAATCTTTATAAGAAATCTTTTATTATATATATATGTGTGTGTGTGCGTGTGTGTGTGTGCGTGTGCGTGTGCGTGGTTAGCTCATTGACACCGAGTTCATGAAATAAACGAGTCTAAAATTGAACTGCCTCGGCAAGCTTCATGTTATGATTCTATGAACGATGTGTTTCGTTTAGCTAAGTGTATGTGTTTTTTCTTTCAAAGGCGGTAGACAGATGCACACCCGGGATATCAAACTTATGACCTTCAACTTATGAGTCATCCGCCGTGGCCAGGTGAGTTGTTGCTCGTTGTGCAAGTATGTGTGGTTTTTATGTACATGTATATATGTTAAACACACACATGCATGCACCCTCCTGGGAATCGAACACATTACCACAGCTTTAGGAGTAGAGCCCTGTAAGCCGAGCTAACGCTCTGAGTGTAGTTTTTGTATCGTTTTATACTTCAACTAGTTTTTCTTTCAGCTGCATCACGCTAATTTATTTCTCCCATCTTGGTAGAAATGAAACATGGGAGTGCGTCACATGCAATAATTATGGCAGATCATGGTCATGTCTACCGTGGGTCCTCAGTCAAAGTTTGAGAGAGAAGTCAAGCTTGACGTCTGTGGCTAGACATGTCCAGTTCCCGGTAAGTTTACCCGGAATCTGGAACCATTGGTTTTAGGACTGTTTTGGTTTGAAAATAAATCCTTGAAATCGGTAATTTTATTAGAAATTAATTATATTTAAAAAAATACTAGAACCAACGGATTGAAATCACTATAAAAACGTGAAATCCGGAACCGAACCGAATGGTCTCCGATTCAGGATCCAGTTTTGGTTCTGATTTCACAGGTTCCTGACCCGAATCAGTTAAGGTTAAGACCGCCGAACTGGTTAGAAATCAGCCATGTCTATGTGGCTCTGAGGAGCCCCAGAACCTGATGTTGATTCTCTTACGGATTGCATCAGCAAATCTCGTAACTGCAAGAAATGACATCGCCCTTCTCTCTCTCCCTCTCTATCTGTTAGTATATTTAAACAATTTTCATAATCAAATGTAAGGGAGAGAGTGAAATTTGAATAAAAAATAAAAAATACACCATGTTTTTGGTAGGTGTACTTGATTGAAAAAGCAACTGTTTTTTAATTCATATCTCAACTATTCATCTCTTTATATATATATATATATATTAGAAATCATCTTTGAGATGTCATACTCCTCTCTATTATTGTAAGGAATGGTTGGTTTAAATAAAAAAGTTTACAAGCAATTGCAACCACAAAAATTATTTTTTCTTGAATTTGAACCAGTCATATTCATGATCGAACGGTCCAAATATGAGTTTATGTCATGAGGAACGACCCTTTGCATATATGTGTATGTTATTTAACACTGAATCAATGAATATAGATATTGGATGAGTTAATTTTTTAAAATATCTGTTGCTGCCCAGTGGTGGATCCAGAAATTTGTATGCCGTAGGGCAAATAGGTCATGAGGCTGTTTAAGGTGGGAGAATTATACATTACGGTCACAGATTTAACCACTAGATATAGTGTTTTTCATTCACTTTTTTAATTTTAGGTGGAACAGCTTCCCCACCTTCACTGAATGTAGATCCCCCACTGTTGTTGCCAAAACCCAATCGAACCAGTAGGATGTTATTCTCATTGATTGTGCATGTCATGTTAATTAGCTAGATTCAATATCTGTAGAATTTCATAACTCTTTTTTATGAAATTTTAGAAAATGAGTTTCAAATTCAATTTAAGCATATGGATCTCATTCGTATAGATTGTCCTTAGCCATCCCAAGTACAGTAAAAGAAAAATTAAGAGGGTCACATTAAGTGGCCAACAGCTAACGTAAAACTGTATCAGATCTTTATCATCTTGAGTGATCCTTTCAGTCAATCAGAACTTCTTCGACATGCGCAGTACAATACTGGGATTCGGTGACGGATGGTGAACTGACTATTCGATCATTTAAGGTGGGGAGAACTATGCACAGTAATCATGGATTCTTGTGTCCTGTAAGTTTTTCATTCGTTCTTTGAATTTCAGGTAGGGAGTTCGCCCCACCTCACCTCAATATAGATCCGCCACTGCTAGGATGCTTGGGCAAAGTCCGTATTCACGGTCTAGCGAAATCCATCTACCATATAAAAGCTTAGATTAAGGTTAGGGTTTCCTGATATCTTATGAAAAGTGTTCTGGTTCATTCGCTAATTAATTAATTAAAGTGTCTACGTTCATTGATGGACACACTGAACTACAAAATAAGCTGTATTAGATGAGCTTTGTCTAATCATTATTATTATAATTATTCAATGTTCTTAACTTATTCCTCAATGACATATACATATGGTCCATGTTCATCACATCATAATGAATTTCTTTTGAGTGGCTGTTTCAACTGTTGGTGAACAAAGGGGATCAAATGCAGCTCACATCTTCAACTTGCTCCTCCATCTGTGAGCATCGGCTTGTCAAGCCCACTTGCCAGAGGAAATACTTTTGCTTTTGATTTGGTTTGAAGGATAAAAAGATTCCATGGCTGTATCCAACCACCCCATGTGTCAGGGCCCGAGCTGCACGTGTTTGACAGGTGCACAAGTGGTCCTTGCCTTCGGTTTTCGCTGCTACAGTTGTTCTTGCATGGAAGCCATTATTTCTCTTCGTGTTGTTTGCCTTGGCCCTTGCTGCTCAGCTCATTATGTAGGCTATGGTGTTCTTCAGGTTCAAATTCATGAATCTGAACCTCTGAAGCCCGGACGATTCCACCGACTCTTTACCAAAAACACAGGTCTAAGGCAAAGTCGTATGGCCATGTATGAGGACGACGCCTCCCCATTGACGGAAGATCAAAGAAGTTGTGGTACCTATATATGAATCCTAAATGGGCATCCAGTCAATACTACTCATACGATATCTAAACAAAGCAGGGTTTGGATTTTAGATACAATAAGAATAATGGCCCTTGTTTATTAATTATTAAATAAAGACGAGTTGATAGAGAATATTATGTTGGTGCTTATGATATTCAGTATACAGTCTAATCCATTTCATGTTATCTAGGCTGAACCCCAAGTTCAGGTAGTTTGTCTTATTGAGATGCATTTATCATTTGTTTGGTGGGACTCGTTTTTTATGCATTTCTTTGGAATTTTGGTTGTTTTCATTATTGACAATAATCTACTTAATCTTATTAATTGGCCGATATGCCTGTTGCAATAAAATTGACATGCTGCACAATGCACCTGTTGCAATTCTGAAGCAGGAGCCTGCAAGTATTATCTGGTCAAGCTCAGAGCCTATAGCATCAATTGCATGGATCGATTTCTCAGGTTCAAGACATTAGAATCTGAATGCTACATTAGAAGTCCAAACCCCTCTACATCTTGATGCTGATACATTGGTTGGAAAGTTGGTCTAAAATAAATTTAACTTTGAATGCGATACAGTCTATGACTCTTGGCTTTGAACCTTCAAATGATAGAGGAACTATTGGCTCACGTTAGGTCCCCATGGAGGCCAGTTCTAATAGAAATGCCATTGAGCCATTTGGCTGAGGAGCTCATCATTGGGCAACTTGCATTTGGGGACTGATGTTATGTACAAGCAATTCGTGGATACGTCATCCTCATGCTGGAGAATTATTTAGTGACCTACAAGTAAATTACCTCATAGTATTCTTACTTGTTCAATCAATCAATACATATATATATATATTATAAAAAAAGTCTAATATGCTATTCACGTTATATACTTATCACATCTTTGAAAATCTCAATTATTCATCTTACATAGTAAAACTCATTCCATTATATATATAGGAAAATAGCAATAGGCTTTAATACTACAAGCGGATATGTCACACTCATAAAACAAATGCAATTGCGGTCTTAGTCAAATTACATCCTATAGTTTTGTCAAGAACTGAAAGGGGCACCACTTGTTGTCATCCTTTGCCAACTTCCATGGGACTTATTTAGCATTACGTGTTGCACTCACGTAGTATTTGCTACAGGAATTAATTAAACTGAGACCGTAATGTGGTTGTTTCATGAGTGTGACGTATCTACGAATTGCTTGTAGTATTAAAGCTCCTATTGCTTTTTCCAATATATATATATATATATAGGAAAACTAGGAGTTGCTACACACCCTTTCATACCAGACCCTATTAGACTATTTGCGTCATCCCTGCGATTTCACAAACAATGAAAATCAAGCTGCCCATCAATATCGTTTCGAGAATCAATGTCATTTAATACACATAAATGCATTAAATGAGTTGTGTGATAAGTACTTTGATCACTATCGTCCGATTGATCGTACAAACGGTGATGATAATCAAGCAATGCTTATTATATTCATGTCAACCAATAGCAATAGGTGGGTCGGTGTTAGTGTTGATTGGATCCAAACACTCATAATATTTATTTATTGATTGATTGAACAACCCCATGGTAGAATACTATGAGGTGATTTACTTGTTGGTCACTAAATAATTCACCATCAAGCACAAGGATGAAACAAATTTTCTCATCCATGAAAGTTAGCTCTAAATGTTATCTTCTTCAAAGAATGGTAATCCTCGATTACTTCACTTTTGTGGATGGAGCGACTTAGAAAGCAAGATTGAAGCATGTAACTTTTGATGGCCTATCCAAATGGTGGGATCTTACTCCTAAACAAGGGAAGGTGAAGAATTTAAGGGTCTTATTACTTTTTTCTGGATACATGGGAGGCAGATGCATGTTGTGGTTATCAAACTCTTGACCTTCAAGTTTATGAAAATCTACAAGGTTTTTATGAAATCCATGACATACTTCCTTCTTCGTGTTCTCAATCTTTTTTCAACTGATTTTTCATTGTAAAAAGCTTAAGATTCTTATAGAATCCAAGCTTCCTCAATTTCTACAAGACTTTTCTTATGTGGTTCATCTCTAATCAACAAAAATGACATTCAACCAATTCAATCCAACTTCAAAGCATTACATAAGTATGTGAGGGCAATATATTTGTAAATTATTGTATGCAATAAGGTCAAGTATAGAGGTACTTCTCGTATAAAGCACCATCTTGTGGAATAAAAATATGTGTTGCTACTTATATTCATGTGCCTAATGCCGTAAAGTACAAAATAAAGGAGCTTTTGGAGACTTAAAGAAAGAAAAAAATTAATGTAGAGATAACATAAATAGGTGTTTGCAACCTCTCAAAGATGCTTTTAGAGAGATAGGGAGAGTAAAAGCATGATATGGTTTAGGAGGAGGAGACCCAATAAATAAAGAGACAACGGAGAAAGGGTGAGAATATGGTTTTTGTGGCAGTAGTAGTGGAGTTGGTTCTATATCAAGAACCTCTACTCATCTAGTGAGAGGTGATAGTGGCAATGCACAATTATGGATTTCTTTTTATGAGGCAGCATACCTGCTATGGCTTTAAATGATATAAATGAGAAAGTTGGTCTATAGTATATTTATGAGATCTTGATCGGATCGGGTCCCACATGAGACTCAACATAATGGAGCAGCGAATGGGAGCCATGGGCTCTCAAGTGCTAAAGAGCTCAGTAGTGGCCACGGCGCAGTTTAAAGGAAGGCGACAACCGCCTTCCTGCCAGCATAAGAAAGAGAGAGAGGGAGAGAAAGAGAGAGAGAGAGATCTAGAGAGAGAAATGATGGGAAAGGTGGGAGACCATCGGAAAAAGAGGAAAATGCTAGAGATCTACTGATTGAAGGGAAAAATGATTAGATTTGTCTACTAAAAGGTCAAGGTATGGATTTCATTTATTTTTCGTGAGATTTAAAAGTAAAATCGTCGGAAACTGTTAGGTTTTCGGTGGGATTTTAGGGAAAAGGGGGTTGGTCGCCCCTTTCCTTATCATTTTTGGTGAAACCACCGATTGCGGACGGCTACCGTCGAGAGCAAATGGTCTGCCTACCAGTGATGGACGTGTTGGCAGTAGTGGAAGAGAAGGAACCAATCAAAACCGCCAATTTTTGCGGCCAAACGAGTGGTTAGTGGGTGGACCGATACAATGTGTCATGTCGGGCCCATCGTGTCGAGTCGGTTGCGGGTAACACCAACCAGGATACCAAACCAGTGTCTTTGCAGGGACATGGTTTCAGATATGGACTCGGGTCTACAGTAAACCGAGATCCTTTTAAAAACATATTTGAATTTGAACTTTTTTACTAAATCCAAATAAGACTATATGGATCCAAATTAAGTTTTTAGGGTTTTCGGACTCGTTTAAGATATGATTTCGACGTGGTTTGAGCCGTTGGGTTTGTATTTGCATGTAGAATAATAATATTATGTTTTTAGATGGATGAGATTGTAAAATATTTATTAATGCTTTTAAATGGGTATATATGTGTTGGCTTGTGAAATAGTCTTTGAAATGTTTTGATGACTATATGGGTGCATGGCATGAGTGTGCTTGTGTGCGAGTAAACGACTTAATGGGTATGAATCTATCTTTCATGATGGTTTGGAATGTCAATGGATTATAGATAGACGTATCTCTTAGTGTTAGCTTATTAGTTACTATTGTAGGCGAGTGAAATAGTACCGGTATGGATCCACTTTCCACAACAGTGTATGATGTTAGTGGATTGTAGATGGACGTATTAGATAGTCCTAACTCGTAGATGTATTGAGTTGTGTTGGCTACTTCATTAGTTGAACTGGTTTGTGCTTATAGTTGTCATGGGCAACTCATGTCAGTTATGATATGACTGAGTTGGGGATAAGTAGAACGAGTCAATGAGAGTAGAGAATTTATGTACAATAGAACAAATTTAATACTTGATTTGAATGTGTGATTTTGATATGGATATGTTATTTTGACATAACCGGATATATGTGATTCTTGTGAATGTTGATGTGGTTGTGTGGATCTTGAGAGATGGCCTAGTGGATGTTATTGTGGATATTGGATGTGATTATACAATTATTGTTGTGATTATATGGTTGAATGCATGACTATATTAGTGGGGTATCTGGATACTTTTGTGCCACAGACCTGAGGGGTTGGACTTGGTGGGCTATTGTGAGGCACAAAGATCCTGAGCTCGACACGTTGAGGGCACTGTTGGAGGTCATGAGGCTGGAAGTAGTATGATGTGGACATCTCCTACGACGTGACAATGGTTTGTTACACTAAGTTTATGATATCGAAACTAAGTTGCATTTTGATGAGTGTTTGAGTATTAATGCATGTTTGATAATAATATTGTTTTGTTGGATGATATATATATTTTCTCACTGCTTGGTTTAAAATAGTCAATGTATCTAGTATGATTATCTATGGAGAGATCATATCCATCAACGAGCATAGTGTGGTGCTTAGGTTTTATTTTAAATACTTTCAGAGTATAGCCAACAGTGACGTTGAGCACGTGGGGCGTTAAAGTAGGATTATGTCTTTCGTTGGTAGATGATATAAGTTGATAGACTCCTTGTAGTTTTGAATTTCTTTCTGTTGTACCACTGCCTTGTTATATCTTAAAATGCATGTAAATAAATGTACTTTTGATGTGCTTTTTTTATTGCATGAGTTATACTGTCTTTGTATTTATTAACGGTTCATGGGTATCAACCACATGACATTGATGGGCCCTATGTTATGTTGGTTGACACTCGTGAGATGTTACAATATTGAGCTCTTCTATGAAAATTGGTGGCCCTTTAATATTACAAATTTGTTTTCCCTATGCAATAACTAGTATGCAATCAAATTATAAAATACCAACTTGTCATGCTTAAGGATAGATTGCTAAAAAATGGGTTGACATTGTGATTAGATATTCATGAATTTAAGGAATCACAGAAGATTAAAAGGTGTTTTGTTATGATTAATGGGATAACCAATGTAGATCTTTAATGATTTTTTTTTGTCTATTGTTCAAAAGAAACGTTATTTTTGAAGTTATATGACTATAGAAAATGCACTTCCTATTTTCGAAAAGTTAGGAAGTAGGTATAAAATATTTTTCAATTTATTACTGGTAATACTATGAATCATTAAAAAATTGATAAATTATTTGAATTGAAGTATCTCTATTTGGTATGGACCCCATGATGCAAATGAAATTTGAGTTTTTTTAACACATTATTACAAGGAAATGATACAAATTAGAGCTTACTCATGTATGTAATTTGTTGCATATAATATGAAGCTAAGGAAAAGGTAATTTGCTAGTTATTCATAATATTCATGTCATTTTGAACTTTTATTTTCCTGAGATCAACTTTTATAAAATAATTCTTAGAGTATTTTTTATATTTTTTTATGGACAAATGCGAAGAGATAAAAGAGGTCAAGAAAGGTAAAGTGTAGCTCAATTGGCTAAAAGAATGTTTGTATTCTAAATGAGTGGGTTGATGTAGAAGAGTCTCTCATCATTCTAGAGGATGAAAATTGAAAAGAAAAGGAGGCAAGATGATAGTATCAAACATGCTGGATTAAATGAGATTGTTATGGTGGAGGAGGGAGATAATGATAATGATAATGCCAATAATCCTGATTACTCTACTTGTGATGCTTTTGTTCACTATGTTACATATTTCTAGAATGAAATAAACTTTACGCTTTGTTTAATGAGTTTGTTTTTTATTTATATTTGAATTACTTTAGTTACAGCAAACTTGAACATCTTACTTTCATCTTTTAGCGTTTCAACTTGTTTTAAGTTGTATACTCTTGCACTTGTTAAGTTCTTGTTCTTAATCATGTAGTCAGTAATTTTTAAGTGCTAATTATTATTACTTATTAGCTATTTAGCTTGTTATCACTTATCAATTCATCTCAATTGATTGATAATTTGATTGAATATTATATTTTTAATGTTTTACTACTATGATATATTATGTTTTCAATAATATGCTACCTCTTATTGATTAATTTCAATTTTTCTTAATTTTTTCAATTTTAAAGGTTTTTTAAAACCTTTTTCTGATTAAAGCAATGAATCATGCCCGTATTATAGCATATCGTACGATGTGGTGTCTCTTATCACATATAGATGCCCTCCACGACATGGACATCCATACACAAATTAAACATTACCTTGGGGTCCGTGAACTTTAACATTCAAGTTTAAAGTTCCATCAAAGAGTGTTCAAGACTCAAAACTTGTATTTCGATGCGGTAACTCGGGATCTAACTTGTTTTCTATCTTTGATATGGCATATGTATGTGATGTCTTACTCAAAAGCCTAACGAGATCCCTCAAAATGTGGCTTGAAGATAAAAAAAAAAAACTTAGATTTTGAATTTACTGTTGTAGATTTACGTAATTTATAGCAAACCATCCTTGCACTCGATCGATTTTGTTTCCAACTGAGACTTGACAGTATTCGCGTGAGCAGCTACTTCTGTCATTCACCATCATGTCAGTGGCAAAGTCGTCTCGACACTCGAAGGGCTGCCATTAAAGAAAGCTCAATCTACAGTGCACTAGACTTCGCCTACTGGTAAAAGGAGCAGACAAAGAGAAGGAATACGTGCTATTGTGATAGCATGAGAATATTGACAAACGTAGCTGAATCAAGTGCATTTAACTATTTTAAAATATAAGCGATGTATACAGAGCTTCTTCTTTTTCAATCTTTGACTATTTGAAGCATAGCTAGCTAGAAGGCAGCTAGCTGGACTTTTTCTTATGAGCATTATTGGATTCGTAGTATGTGATGAAAGAAGTCACATCTAGACAGCCGGTTTCAAACTCTGTGTTCCAGTTACCCACAAATACTTAGAATCGTAATCGAAACGGTTCGGGACTGGTTTCGGAATGATTTCAGTTCGAGCATTAAGTTGCTTGGAACCAATAAAAATATCAAATGACTGAAATTTCAAAGAAAAAATAAAAGAATCTCGAAGCGGCAGTTTGGAACTTCTGGTTCTGGTTCTATGAACTGGGCGGTTCTCAGTTCTGGGTCTGGTTTCAGCATGTCTCTAGCACGGTTTGGTTCTAGCTAGACCCATCAGGTTGATTTAGAACCAGAACCAACAGCTCAAACCACTGTTTTAGTTCACTCTCAATTAAGAACCAAAACTGAACTGGGACTAAGATGGTTTTGGTTTGAGGTCTAAACCGTTTGGAACCAGGAAAAAATATTGAAAACTTTCAAGTTTAAAATAAAAAGTTAAAGAAATATATATAAGGACCAGTTTCAAGCCGGTTTCGGTTCTATTAGAAGTTGAACCGAAACCAAACCGAGTGGTTCACGGTTCTAAGTCTGGTTTCAATGGTTCCGGTTTCACTTGGAATCGCTGGGCCTATTCGAAACCTGACACGTCTAGCACATAGTATCCTTGTATAAGTGGATGAGAAAAGTAATTTTACTATGGAAATCTGGTTACATGCAAGAACAATTAACGGTTGTATCCGTTCTTTGATACCTCTTGTCTTGATACCGCGAGTATGAATTAAGAAAGAAACGAAGTATACTTTCGTGGACACGAAGAAGATACGTGTCATAGTACATGACTCTGTAAGTCTCATGTAATTCACAAACTTCTTGGAGATTAGGATTTAAAGGATGTGGCTTTGAAGGTCGAAGAAAAGATTTTTTAGACTTTTAAACTAAGTCTTTTTTTCCCACTAAGTGGAGTTGGAAACGATGGATCTTACACGCGCGTGCAACCCTTGGAGTCGAACTCCCCACTACCAGCAACAGCGCCAAGGCTGGCTGCTGTTGAGTTAACGTTCTATCTTTGTTACATTAGAATTTAACTTCATAAAAGAAAGATGATATTTTATCTTCCCTTTCAACACTTCTAAAGTCCTTTTTCTTTTGCTTTAATTTTGGATTATAATTTAAACATAATTTCATACACCTTCAGAGTTTAAGAAAATAATCAAATACATTTAACAAAAAGAAGATTTAGAAGACAAGGACGCAAAAGATTTGCGAATAGTACTTCAGATGCAAAACATATTGAAGGTGCATCAAAAAGGAGATAATATATGAAAAACTATGGTTTTATATGTATAAACTTGACCCTACAGCTTCGGGGCGACCGGATTATCTTAGTTTCTTCTCGTGGTGATCGACAATTCGAGTGGGTAGAGGGCTTCAACTATCATACGCATGATAAGGGTTCAATTTCCATGAGCATCAGTTCTTGCATAAGTTGAAGCCCTGAATATGGTCGCTACGGTGGTGGCGCTGGTAAACTGAGACCGAGTTCTCGTGTTCAGCTCGTGTAGCATACAAGCTAGTTCTTGTTCATAGATTGATGAAGAATTCGTGTTATAACATGTTCACGATCTGTTGTTATGATGAGGAATAACGGGTTCTCGTGTTCAGCTCGTGTAGCATACAAGCTAGCTCTTGTTCATAGATTGATGAAGAATTCGTGTTATAACCTGTTCACGATCTGTTGTTATGATGAGGAATAACGGGTTCTCGTGTTCAGCTCTTGTAGCATACAAGCTAGCTCTTGTTCATAGATTGATGAAGAATTCGTGTTATAACCTGTTCACGATGTGTTGTTATGATGAGGAATAATCCACAGACAACTCAAATTTTTTGGAAGCTTTACAATCAGAGCTAAGCCAAAAACGTTGCTTATGTTCAACCGATCTAAAGCTTATCAACTGAATATGAACGATACATTTACCTAGAGATGACTGGTTTCGGTTTACTCGAAACCAGGAACCAAGACCGGGCCAGTCCCAGTTCCAAACCATCTCGAACAGGGGAAACATTTTGAAATAAAAAAAACAAATATTAGGAAAGTTTCTGGTTTCAGGGCAATTTTGGTTCCATGGAAGGTGAAGCGGGAAGTTAACCTGGTGGTCCTCGGTTTTGGGCAAGGTTTCAATGGTTGCAGTTCCAACTGGTTCCTGGCTTGGGTCGATACTGGTTGGAAGCTGGGGGACCAGCCATATCTACTTTACCAACCCTCATCTAAGGCAAAGAATGGATCTAGTCCTAAAGATTTGTGCTCGGTGGTAGAACCTGACCTTCTAGATGAACTAGGACCAGTTGTTCCAATCCAGTGCCAGTTCCACCAGAACTTGGAACTAGAACCAAACATTGGTCCTGTAGTTCTGGTTTCATTCGAAAAGTCCATAAGACACAACCTTTCATCACCTTTTGCTACTCCGTTATTGCCTAAAACTATCTTCCATCGATAAAAATCACTGTTGTCAACACCAAAACCACCTAAAATATCTAAATAAAACCTTAAAACCACTTATATATTTAGGTTTTTGAGGTTGTTTTGATTATGGTAGCCGTGATTTTGATATATGAAAGGTAGTTTTGAGTAGTGAAATAGTAGAAGACAATGGTTGATGGTTGAAATGGTGAAATCATGCAAAATGAGTCATTGAGTGTGATTGGGTGATAGTGTAGTTGGGTATTCAGTATCAATCACTTCCTCTCTCTCTCTCTCTATATATATATACATGTATATATATACATACATATATATATATATATATATATATATATATATATATATATATATATATATATATATATACATATATATATATACACACATATATATATATACATATATATACACATATATATATATACACACACACACATATATATATATATATATACATATATATATATATACATATACATATATATATATATATATACATATACATATATATATATATACATATACATATATATATATATATATATGTGTGTGTGTGTGTGTGTGTGTGTGTATATATATATATATGTGTGTGTGTGTGTGTGTTCTTGAATACTGCTCACCTGCAAACTAATAAGATTTTGCATTGCCCTTAACCTTGCTCAACTAAACTCATTTGCTCTCGACCTACATTTCCTAACCTCACAAGATACTTCAGGATGTGTCCACTAAGCTCATATCAATTTGAATCTCGCATCAAACTTAACCTTGGGAGTCGTCGACGAAAGCTTTCATGAATCATTTTAGCCAGTTTCTATTGTGCCCACAAGGTCAAGAGTAAAGGGTCTCGCATATTCATAAACACTAAAAATGGTGAAAGGATACTGAAGCTGAAGGCGAAACATAATTTTTCTTTCTGGTTCAAACCCCATTTAGGTACTACAAGGAGTTAGGCCAAGACTCCCCCAAGTTCAAATCATCCGTTCCGATTTACCTGAAACCGGACATGTCTACATATAAATATAAATATATATATATATATACGCACACAATTGCACATGCACGTACATATAATATAATACAATATATAGAAGTAGAAGGTTAAACAAGTCTAGCTTTCTGTGACAACAGCTTCAAAACATAGGGGTTAAACTGAACGTATGGCATATTACGTGGACATCAACAACTTTCCCATAAGTTAGGCCGTTCAACGTGAACGTTTTCAATCAAACACTGCCATAAGGACTGTTGCTCTCATAAAAAAGGTTGAAGAAAAACCGAAGGATTTGAAAGTATGTTCAGTATACAGTGTTCTTTTCCATGTTTACAACTGAAAAAGCCAGATATGAACTTATTTTTGTAATCATGGCGAAAGCAGCTAAAGTTGGAGGTGGAGAACTCATGGTAACATCATCTGAGACTAGCTCCCGGCATCTGTATATGATTTTTTGTTCGAATATACCTAACGATACGGTCAATTTGTATCCGAACTCCAACATGAAAGCCAAATAGGAAGGTCGCTGCCGGTTGGGCTCCTTGAGTTGTACGAGCTTTCTGCTTCAGAATGGCGCCAAAAGGCTGCCAACCATCACAAAACTCTACTCGACGCAGGAGAGAAGCAAACACAACAACCAGAATGATTGTTGGGTGCTCATAGATGTCAAGTAATTCTTTATGCATCTTCATTTTCTCCTTACTTATTGCTCCCCACCTTATTGATTTCCTATCTTTATTGGCTTCACCTTTGTATTAACTTGTTATACTGTAAGCATTCACGTTATGCATAATAGTAAAGTTTCCGAATGAGTTGTTGGAAATGGTTGCTTGCTTTCTGGTTGATAGGTTTCTGCTTCCTTTTGTTTTTTGATGGGTGATGGGTATCGGGCTCAATGACGTTAAATGCTAATACGGCAGAAGAATGAGCTGAATCACGGCTTGGAATCCATATATCTATATCTGACTCACTTAGTATAGCATTTCGCTTTTGTTTGTGACGATGGGAATCAGGATTGAACGAATCAGCAGGGAGAAAGAAGTTCCCAAGGATAAAAGGGCAGTAGATAGGGCTCTTGGTAATGGGAAGGAATGTAAGAGTTGGTATCTGTGGTTCTGTAGCAGAAATGAAGCTGATGTTTTCGTGCATGCGTGAGTTTTGTATGTTTCAATAAATCAAATGGTCGGTACTGTGTTGCTTAATTGATGAGAGTTCTGGCTACGGCTTCGAAAAAATAAATTTGTTTTTTGCATGAATAATTGGTTTTATTCCAATTTTTCCAGACTCGACAATCTTAATTGTGCAAGCTGTTTTGTTACTTTTCGGGTTTTGTTGGAGGTCTATCCAGTTGAACCGTTCAAAACGGACCGGCGATTGATATCTTTTTGAATCCTAAATTGGTTTTTAAATATAATAGATGGTGAAGTTTGTCTTTTGCGCACCCACAATGGATTTTCTTGACATGTCCAAGGGAGTTTTAGGGGCCTTGAGCTGGTTCCTTTGAGTTGCACATGTGTTCTCTCCTTCTTTGTGTTTCTCTGTTGGATGTTGCTCAGAATGGTTTCAGTATTGACCTGTGAGGTCGATCTTTTTCCTCTTCCTAAAGGCTTGATGCATCTTAAACATCTATGTTTCATTGTCATCTTTCAACTTGAGCGGCTGATATTTCAACTGAACGTTTGATTGTTCACCTGACTGATATCTCCAAGGACTTGAACCTGGGGATATCTGTCTTCTTCATTCGCCTTCAATCGTCGACATTACCAGATCTGGATATTTCTTAGGATGAAGAACCGGTATTTCTTTTCCTTAATCAAATTTTTTTTTTATCAGGAATATGACCTGTAACATTTTTATTTTTTGACAAATGCTTCGTTTCCATTCCTTTTACTTAATATATTACAATTCAAATCTTCTTTAATTGTTTCAGATCCCCACAGTGGCTGCCTATTATGTCATCATTTCTTTGGATTACCATTGGCTGGATGCAGGCACTTGAAAAGTTGTCTTTACGATAAAGTGAAACTAAAATTCTGGTTGAGGTCAACTGCTGTGCATTCATCTCCATCTCCCCTGCAACTCTATGAGTTTGCTATGGTTCGGGGTATACTAGAAGCAAGGTCATCAGTCACTAGATTATGTCTGTCTGGATGTGCGTGTCATCGGATTAGCAAAAGTGGAATTCCATGTGATTGACCTGCTGACTATGGTTGGTTGGTGCATATGAACATATCCTTTGGTAGGCAAGAGGTAGCCACTAGATGAGTTGAAATGTGGTTTACAATTGCTTCTCGAATAGAAACTGGAGTTCATGATTGAAAGTTTTAAAGGAAAATATTTGTAAACTGCTGGAAAAAATCTCTACCATGTTCTGGTATCCCACATGGTGGAGACTCGCACAGACCTGAATACTGAAATTCTTTTAGGCAGTTGAAGATCTCAAACCATTTTGAATTTGAAGTCATTATTTGCATCATATCCGGGAAATGGTGACAATATATTCAAATAAAAGGAAATATAAAGTGAATCTGGAAAGGTTTAGACGTTTTGAAGATTTGTCAGACCCTAATAAAGTTTAATAAAGTAAAATTATTAACCTGTCAAAGCTGCACTGTGCATCGGGATGTGTTTGTGCATGATATTAACATCAATAAAGATATCTGCTTCAAAGGTTTAGATAACTAAAATCATTGAAGGTGGGTACTACGATCTTGTCTGCATACAAAGAACATGGCTATCTTGTACATATGCTCGTTTATGTAGAAGGAAAGCCAAAATTTCATTATCAGCTTTAGGTTTATTGATGATAGAGCAAATGAACGAAAGATTCGCTCAGGAACCTGATCGAGACATCCTTTTCAAAAAAATCTGGGGAAGTAGCATCAGTAGGTAAGTAGAAGACCTTTGTAATGAACTACAGGAGGAAAACAAAGCGAAGAAACTTGAGGAAGCGGCTGACGGTTAAACACCAGTGCGGATACTAGGAGAGCACCCTCATTGAACGCCAACTTCTTGGTAAGGTGTCAATAAGATGGTCAAGAGTCAGATGTTGAGATGTTGTTTAGGCTGCTCTTTAGATGGTTTGAGTTAAAATGTGATAATATTACTCTACTTCACAAGTATATTTTAAAACTGTTTTATGTGCTTTTTCATTAGGAAATTTTGTTGAAATTCATTATTCAACTTCTTTCGCTTTTCATTATGTTTCATACCTTTTGTGGTAGCGAATATTTTGTTAAGAAATAAAACTTCTTGACAATCTCTCACGAAGAAAGTCTTGCCAGGAAACTTTTGAGAATAAGAATGGTGACTATGATTGAGATGCTGTGCGTAGATTTATCATAATATAATTGATGCAGCTTGAAGTTCGAATTATTATGTTGTACGGTGAAACTTTTTCCTGTCATCTTATATTCCGCATTGTAAAAGAATTGGGTTCTGAAATTAGCTGCATTTCTCTTTACGAATTTATCAAACCAGATGATATTGATCGAAAGTGCGGCAGGACTTCACATGGTTTTTATTAGATTCCATCTCGTTCGAAATATTACTTCATAACTCAAAGGACATTCATATGCACTGCAATAGTGAGAAGCAAGCATTAGCTACAAATTTGTCATCTTAAATTTGTCAGCCCAAGAAGGATTTATGCTAGACAACAGATTGAGAAGATAATGGATAAAGCAAGTAAATGGTTTTTACTCGGAACACTGATTTCCTTCCGATTTATTAAGGTAAGTGAAATTCCTCTTTCCTTGGGAATTTGGGGAATCATTTTCTGCTCATATCTGGGATCAACCTTCAAAATAAAAGATGCCAAATAAGGTCCATACTGCACGATCACATAAAAACTATTAAAAGATCACCTTATGTAGCATGATGACATCAAACCAATAGTTACTTTGTTATTTTTAATGTTTTGAATATTTTCGAATTTACAAAATTTAATCTAGAACTTTGAATATGTTTTTAAATTTGTCAAGTTTGCTATCACATTATTCTAGACTTCTTTTGCTTATTGCATTTGTATCAAGTTAATATTTTGATTATGAATTAAAGTTATATGATTCCTCACATCAGTTTGACATCTGTTTTCTTTTGAACTTCATAAACAATTGATAAATCTTCTCATGTTCAACACGCATTTCTTCCAAACCACTTGGAAGTTTATCATTTTTATTCAATAAATAGTTGAGCCAAATACTGGTAAAGGTTACTAGTTGCTGATGTTAATTTTGGTCTACTGTTTGCAGCTACTAGCAAAAGCGGAACTGCTGGTTGTGCATTCCTAACTTTTCATTGCCTGATTAAAATAGGCCAGTTAGCAACACTGCAACTATGTATATTTGCGCTCTTGTGTGTAATAGTATACCCTGCAATGCAGCACCCAGTATTAGGGATGCAAATTGTAGGTGGGTGGGAAGTGCATCATGAATAACCCTTCAAACTCTAATTTACAGAGAATATATTAGCAAATAAGGCGTCACGCACAACTTAAACTAAATCTGTTTTTCGTTATCTACAGCAAATATTGGAAAACTTTTGCACCTCTCGTGTTGTTATTTGCTCCACTGCCGTTATTGCGGCAAGCAGCAGGCTATAGGTCGATCCAAATTCTGGTTACTTGGCTGCTGACTTGAATAAATGAATTGCCTTTGCCATCTATGTGTCATCACGAAGAGCCTATTGTAGTTAGTAATTGTAATGAGATATTCTGTTAAATTATCTGCTTGATATACTGCAACTGCATCCGAAGTGTATTTGTACCTTAAGGGGGGGGGGGGTGCTGGTGGTGGTGGTGATGGATACACGGGGAAGTACTGTTTCTTTGTTTTTTATTGTCTATATTTTTCATGGTATTCACTACAGTAATTATAATAAAAAACTTTTATTAAAACTGGCTTCGTTTTTTGTCTTTCTCGTTCTTTATTTTGCGTTACTGTTATTATATGTAATATAAATGTTTTAATCTTATCTTTAGAAAATGTATGCATGAAATACGAAAAGATGTTTTAGAAAAGGTATGCATGGAATCCGAGAAGATGGTTTTGCATGAATTTATTATCGAGAATGATGAATTTGTGGGGTCACAAATCAACCAATCTTTTGCAATTCCGTATATAGGGACTGAGAAGGCACGTGATCATAAGTTGCCCTACTTTCGGCATCATTAGAGAGCTCAAATGACATAAATATTACTAACTACAAATTGAAAGAAAGGGAATATTTTTTCTCATTCTCTTTATTTATCTCATCAGTTTCACTTTTGCACTTCCCATGACCAGTTCCTCCTTCTCCCCTGTCCATCCTTTGTCTTATCCTTGCACTTTTGCACTTTTGATATAAACTTTTCTTTTCTTTCCTTTCTACTTTCCTTTATTTCACACTCGTGTGTATATATATACATAAGCCTTTAATTTTCTTTTCTTTTATTTAATAATAAAGTAGACTAATTGCTTGATTATTTTTCATTGTCAATTACCTTATTTATTTGTTTATACTTTATATTATGAACTTATGAATATTATTAGTTCATGACAACTTACCTATACATGTACTTAACCTTATTAAATAATTTAAATAAGTCATATACAATTGTTTTGATACA
Organism: Brasenia schreberi; assembly: GCA_036023115.1. Taxonomy (NCBI): domain Eukaryota; kingdom Viridiplantae; phylum Streptophyta; class Magnoliopsida; order Nymphaeales; family Cabombaceae; genus Brasenia; species Brasenia schreberi. Next base: position 12,784,520 of record JAYKKT010000071.1, on the reverse strand, counting down.
ATTTTAAAATTTATACTACTTATTTTGATTCATAACAATTATTTAGATTTTTTCTTATTTTCTAAAAGTAATTTAAATAAAATTTATGATACATTACGAAATGATACAACCATATCATATCATGAAAAAAATTATACGCATTACGATACACTACATTCAACAGTGGTCCAAATAAAAAACCGATGATCCACATTAAAATAAGAACAGAAGGAAGCTGAATCCAGATTGTCAATGAGCTTGGATTGCGCATCACGTCTGTAGTTTGGTTTCAACAAGTTCATATATTCAGAAAGGGCCTTAGCTGCATGCTGGTAGTGGGGGTCCAATTACTGTCTGCTGCTACTTCATTGTCTAAGTCAATGCGAAGCTTCGGCCCTGGGTGAAGGGTCATACATCCCACTCGGTGAGATTTACCACCCTGGTCTGGTCTCTCCAAGTTATTTAGAGAAAAGATTTTATTATGGCATTGGGGAGTCTCTCAATGCCCATTATGTAGATGGTCTCAGCTAAATTAGCTAATGTCCATCGAGCATAGGGTCAAATCTGTGCCAACCTCTCTCGGGTCAGACTGGTGGATATAGTCCTCGAGTTGGTTAGACCTGATTTTGTCTCACCAACACAGGTTGATTCCAGTTGCATCTAAATCTCAATTTAAGCTGCTCGACTTCAGTTAGCCTTTTTCATTTAAGCACAGGGTGGACTCATCAAGTGACTCGAGTTGCTATGTATTTGTCCTCAACCAGAAGTTTTAATGCATTTACATATCATTTACAGGTAAAGATGCAGCTGAAGATTTCGAAGATGCAAGTCACAGTTCAGATGCTAGAGAGCTCATGAAGCGATACTCATGCTTGAGCTGGACCCATCTACTGTTTCCGCTGTAGAGTTTCTGTGACATAGTCTCATCAACAATGTCTTTTGCGTATCGAATGATTCGCAAAAGGCATTGTTGATCAGACTGTAAATCGCCTAGAACTGCTTTTTTAGGAAGGTTTTCTCAAGAATGTTCAAATTTCTACAAAAATGGTGTAGACTTGATCCTCTAGTTTTATATCAACTTTATCTTTTCCGGTTATCAGCTTCACTTAGAAGAAATGCTCATCTATCATTATCTCTTACATTGTATTTTATAGAAGGAAACTGAAAAAATATTTTGTAAAGTATTTCACAAGAACAAATTTCGTTTGTAATAAAAACATTTCATGCAATGGGAAGAAGGCCCTCCTTCTCATTGCATAAATTGTTATGGATGAGGCCTTACGGCCACTAACTTCTAGGAGTTATCATCCGCAACACTTGGGCATTGCAAGAACCGACCCTTTGGTTGATCGTGTTAGCTTCATGGACAGCTATAGGCAATTGGTATCCAGGATTTAGACATGGCCGATTCGGAACCGGCATGGTAGTTCCAATTGGAACCAAACTGGGTCAGGAACCGACTGGACCTAGAACCTGAGACCTTACGCTTTGGTTCTAGTTTCCACCTTTCATAGAAGCGAAACTGACCTGACAGTTTCAAACATCAGTTTAATATTTTTTGAACTTTTCTTTATTTATGATTTTTTTTGGTTCCAGGCCGTTTAGAACTCAAACCGAAACCGAGACTGGAATCGGCACATTTTCGGTTTGCTTCCATTTCCTGGTTCCAAGAAAACCAGAACCGCTGGTCGGTTCCCGGAACCGGCCATGTCTCACCAGATTGTTTTGAATGTGATAGCAGGTGCTCCAGTGTTTGCAAGCTCGGTGTATTTGAGAAGGAAATAGCACACAAAATTAATACAATTTTGACTAATAATTTGAACTATTTTTTCTTTTTCATTTACAGGATTTGAGTAAAAAAGGCTATAATTGCATAGAACTATTTTGCATTCCATGTAATTAATTACTCGCATCACATTATCATCCACGAAACATTCATGCCTAGATACACAGATATCCTACGTACGTACACTGGCATGCCTAAAAGCTCTTGTTCTAATTTGGCTTGCTGGTAGGACCAGCAAAGAAGCGATTAATGGCGGGCATGATCTCAGGCGGGCGGGTTCGGAGAAATTTTCGCAGGCTGTGCTCAGCATATTTCTCACCTTCCTCATAGTTCTCCAGAACGGCTGTCATCCTATGAGCCTTGTTAACTCTGCAATGGTTAGAAAAAAAATATGTATCTAAGATTTTGGAGAGATGTAATCACCGTGTGTGTGTGTGAGAGAGAGAGAGAGAGAGATGGTGGAAACCTGACATCCGGGTTCATGAAGACATTCCTTGTGAGTTGATAGAGGCACATGCTGGTGACGAATGTCATTGCAGCCAGCAGTGGGTAAACCTGCAAAAACGACCCACATCAGCCATCCTTAGTTGATTGATGGGTCAGTTGTGAAGCCTAAGGTCACCAGTTCGATGCTCGGATGAGCAACTGCTGCCCATGGCCCAACAGGGCTTGGTTCATATGATCGAGAAGATCATGATCTAGCACCAAGCAGCAACTCATTCATATGATCTCAATGACATGTTGGTGCTGAGTTGACATGAATAACATGCATAAATTAATGTATGTCACGCTTGAATGACATGAATTACACATGACATGAACGACGCGTGTTTTCGTGTTAAAGAGTCATGATCTCTCAAATCACTTGATCTTCCAAACCTATCAATCCACAAGAAAGAAAATTCAAGAGAGAATAAAAATGGCTAAAACTTATCAAACAGGTAGCATAAGGATACATATATAATGGCCTTGTTGCCTAAAGTTGTAGGTTTGCAACTAAAACTAAAGACCAAAAGAAAACCTTATTCCATTTATGAAACATTTTTTTTTACAAAGGGAGGCCAAAGCCTAAGACACATCCATGCACCCTTAGGAGTCAAACTCCCACCAGTAGCAAGGTTGTCAGAGTGCTTTGTCAGTTGAGCTAACACTCTTGATGCTAAACACTCTTGCAATAACCCAACTCCACAGCTCACCAACAACCCAAACATCAAACCCAACCATACTACTTTTCACTACCCAAACCATAAACTACCTACAACCCTACCCGACCCAACCCAAAAGTTCAGATGAACTACCCTAAGAAATATTCACATGAAAAAAAACTACTGCCCAACTTAATCTACCTCTAGTAAATTAGCACCAGTAAATTACGAATCTTAGTCGTGATTGTGTCTACAATATCAGAACCGCGAGATCCTACACAATATATATATGTAGAGAGAGAGAGAGAGAGAGAGAGAGAGAGAGAGAGAGAGAGAGAGAGAGAGAGCATGCCTCCGGCTTGGGCCTAAGCATGATGATTGATACAGTTAACAGTGCGCTTGCAGGTGTGCTTTGGAATTTTGCTACAATTCTTGTTGTGATACATGTGCATATTTATAAGTTGGATTGCCCCCATTTGTAGGTAACTTTCATTGTAGTGTATCATCTTAAAAGATGGTCAATCCTGTGTGCTAAATAGTCAACGGAATGGAAACCAGCAGCTTCGCTCCCATTGTTTCTTCTCACACGGCCAAGATATCTTCATCAATTTCTTAAAAGAGACGGAGAAAGTTGACCTACTATACTTAATCTAAGGCACAATATATATCAAGTCGCATTCAATATATATATATATATATAGAAAGAGAGAGAAGAGATAAGAGAGAAATTAGTCTATGCGCATATTGATTGAGGATTAAAAATTCTTAAAGATTTCAACAGGTGAATTAGTAAGATCAGCAATTGAAATTTAAGTTTCAATTGATTTTTTTTATACTATTTGCTTTAAAGATTTCAACCATTCATCTTATAAATTAAAGAGTTGAAATTTTTAAGAAGATTAGAGAATGCATAAGTGTGCGCATGAAGTATTTTCTCTATATATAATCAGCCAAGTCGTAAGAAGATTATGATAGAGCTGAGAAACAAGCCGAGTTAAGGATGTCGGATCCTCTTCTTAGCCATATGAAATGAGCCAAGCTAATACCAAATCGAGCTGCAAAGAGAAAATGTTTACTAAGAAATATCTTCTTCCTTTCAATCCCAGATCAATGATCCTACACGATCCCTCCAAGTCGACCCGATATTGATTGATCAATTTGTTTGGTGCTGCCAAACATTTCACAAGGTACGTTGTCACACGCCGTTGAGCGGAACGAACGAGAAGCTCATTTGCAATCCCTAGATAGGGATGTATTAGCTTGTCATATTTTAAATTGGATCACCATTAAGTGTAAATGTTCCACAAATGAAATCTGACTTAATCGATCAAGAAACAATGACCAACCATCAACCTTGCTTGCCATGATCAATGAGAAGGACCCGACATCAGATCATATGTATATATATAGGGAGTGATAGTAGTAAATGCATAATATTTTTTGGCACATAATCTTCCATAAACATTTGTATTGATCATGTGATATGATCAATGATAGAGATATGAATCAAAGGTACTCTTATATTTTGTACTTTGTATTTAATGCACCATGTGTATTTAGTGCCTTTTGTTTTATTACCTCAATCATTTGTCATAAGGGTTGAACATTATAAATGTTTTTGCAAAATTAGGCACCAAAAGATAACATATATATAGAGAGAGAATAGTCTATGCACACACATATCCATGCTTAAATTTGCTTAAACATCTCGATTGCTCAATTCACATGATCAATGATAGATATTTAAATTTAATAGTATATATTGCATATAATGCATTAAATGTTAGTACATCCAATATAATGATACTTGTTACTTTTAAACGTGTGAATCAAACAATATAGATGTTCAAGTAGATTTGAGCATGAATGGTTGTGCAAATTTACTACTCTCTCTCTCTTTCTATATACAGAACACGGTAAATACACATGCATATATGCTTAAACATTCTCAAGGATCACAAATTTCAAAAGGAAAAAATACTTTGGTACTCTTTGTCAACACAATAAATATTAATATTATTTTCTTTTTGACTTAAAAATCGAATATGTGAGATCTATAAGAAGATTAAAACATGAATGAGTGTGTGTTGACTATTCTCTCTCTTTCTCTCTCTCTCTCTCTCTCTCTATATATATATATATATATATATATATTGCAAGACTTTTTCTTTTCTTTTTAACTTGTAACACGGGAAAGCAACATCGATCCAGATAGATACGTAAGCACATGCAGTGATGGCACACTTGGCTAGGGGTTGGACTCAACGGAACCTTTGTGCTGTTGCGGATTTAGAGAATATTGTTTCAATTTGGGCCGAACAGCCCAACAAGTCTATTGGGTGATGCTGACAACGCGCATCCAACTATTCGTTTCAAATCATGTCATGAATTCGTCAGACAGTAAAGCTCGTGACGTACTAGTTAAAGTCTTGATCTTAGAGCTTAAAATCATGCGAGATTCTATAGGGTAGCTATTAAGGGTGTTTTTTGTTCGGTTCTAAACCATTAGTCTCGATTCTTAAGAACTGGAAAGAACCATGCTATGGCTAGAACCGAATCAAATCAAACCGCCAATTCTGGTTTGGTTCGATTATGAACCACATGTTTACTTATTTAAGGTTTTGTTAAATACAATGTATTATGCCATTAGATTATTTGGCTCTAAGGTCCACATTTTATATGTATATGAGGTTATAAAACTCATATATATATAAACTTATAACAATGTATATCTACGTGTATATAAAATTTATATAGAGAGAGAGCACCTCGATTTCAAATCTCAAAAGAAAAAAAAATATGTCGATACTTTTTGAAAGTATAATAAATACACCCGATACAAATGGCTTTGACTTAAAGATTTCAACAGTTAACAATTGATATCTTTGAGAATGTTTAAGCATATGTCCATGCACTCGTACTAATTTCTCTCTCTCTCTCTATATATATATATCTATATATATATATATATATATATATATAATAGTTGGGTTCTAACACTGGAATGATGAACCCAATTGTCAGGTTTCTTCGTGCTAGAACAGAACTAAACCAAACTGTCATACATCTAGAACCGAATCAAACATCTGGTTTGATTCTATTCTGGCAGTTCCATGAACACCCGTACTGGCTACCTTGACTGGTGAGAGCCAATTTAATCAATCAGGATCTACTGATCTCTTTTGTCAACTTTCTCTATTGATCGTGACCAGCATGTTTGTTAGATTGAGCCATGTCGAGCTCAAAAGCTAAACAAGCTGAGTTACACAAACTGAACATGAGATGGTTACTAAAAAACAAGGTTGGTCATTGTGTGTGTGAGAGAGAGAGGGAGAGAGAGATGTGAGAAAAGAGATTAAATTGCTTGACACGATACGTACATAAGTTCGGTATCCATAGGTGGTTTTGGACGACACATCCATGCATCTTCATGACGAACCCGAAGGTTCCCTGAACCAAAAGCCGTCGTCTTTGACACGATTTGTTGTCCATAGACACGTTAAGAAAATCATGTTACTCCTTGTGAACCTCTTAATATTTATGTATGCAACTGCTTATCCCGGATCACAATGTCCTTCAACGTTTTAGATCATTTAATGGCGTGCATAAAAGGAACTGTAACGTGACCATGCGCTGCCTTTAGAATTTAATTGCTTCCACAATGATGTGTTACTGGGTGACCTCAATCCTAGTTTTTATATATGCATAAAAGGATTTGTAATGTAATTAGCCATGTTGACTTCATAATCTAATTCCTTCCACGATGAGGTGTTACTGGGTGACCTCAAGTTCTAGGTTTTTTTTTCCTGTGTGTGTGTGTGAGGGAGAGACCAACACCCATTGGCAATACACTGGCATGTAGGATGTTAGGGGTATTGATGGGGAGGGGATCTCTCGCTTTCCGTGGGGACCTGCCTCGAACGGGGGTGGATTTGGAGAGTGGAGATGGCAGATAGAGAGAGCAAGGAAATTTTCGATGAGGATTGGATTGAGGATGAAAATAAGAGGTTCGCACTTTGCGATCTTGAGTCAACCCCTCTTCCCATTGATTCTAAAAAGTTAGGATCATTTAAAATAAAACAAACTATAAAAGAAAACAAATGAAAAAAGTGTCACCTCTTTTTTATATTTGTGAACTCAGCCTCCTCCGCGCGGGTTTCTTTCATCCTTAAAAATCAAATTAAATCACACGTGACTTTTACCACATATATATATATATATATATATATATATATATATATATATATATATATATATATATATATATATGAAAGATGCATCAAATAAATATATAGAGATACTTAATAAGAACTAAATACAATTAATACACATTAATTTAATTAACCCATTAATTAATTAGCATTAATTCTATCATTCTCCATGAAGGATAAGAACAAGCTTTATTCGATCAACAGCAATACAATGCAAATTACATGAACCTACCAAATTATCTCCCTCACCAGAAATCATTCTCAGAAGCTTAGTTGATTCATAATGAAGGAGACCCAAAAAGAGAAACATCAAGGTTTCCTAAATCAAATAAGAGTCTTTTCAAAATAAGAAATCGTGTGAAAATCTAGACAAATAAAATATTTGTCTATAATGTGGAGAATACAAGACATATAGCTCTAACATATGCTTTGTTCCAGTGATGGACCTAGAAAGTTAATTTTCTAGGGTGAGACGAAGTACAAATGAAGTGAAATTCAAGTCGAAGTTCTACATACATTTTGAAAAAAAAACTGCATGTATATAATTTTTTCCTTTTTTATTTTATCATATTTCAGGTGATGGGCTCACCTCGATCCTAGCTCATGAATAGGTAGGTCAGCCACCGGGCAAGGGAGGGCATCTTGGATGTGCTTGATTGGTGGTACCAAAACTATAGGCTTAGACCCACATGAGATTGTAAACACAATTTGAAGTGGAATTGATGTGGGAGTGAAATTGATGCTTGGGTTTTCTTGTAAGATGGGGTAGCAACGTAAGAGAGGAGGGGCTTGGGTTTTTATGTAAGCAAATGAGACCAATTCCTGTGGCCTACCTCTCTGTTGCCACATTAATGCATAACAAAACTTGGACTGCGATCACAAAACATCAAGGTCCAACTCTGCACACCTCTAGAGTCCATGTTACCTCTACACATATATATATATATGTATATATATATATATGTATATATATATATATATGTATGTATATATATATATATGTATATATATATGGAGTAATAACTGTATAAATTTTGATCTTTGAGATCACCAATAGAGAGTTGAATTACTTAGTATTTAATTCACATGGTACATTGTATACAACAATATATACATATATATATAAAGTGGCCTATGCCTTTTACGGGTTAAATAAACTTTGGTTAAGCTCTGCAGCAACTTGAGGCCTATGCTTGCCATTGGCTAGCTTTCCCGCAGCAGAGGTGTAAGGCGATGGAATCGAACACCTTTCTTAGGGTTCAAACAGGGTTCCATTTGCTGTAAACTTATGTAAGTGGTCTGTTCCAAACCACTTCGACAGATTGTAGTTCTGGGTTTGGATGCAAGCATTTAGGACAGAAAACCGTCTATATCTAAAGTAAACTCAAAGGCAGAAGATTCTTAAAGAACCTCTCCTGAACCTACCAAAATCCAAACCTTGCAAGTTTAATCCAACAGGAAAAACTAAACAAGGTTTTACAGAATAATATTAGTTTAAAGATAATAATAACACTGATAACAAAAGCAGTGACAAACTTACTGCACTAGTAAGGTAAGTCATGAAACGATCTTCATTTATTTTCCATCAGAGCAAATATATATATATATATATATATAGAGAGAGAGAGAGAGAAAGATAGAGTTCTTTAGGTGAATAAAAGTGCTCAAAAGTATCCATCATTAATCTTCAATATCAACCATAACAATTTGAATAACTTTGTATTTAACGTACATGGTGCATTAAATGCAAATGATACTTTTAATTTAAATATTTACCATTGATCTCAAAGATCAAATGGTAAATATGTTTTAGTATTTTCATACACATAAAGACATTATGCATTTAACACACACTCTCTCTATGCAAAAACTCACTGGAATTACTTTCATTTCAATTTTGATTAGTTCAAAATAATTGAATATATTGGATGTGGAGGCACTTTACGTGGGTATTGCTTGAATTCGACAATTGGATCCGCTTAACAAAAGGATCTATTAGGCTCGATCTGTTTAAAACAAGAATGCTTTTGTATCCGGAATAGCTGACCCATTAGGGTAAGTTTTTTTATCCACATGCATGCCCAAACCCTAAACCAAATTAGGGTGGGTCGATTCAAAATTTAAGACCCGATAATTTCGAAACCAGTTCAAGGCGAAAAGAGAACACAAAGCCAATCAGTTCGGCCCGTGCCTTGACAAGGTAATAAGCAGTTAGACGTCTTTCCACACCGAATCTTGAAGACCGATCAACCTGGCCCGCTTCTGAAGAGTTAAAAATAATTAAAATTGCAATATCATTCTAGAAAAACTCAAAAAATATGCATGACAAGCAATGAAAACATGTTAGAATATGGATTTATATAAATGGATCGACCCGAGTACATATCAAACTGAGATTTGCTGCATAACATACATAAAGTAGATCAGATGGATAATTGCAGGCTAGTTCTAGATCGGTTCTGATCAAGATCCACGAGTTTGTTTTACGTGTATAGATTTCAGTCCAACCATGTGGTAGCGGTGTTGGCCCAACTTTATTGAGGACCAAGACGACCCCGTGCCAGAATGCATTATGACATCCGTTAAGTTCCAATGTGCAAAGATCTATGCCTTACACCTCACTGTTTTCATTGATGAGGATCGTATCTTCATCCAACCTGTTTTTTTTATCATAGCAGAATTCGATAGTTCTGCCATCCGCAACCGTCCTTAGCTGAGATATTTCAAAACCTCTCGTGGTGCCTGACAGAGCCTCGACTTCGTGCTTCGGACAGGCATACATTCCGCTATCGGCTTAACCTTTAAGATATTTATCTCTAAGGATCTCTCTCTTACGAAGCCAACTTTATCATTGTGTAGCCTCCAAACAAATTTAAGAAGACATCCCTCATTCATAGCCTTAAGGTGTTTAATACGAAGACCACCATTAGATCTAGGGTTAAACATCAAGGATCATTTAACTGTTACGCCATTCTCGGCTCAGGTAACGGTTGGACTGGCCATCCAGCCCGTTACCTAAGAATAGGCCCAGATTTGGTAACGGACCATTATAGCTCCCAGACGAGGGAAGCCACAGGCGGATAAGCATGACGAATAGGGGAGTGCCTGCCCTGTGAAAACATACACGGTATTCGTCTATGCAAGCCCCTATGTGGGAACCTCGTGTCCTCACTAAATCTTCAGAAGTCTGCAAGTCACAGAGGCCATCATCGGTTCCCTGCAAGAAGCAAAGAGAATCAGGTACACGACGAATCCAACAGTGGTATCAGGGCATCGTTCCATGCAAGAGGAGTCAGAGAGTTAGCAAAAAAAAAAAAAAGGGGGGAGAGACGAAATGAAAAAAAAATGGAAGAGAGAAAGCGGCAGTCGGCAAAGGCGACAAAGGCAAAACCTAGAGATCGGCATGGCCAAAAAGCCGATGGCAAAACCCTGAGGCAGGCCGAAACAGGCACGACCAAAAAGCCGAAAGCAAAGCCCAAAGAAAAAGGCAGGCCGGAAAAAACCTGAAGCCAAAGGCAAGTCGGTAAGAGCCGAAGCAAAGGAAGGGTGGTAAGAGAAGAAGCCAGGAACCCGCTGACAACCGACGAATGGCCAGAGCATCCCCTCCGGCCCCCTCCCTCTTTGTTCCTCCCTCTCTCTCTCAGAACATTCCAGAGAGACTCTCTCTCTCCCTCTCACTCTCTCTATCCGTGTAAAACGCTTTTAAGCGTTCTTGTACAAAAAAAAAAAAAAATTAAAAACAGCGGTTTCGAAAAACTGCGACGGGAAAGCCAACGGTTTTCCAAAATCGCTCACAGTTTTTTGAAAACCGCTAGTGGTTTTTGAAAACCACCTTGGGGTTTGTGGCAAAAAGACAAAACTACCCCTGTCCTTTTTCAGATATTATGCAGTTGCCACGGTAAAAAGATAGTTTTACCCTTTGGCTATTTATGAAATTTACTAAAAAACCAGGAGCTGCCATTTTACTACTGTATCCAACTCGGTTTGAATAATTTCAGTTCTGTCACTCAGCCAAAAGATAAGTTTACCCCTATTCTTTTGTACAGATTCACCCTAAGGGTTAAAATTATGGTTTTAACCCTAATCAGTTGCGAATTTTACAAGAATACCAATAGTGATTTTACAAGTTTGTCCTCGTGATTTTACAAAATTATAAAAGACGACAAATAAATAAAATTACAATTTTATCTCTTGGTATCCTATTAGGGGTTGAGAGATAGAAAACCCCTTAGAAATTTTTTCAAAAGATTATCTGCTACATATTCTGCATCACTTTAACATGTCTCTTGCTATATGTTCTTTTATTTTGGTTTCTTTTTTATACCGCTTGATTGTTATTTTTGCCAAATACTTAAAAATGAGTTCTATGATATGTGTGTACGAACTGGAAAAAACAGAAAAATTAAACGATCTGAACTTTCAGACATGGAAGAGAAGAATTTCGCTAGGTCTAACACTAGAAAGTATAGAGTATGTATTAAAGGAAACAATTTGTCCTCCACCGCCAAACGCAAGTCAGCAACAATTAGAAATATATAAAATATTTTTAAATGACGATACCATAGCAAGAACAATCATGGAGGATGATCTGATTAGGTCTTTGAAGAATATGAGACCGCAAAAGAGTTGTTTGACTCACTAACAGCTAAGTATGATACAACTGCTAAATTACATGTAGTTGCTACTACAGAAATACAACTCATTCAGAATGAAAGAAGGAGAAAATGTAGTAGAGCATGTAAATCACATGCTAATGATGGCTAGAGACTTAGTCGTAGCAAAATCAGTCATCCCCGAACCGATGCAGATATCAACCATACTGAACAGTCTACCACCATCATCAAACATGGTTACCACTGCCATAAGATTAGGGCCTGAAATCAACCTTTCTGAGTTGCCCCTAAAACTAGCAATTGAGAAAGAACATATGCTCAAAAACAAAAAGGAGAAATTGCTAATAGTTCAGGATGAGTTAGCGTCTAGCTCCAAATCTAACTAGAAAAAGAAACCAAATAAGAGGTTTGGCAAGAATAATAAGAAAGATGATCAAAATTTTAAGAAATCGTAGGAAGCCGCTTCTCGGATCAACTGTTTCAACTATGGAAAGATGGGACACTACAAAAGAGACTGCCTCAACAAGAAAGGTGGAGGAAACAACCCACAACGAGGATAGTTAGAGAAGTAGGATATAATCTGCGTGATTTCAAAATGCCTATACCTAGACCGCCTAGTGACAGATTGGTAGATAGACTCAGGAGCTACATGACACATCTCGAAGACCAAGGAAGGGGTAATGGACCTTTGGAAATATCAACTTGGAGAACATCGTGTGTATATGGGAAACAATACTTTCTTAGATGTTTTGGGTATTAGATTCTTCCGAATATTTGTACAAGGCAAACCAATTGTACTGACCGATATGTTAATTGTGCCATCTATAAGGCGTAATCTAGTCTCGGTCCTTGCCTTAGTTAAGGAGGGTTTTGAAGTTAGGTTTATACCTAACAAGGTGACTATGGGCAAACATGGGAGGATATTGTTCTCAGGAGAATTTGATGTAGAACAAGGACTGTTCAAGTTATCAGATAATGAAAGTCATCCATCTTCTACTTATATTGAAAGTGACTTTTCTGTTGATGTGAATATGTGGCATAAATGCCTAGGGCATATAAGTTTGAAAAAGTTGAGAAAATTATCCAACTTTGACTTATTGCTCGAATTTGAGAAAAAAACTTCAACAAGTGTAAAGCTTGTATACAAGGAAAAATGACAAGGAAAGTCTTTCTCAAGAAAACAACAAGGGCAACAACCCTATTGGAAATTATTCACACAGATTTATGTGGACCTTTTTAGAGTAAAAACACATAAGAGAAAGGGTTATTTTATAACCTTTATCGATGATTACTCTAGATATATGTATATATATCTCTTGACACATAAATCGGAGGCACTTGATGTTTTCAAAGAATATAAGCAAGAAGTGAAAAATCAATTAGGGCATTTGATCAAATTCTTGAGATCAGACAAAGGAGGTGAATATACCTCAGCAAAATTCTTGAAATTTTGAAAGACTTTGGTATTGCTAAACAAAATACAATGCCCAAGATACCTCAGCAAAATGGTGTAGCTGAAAGATACAACAGAACCTTGTTGAACATGACAAGGTCTATGTTGATTGATGCCTCTCTTTCAAGGGTATTTTGGGGAGAAGCAATAAGTACAACTGTTTACGTACTCAACAGAGTACCTTGTAAAGCTGTATTTACTACACCATATGAGATATGGTTTGGAAGAAAACCCAACCTAGGTCATCTCAAGAGGTGGGGATCTATTGCACACGTGAAGATCCTTGATCAATCTAGAGATAAGCTAGACAGGAGGTCATTGAGATGAATATTCATTTGATATCCAAAATGTTTAAAAGGATATCAGTTTTATCACAAGGACCACAGACTCATTAAAAGCAGAGATGTTGAATTCTTAGAGGATACTAAGAATGACATCCTGGAGAACAATGAGGAATGTGTTAATGATTTGGTAGATTTAGACTAATAATCTTTTGAGCCCATAGAAGATCTTTCTGAAACTACCGATACCTTAAGTGGACATAAGAGGCCAACAGCCACTCCATCCTACTTAAAGGATTATCACATTTATCTTACAGAAGAAGTGTATAATTCGATAGATTTGAATGAGTTGACTGATAACTTGACTTATAAACAAGCAATGAACTCATGAGAAGTAACAGACTGGGAGAAAACCATGGATGAGGAAATTGAATCTATTGAGAAAAACCAAGTGTGAGAATTGACTAATTTACCAAAAGAAAGGAAAGCTATATGCTGTAAATGGGTTATAAAAAAGAAATATAAGGTCGATGGTATAATCGACAAGTTTAAGCGAGGTTGGTTGTAAAGGGTTTTTCACAAAAAAAGGAGATAAATTATGTTGAGATATATTTCCCAATTACGAAATTTGCATCTATACGGATAATCCTGGCAATATCTGCATACTATGATTTGGATTTACATCAGTTAGATGTAAAGACAGCCTTTCTAAATGGTGATTTTGAAGAAATCATATACATGCAGCAGCCCGAAGGATTTATGGTTGAACTCCAAGAAGATAAAGTGTATAGGTTGAAAAAATCCCTATATGGCCTAAAACAGTCACCTCGCCAATGGTACTTGACTTTTCAAAATGCCATTATAGAACTTGGGTTTGTGGCTAACAAACTTAATCATTGTGTATATGTTTGGAATAGTGGGAGACACTTTGTCATCTTGTCATTGTATGTAGATGACATATTATTAATTGGAAACGACAATGAGATGATTGTCAAAACCAAGTCATGGTTGAACTCCAAGTTCGAAATGAAGGATATGGGGGAAGCATCCTATATCCTGGGTATAAAGATCTCTCAAGATAGAGGATCTAGACTCCTATGCCTGAGTCAGGAGAGATATATTGACTATATCCTCAAGAAGTTCAAAATGGGTGACTGCAAGTCTGCAGATATACCTGTTGTAAAAGGGGTTAAATTAAGTAAGGTTGATTGTCCCGGTGAAGGAGATGATAAGCCTAATGTTCCTTATGCACAAGCTGTTGGTAGCTTGATGTATGCTATGTTGTGTACAAGACCTGACATCAGCTTTACTGTTGGTCTTGTAAGTAGATATCAAAGTAATCTTGGTTGGCAGCACTGGGTAGCTATGAAAAGGATTCTAAGATATCTGAAAGGAACAAAGGACGTGAAACTATGTTTTCAAGCAGATGAACTGAAAGTGATAGGATACTAAGATGCTGACTTTGCTGGGAGCAAAGATGACAATAAATCAATCTCGGAACAAATATTCTTATTTGGAGGTGGTGTTGTTTCTTGGGCATGCAAGAAACAAGGCTGTATAGTGTTGCATACACAGGAAGTTGAGTATGTTGCTTGTTGTATGGCTGCAACAAGTGTTGTCTGGATAAGCTGCTTCATATGAGATTTGAAGTTGGAGATAACAGACGAGTCAATAGTTATCTATTGTGATAATAACGTAGCAATTACTCTTATTAAGAGTGGAGCAGATTGCTCGAAAAGCAAGCATATAATGGTAAAATACCACTATGTTCATGATATGGTTATGAGAAAGGAAATATCCATCTCATATATGGCAATGGAAGATATGTTGGCAGACCCCTTAACAAAAGGCATAACAGAGGAACTCTTCTCAAAACATGTTAGAAACATGGGTTTGAGATATGTTTGATTGTTGTATAGGTAAATAACCATACAACGGATGATTTGTTGTGTAGGGAAATAACCACACAATAAGTTTTGATTGCAACAGTAATTAGGAATCGACATAACTAGGAAAACCCCTAGAAAGTGGGAGGAAAACCAGTATGTCAATACACTTGGATCGAATGGCCAAGTGAGAGATGTTACAGTAGACGACCATTACAGCTCCCAGACGAGGGAAGACACAGGCGGATAAGCACGACGAATGGAGGAGCACCTGCCTATAAAGGTAGGCACATACAGAACTGAGAAATACAGTGAAAGAGTGTGAAACATTGTGAAAACATACACGGTATTCGTATGTGCAAGCCCCTGTGTGGGAACTTCGTGTCCTCACCCGCATCATTCTGCTTCATCTTCAGAAGTCTGCAAGTCATAGAAGCCATCACCGGTTCCCTGCAAGAAGCGAAGAGAATAAGGTACACGGCGAATCCAACATTAACCGTGTGAAACTTCATCGTAATCGTATTCATGGCCCCAAATGGAATCATGTTGAAGCCTTTCGATGTTATTACATGAAGAGATTGGCAATTTAGCAACCATCATAAGGTAAATCAGCATCAATGAAAGGACTAATTTGGTGATGTTCACTCTACCTGTCATAGCAAAGACATTGTTTCTGCCAACTTCACTTGGACTCGCTATAGGATATGGTCATAAGTTTCCCCAGGTGTTATTCGTGTATTAGTTGGGAGGCCAAAATATTTATCCATGTCCTTAGTTTCTTTAAAGCCCGAAGACTGAAGGATCTGCTGAAGGATGTCAAAATGTTAAACTCTCCTTACCCAATGCCCATTTGGTTAGTGGTTGATAGGAATGTTCATGGGGCATGGTCGGAGATCCCTGGTAAGGAACCTGCAACAGGGACCAAAGTGAGTATCCAGTGTTATGTATCAATCTCACAAAATGTTTCTGTTTAGGAACCTACTCTATGCCCGTGACGGAGACTCTCACACGCGCTCGAGCATCCTTCGACTTCTTGCGAGCACCTGAGTGCATGCCTCGTCCACACCTATTTGGTTCCCCATAGCGCTCCTTTTATTTATTTTATTTTCTCTCCTTCTCCTCTTGAATTTCACTTGTTCTTCGCTTGCATTAGTTTTTTTTATTTTCCATTTGCTGGAGTGTCATTTGGGTCTGGTTAGATTGAACCCGTGGTCACTAGTACCCAGATCCATATTGCTTTACCATTAGGTTTGCATGAGAGCTGAGATTCACAGAGGATTCTCTCACGTTGCTTTGTGGCTTTCTCTTTAGAGAGTTCTCTCTACTTTTGATTGAGTTTTTCTCCATCTTATTCCTTCTTCTCCATCCTTACTATGCTGGTGAGTGAGGGAGGCGAGTGGAGATTAGGTTGAGCAGCCATCGAATGAAAGGAAGTGGACGATTGAGAGTCGCTGCGGTCTTGTGCAAGTTGCTGCATATAGGTGAGGCTGAGTGAAACTTGGGTAGAGTTCCTTTGCCACCATCGATCCCTTTGGCGAACCTTCAAACATAGACTCGTACTTGCCATTAAGAGATCAGTGACAAAGTGGTATTAGAGTGCCAGAAGTGGTGGTTAGATTGCTGTCATTTTTGCAGAATCAACGCAATGCTGAATTTTCGTCAAGTTGCAAACGAGATTTCGTGAAGTAAATCATTTTGTATTGCACCGATTTTTGTTTTTACAATAGACTACTGTTGGGATAAGCCGTGGGTATTTTCGTGTCAAATGTATCGACCATCAAAGGCGAATTTTATTGTCTCCACAAACTAAGTAGGGTTGATTGTTATGGTGAGAGAAGACAAGCCTAATTTTTTTTTATGGACAAGCTTTGAGCATCTTCATGTATGTTATGTTATGTATAAGATAATATATGAGCTTTGTTATTGTTATTGTGAGTATATATCAAAGTAATCTTAGTTGACACTATTGGATAACTTTGAAAAAGATTTTCAGACATATTAAAAGAATAAAAAAGATTTAAAGCTTTGCTTTCAAGTAAATGAAGTAAAAGTAGTAGGATACTTAAATGTTGACTTTGTTTGGAGCAAAGATGATAGCAAATCAACCTCTAATCAAATATTTTATTTGGAGATGATACTATTTTTTAGGCTCGTAAGAAACTAGATTGTGTAGGATTTGCATACATAAAAAGCTAAGTATGATGCTTGTATTATGACGGCAACGAGTATGATTTGGATAAGATATTTCTTACGTGATTTGAAGATAGATATAGCTAACGAGTCAATTGTTATTTATTGTGATAACAGTGAAAGAATAACTCTTGTTAAGAGTGAAGTTTATAGCTCTAGAAACAAGCATATAATAGTTAAATACCATTATTTTAATGATATGCTTAAAAGGAATGGGATATCTATATCTTATATGTCAACTAGTGATATGTTGCTCACCCCTTAACTAAGTTGCAATTCACTTTAATTGGAAATAATACAACTTGAAAAACCATAGAATAATGTGAGGAAACCAGTGTATCATAAGTTGGCGTAAATGGCTAAGTGAGAGATATAAGTTATCATGTGGTCCCTTGAGGTTAAGATAACATGTACTTAGAAAATCGGGTAAGTAGAGTCTTCTTGGATTTTTCGAGATGCATTTTTTAAAGATAAACTTCTTAAACAAAATTGGTTTATACTTGTTTATATATAAACAAGGACCCTTATTGCCCATTTCAAACGGAAGGGAATAGAAAGTCTATATATAAACAAGGATAAAACTTGTTTAATTATGTTTATAAAAAAGAATATAATAAGCAAAAATCTTCCTTGTGCAAAGCCTTTTGTGGGTAACCATGTACCTTTAAGATCTTCTTCCCTCTTCTTCTACTCCCTCTTCTCAGTTTTTTGCTTGGCTTCCACACAACATATGGCTATGAGAGATGTCTCTATCTCCTTTAATCTTGAGTGATTGGACCCTCTTTGATATCCATCTTATTAGCTAGATTGGTTCCAACACATAGCAACCTTTTGGATCCTCCCTTCCTTACTTCTTTATCCTTAGTGATGTTTGAATTCCTCTTTTCCTTCTTTTTGGTGATTATTCTAATCTAAGGACTGTCTCCATTTAATTTTTCACTAGAAAACTGAATTCGCAAAGATTAACGCTTACTCTTTGATCTCCTTCAATCTCATCTTCTAGGCCCTTTTTTCTTTCTCCTTCAACTTTAATGGGTTGCTCATAGTTTGCTCTAATAACAGACCCAATCTAGAGTTAAGACCTTCAAAATTCTTCCCTAAGATTGAGGAAGATTTATAACCATCTCTCCAAGTATTACTTGTTGGGGTCTCCATTGTTGTTCCTTTACTCCGATTGTTGAGATCATGTCGATGTCTCTCTCTGATGTTTCTCGTAGCAACAACGCAGTCCTTCGGGCTGTGGAGTTCGGACGACAGTTGAAAGAGAAGAAGAAGAAAAAGTAAGATAGATATATTTTGATTTCCAGTTACCCACAGACGGCTTTCCGCTTGGTGCTCTTTATGATTATTTGTAATGTGTATAACATACATGTTACATCTGTAACGCATCCACAAAAAATGGCAAGATGGTGGATCTTCCGTTTTCATGGATATGCTTGCCGAGAATGGCCACAACTCGGCGTTACATTTCCCACTTCATTTGAGCCAAGTTATATGACATACTCATTTTACCTCCCACTTTTGTGAGATTTTCCAAGTCATGTTAGCTATTATTGCAATTACAATTGCAATCATTATTGTTGTGTGGTTTTTTACTTGCACAAGAATCAAACATATCTCAAACCCATGTTTGTAATATGCTTTGAGAAAATATCTTATGTTATGCATTTAGTCAAGGGGTCTGCCAATATATCATCAGTTGTCATATATGAGATAGATATTTCCTTTCTTATAACCATATCATGAACATAGTAGTATTTAACCATTATATGTTTGCTTTTAGAGTTATAAGCTTTACTCTTAATCAAAGTAATTGCTACATTATTGTCACAATAAATGACAACCGACTCATTGGTTATATCCAACTTTAAATCACGTATGAAACGACTTATCCAATGACACTTGTTGCAGCCATATAGCAAGCCACATACTCAACCTCCTATGTGTATGTAGCGGTACATAACCTTGTTTCTTAGATGACCAAGAAACAATTTTACTTTCAAATAAGAATATTTGTCTTGAGGTTGATTTGTTGTCATCTTTGCTCCCAACAAAGTTAGTGTTTGAGTATCCTACCACTTTCAGTTCATTTGCTTGAAATAAAAGTTTTAAGTCTTTTATTCCTTTAAGATATCTTAGAATTTTTTTCACAGCTATACAATGCTACCAATCAGGATTACTTTGATATCTACTTACAAGACCAACAATAAAGTTGATATCAAGTCTTCTACACAATATCGCATACATCAAACTACCTACAACTTATGCATAAGAAACATTAGGCTTATCGTTTTCCTTACCGAAATAATCAGCTTTACTCAATTTGACCCCTTTATAATGGGTGTAGATGCAAACTTGGTTTTGACCTTCATTCCATTATTATTCCCAAGATATGATATGCTTCCTCATATCCTTCATTTTGAACCTCGAGTTTAACCATGACTTGGTTTTGACAATCATTTCATTATTGTTCACAGTCAACAAGATGTCATATATATATAACGATAAGATGACAAAGTAGCTCTCACTATTCTAGACATATAGATAGTTGTGAAGTTCAATAGCCACAAACTCAAGTCCTATAATGACATTTTGAAAAGTCAAATACTATTGACGAGGTGAATGTTTAAGGCCATATAGGGATTTTTTCAACCTATATAATTTATCTTCTTTACCTTTAACAATCCATTTGGTTGTTGTATATATATGATTTCATCTAAATCTTCATTAAAAAATATAGTTTTTATGTCTAACTGATATAAATCCAAATCATAATATGCTTAAATTATCATAATTATCCTTATGGATGCAAATTTTACAACTGGAGAATATGTCTCAACATGATTTATCCTCTCCTTTTGTAAAAAACCCTTTGCAATCAATATCGCCTTAAATTTGTCGATTGTTCCATCAACTTTATATTTCTTTTTAAGAACTTAATTACAACCTATGACTTTTGTTTCTTTTGGCACATTAGCCAACTCCTAGACTTGGTTTTTCTCAATGTATTCAATTTTCTCATTCATAACTTTTTTTTAGTCTGTCAATTCATATGTGTCAATAGCCTACTAATATGTCCTACTTAAAGGATTATCATACTTACCAGGTTGCAAAAGTATGTATTTCAATGGATTTAGATATGAATGAGAAAAGTTATGTCCTACTTAAAGTTTCAGTTTGTTAAGGAAGATCATCTATGGGTTTAAATAATGATAAATCTAGATGTATTAGATCGTTAATATACTCTTCATCATTTTCAAGGATGTTATTCTTAGTATCCTCTAAGAATTCAACATTTTTGCTCTTTGAGTCCATGGTTCTTGTAATAAAACTGATATCCTTTAGAGCATTTAGGATATCCAATAAATATATATATCTCAAAGACTTATTTTATAGCTTATCTCTACACTAGTGAAGAATCTTCACATGAGCGATATATGCTATAGGTATTTATGCCACACATTCACATTAACATTTAAGGGACAATCAATATAAGCAAAAGAACCTTCACTTTCATTTATGTTTAACTTGAACAAACCATGTTCAATATTAAATTATCTGGAGAAGAATATTCTCACTTGTTTCTCCATTGTCACTTTATTAGGAACAAACCTGACTTCAAAGCCCTTCTTAAGAAAGGTAGGAACTGAAACCAGATTGCGCCTTATAGTTGGCACAATCAATACATCAGTCAAAACAACTGGTGTCCCTTGTACATGAATCCTAAAGGACTTTACTCTAAGGACATTAGAAAAGATGTTATTTCCCCATATAAATTCTATGTTCTCCTAGTTTATATTCTTTTAGGTCCATAGCCCCTTCCTTGCTCTTCGAGATGTCTCATCATTTTAGAGTTGATCTACCAGTCAGTCACTGATCCATGTAAATGCATTAAGATATCATGCACATTATGTCATACTTCTCTGATTGTTCGTGTTTTTGTGTGTTTTCATCATTCTTCTTATTGTGATAATCCTTCTTTTAGTGTGTCATTTTTTCGTACTTGAAGCACTTGACCCGAGAAATGGTTTCCTTTGATTTCTTGAAAGGTTGATCACTCTTTTTGTTATTATTGACAAACTTCTCATTTGTTTTGCCTCTCTTCTGGTTGGTTTAGAGCTGAACCCTATATCGTCTTGAGCTACTAGTAATTTTTCAATTTTATTTTTGTTCATCTGTTCTTCCTCAATTGCTAGTTTGAATGGCAATTCAGAAAGTCTTTTCGTAGCCCCTAGTCTAAGGGCAGTGGCTACCATGTTATATGATGGGGAAGACTATTTAATATTGTGGATATCTGCATTAGTTGTGGGATGATTGATTTAGATATAACTAAGTCCCTTGCCATTATCAGCTTGTGGTTAATATGTTTTACTACATTATCTCGTTCTTTTAATTTTATAAGAGTTATATTTTTGTAGTAACAATTGAACATGAAGCTTAGTTGTAGTGTCATACTTAGTTGTTATTGAGTCAAATAACTCTTTTGCATTATCAAATTCTTCAAAGGCCCTAAGTAGATCGTCCTCCATATATGTTAACATAATAGGCACCCGGCATCTTCAGACACAGTATCTCATTATCAATGTCACTCCATCTCGCATGCCCTACAACACGTGCCATGCACCCTAGCCCCTAGGGAGGTTTTTCACTCTCGTGTATGAATAAAGAGGGTGTGCCTTGAGCACCCAGTCTAGGGTCAATAGGAGATATTGTGGATCCACCCCAAGTGAGTTGTGGGCATGTCCAACCTCGTTTAGGAGTTGCTTGTGCTAGGCCCCACATGTATATAAGGGAGCCAACTAAAAGAGAGAAGGGAGTTCCACATGTGGGGAGTTAGCCTTAGAGAATTAGAGAGAGAGATTAACATAAAAGGTGCCTTGGGTGTCTTCAACTGATCATCACTGTCAGTATCAGTGCCCTCCTTGGTATAGTCAGGCTTGCTTAAGGATCTCCAGTGTTAGCGGTGCCTTAGGCATTTGTGTGATTTTCCTTAGAAGGCTTAGGATCGGTCGGGTTTGAATTTGTAAACCCCTTCTTCCTTAAAAAAAAAAGATTTGTTTTGAGTAGCCGTTAATGTGTTTTCAGTAAGGCAAGTTAGTCTTGGTGGTTAACACCGGTTGTCACCCTTGAAACCGTTAAAATTTTTCTTTTTTGGTAAAAAAGGTACCTAGGGCCTATGGGAGTCAAACTCCCACTATCGTGTCATCCTTTATAAATGTTTTATACATTTCTTTTTGTTGCTCAGTTTCATCAGGAGGTAGGGGTTGTACCATCTTTTTAACACATACTCTACACTTTCTTATGTAAGAGCCAACAAGATTCTCTTTTTTCATGTTTGAAAATTAAGACCGTTTAATTTTTTTGTTTTTGTCAATTCATATACACATATTTTGGAGTTCATTTTTGTGTGTTTTACAAAAATAACAATAAGAAAATCTAAAAGAAAAACATATACTAGATAGCCAACTATTAAAATATAAAATACATAATATTCATCTACTAAACTGAAAATAACTCAAGGTACTTAAAACCAATTTCAAACATATTTTAAGTATTATCTTTGAGTTTTTTATAACTCGATTCTTTTATTTTCATAACAAAACTAGGGATAAATCTATAAATTTTCCTATTTTCTACCACTGTTATTTTCCCAGATTGGAGGGGTAAAGCAAGAATTTTACCATTTTGTTCGGTTTTATAATATTTCAAAAAAGATCTGGGGCAAAATAGTAAATTACACTTGGTTTTCTGTACAATTCGCAATTGATCGAGGGCAGGACAATAATTTTGCTCCTTAGTCTGAATATGTAATTTTTATTAAAGACAAGGACAATATTGTCTTTTTATATAGTGATAAACCTGTGAAATTATGCTCGTTTAGGGGCATTAGTGTAATTTCATAGGTTGGTATTTAATAATTTTCATAAACTATCAGAGGACAAAAATATCCTTTCGCCCGTTTGAGTATCTTTTAAATTAAAAATATCTTAACTTTTTGATAATTTTATCCTCGTGGCAGAATGTGATTATCAAATCGACAAGGAGAATAGCGAACTTTTCATTCCACTATCGAGGTAGTTTTTTGCCCACGATTTTGATGAAAAACTACGAGTGATTTTCATTCCATCAAAACCGCGAGAGAGGGAGAGTGAGAAAGGGAGAGGAAGGGAGAAACATAGAGGGAGAGAGAGGGAGGTTGTGGCCTTCTTCCAATCGTTGGCCTTCTAGCCCTCTATGGGCCTTCGACCTCTGTTCTTTCCAGCTTTTTGTCGACCTTTGGCCTTTTGGTCTTCCATTAACTTTTGGCCTTGCTTTTGGTGTGTTGGTTTTTTGTTGGCTTTCAGCCTTTTGTGCCTTTTGCCAGCCTTTTGGCCTTGTGGCTTTTCTGTCGACTTTTGACTTTTACTTCATAAATATTTTTTTGATTGTCTCAGAAAGACTGTTTTGATTGCAATAATTTATTGACAGACTTTGACCACTTGAGCAATGGCTCTAGCTACTTGTCATGATTTTTTCGACAATCATAGGGGGTACTTCTACTTCTTTTTCTCTCTTTTGTTTTCAATCTCTAACTATGTACCTATTTCTTACATATTTTCTTCAACCTTGCTCTGATACCAATGTTGGGGTCTCCATCGAAGTTCTTTTACTTCGATTGCTGAGATTTCACCAGTGTCTCTCTCTAATGTTTCTCGTAGCAGCAATGCAGTTCTTCAGGCAACGATAGTTCATATGACAGTCGAAAGAGAAGAGAAGAAGAAAGAGGTAAGACGAGTACGTTTTAATTTCTATTACCCACAAATGGCTTTTTCTTTTTGGGTTTTTTGTTTGGAGCTCTTCATGATTATATGTACGTCTTTCATTTTTGTAGATATGCTTGTCGAGAATGGTACGGATCCATGAAAAGTGGCAAAATGACTTTCGTTTTCGTGATATGCTTGTGGAGAGTGACCACAACTGGTCAACTCGGCCTTAGATTACTTTGATCCCCATCTCCTAACGTCCTTCCAGTCTCCTAACTATAAATCTTCCTTGTCACCTCTTCTTCTCTTTAGGTCGTCTTCTATATGAATAAGAACTCCACATCGACAACACAAAGTAGGCAATCTTTCATACTGTGTGATAAGTCACTATCTCGGATTCCTTCCTCCAAAATTTGACATGATTCCCCTTCGTAATGACACTGTTATGTTCGATATAATTTTGATTCGAAGATGGGATCTGATTACTCTGCCATTCTGATCAGCATTGACTTCTAAAAAAATTTCCAAACGCATTTCCAATTCTTTTACCTATTTGTGTAGTCATAGCATCGATCGGATGATCAAGAATCTTAACCCAAAAAAGAGAGAAAATGGACCTTATTTCCAATGGCGTCTTGGTTTCTTCGAATTCTTGAATGAGTAGGAGACATTTATCAAAAGACCGTGGACGGCCCTCCAACACGCGATCTTCATCTTTCTTCCCTTCAAACTCATAAAACAAGAACGTTTTCACCCACTTTCTTCAGCTCCATTTTTTTTTTGTTGGCCGCCGGATTCTCTCCATTGTCCTTCCCAACGAAGGATGATTGAAGGGACGATTTGTAATTAGTCTCCCAATCAATCGATGTTTGTTTCTCGCCAGACATAATTCTCCTGGCTCCATGGTCGTTATCATCCCAATATTTACTGCTTCAGATAGCTCTAGGTTCTCGCATTTTTGTATGCGTCGAGGCCCACACCTCTGGCACTCTTCTCTAAGGTCAAAGCGTAGGGCTTAGCTTCAAAGATAAAGATGGATGAATTTGGGTAAATCGATTCCAACAATAGCGGAGAACTAAAGAGTGATCGGTGGCTTCTTCCAGAACCCCTCCCTTACTATGAGAAAACCCCATCAGCAGACACCGAAAGAAGAGACCAGATTAATTCTACTTTAATGGCTTCACCGGCTACCTGAACCCTCTTTACACTCGTACCATCATTGGATGAAACGAAAACGAAAAACCTCCCTCCATTATGGGGAACTCCTGGCCTCGAACCCCTCCCTCCCTGATGACCTTTACCAATGGTCATCAAAACACAAAAGAAAAAAGGTTTAACCCAATCTTTTCTAATAGCATCCAAGAAGAATTTGAAAAGCAAGATCTAATATTGAATCTCTTTTTCGATATACAATGAACTGTCAACTCTATAGTAATACAATTTTTCGTAATTTTATTTCTTTTGTCCTTTTCCAAGAATTTGAATTGTCTTACTCATTTTCTTAAACAATATGCTTCTTGTTTACTCGTTGCTGTTATTTCTTTCTTCCCTCTTGCGAAAGAAAATCACGATGACAAAAGGGGGAAGTATGACCAACAGATCGACGTCCATATAATAATCAAGTTCATGCTAGACCTGGTCAGTTTATGAAAGGGGAAAGTCTAAAATTTCTTAATAATGTTGAGTTACATGGTACATGATCGGACTTTATGAAAACAAAGAATTTATCTTGTATGGGAAAAGGTGTTTTGTAAACCACGACGTAATAAAAGATTTCAACCTAGACTTCATTATATAGTATATGAAGTTATAGCGCTAATATTTTTCGATCGATTCATATATTATGTTTCTCAAAAGATCGTCGATAAGGTGCAAAGCAGTTGAACTGGCCATTGACGCTTTTTCTTAATTACAATGGGGAGGCCGAACCCAAGTGCACGCCCAAGGCATCAAACTCACCTTCAACTTATGAGTCACCCTCTTGCCAAATGACTTGCTCTTCGTGCACCAGCCATCGAGAAGGAACTCTTCATCATCTTGAGACCACAATGAGATCTAGAAAAGGATGGGGCAAACAGCCCACGGTGTTACCCGGGTTGCTTATTATATGACACGATTATACTCTAAGCCCTCTCCTATACGCAACAATCAAAACCGTGGGCTATGGATCCAAAATGTGGATGTCCCACCTCTCTTTCACACAGTGGTGAGGTAGTCCAAGCCTTTCCTCAACAAAGGGTCATCAAGATCACACTGCAAGCTGTGGTTAGGCAGTTCCTACCACATACACACACCCCAGGTATCGATCTCGGTAGCTTCGATGTTGAATGTTTTTCCAGTCAACCGCAGCCATGAGAGCAGGTCCTTGTGGAAGAAAAAACTTATGTTTAGGAGACCAAATGAGGGTCTTTTGATGCTTAGTTCAATGTGGACAGTGAGAACTATTATTCTTGAAATTCAGACATGAAAATTGTAGTGACAAGATTCTTTAGGCAACAAGAATACTTGCATGAACAAAATATATATTCAAACTTACAATGCATGAACTTGATTAATTACTACTTATTGAATTACAACTCCAATCGAATTTGATCTAAAAAGTACTTTGACACTCTGAAGTATCACAATAGGTGGACCTTTTCACACGTATGGAGACCAAAACTAATGGCCCAATTTCTAAAGAGCCTTTAGGGAGTGTTTGATTGTGGGACTACGGAGTGGTTCCAGCAGCCCACCCCTAGGGTTGGGCCATGGATGGGCCTTGTAATGGGGTAAGAAGCGGGTCATAGGACCCTACTTTTAACTGCACACTGAGGCATGTGTTTGATTAGCAATGGGAACTGGATCTAGCTCCGCAGCTTCAGGCCTTGTACTCAAACACCGCCTGAAGTTTGTCGCTACTCTGCAGATCTTTTGCACTGAAATTGAAATAACTGAAGAAGTCACCGGAAGATAATCAATAACGTAGTATTTAGATCTGAAGTGACTCGAATTTAGACGAAACACATCAAGTTTAGTGATCGAATGTATGTCCGGTTACAACGAGAACGACTTGGATTGTTAATATCCAGTCTGTGTGAAATCCAAATTCAAGTGCATACTGGAAGATCTAACCAGTTAGATGTAGAAAGAACCTTGAATAGCTCAATCATATCCTGATTATGTTTCAATTATATCATCCAAATCCAAACCTAATCAGTGGACAAATCCAATTCAATCAGACCAGTATTTCCTAGATCACCGTCATCAGCAATATAATCAAATGGTTGCTCTTTGCTCTTAAAGGCCTATCTATTGGGCTGATAACATCAGTTTAGATCTCATGACAGCCATTGGAATGGAAATCCAGAAGGAATAAACAGATGATCAATTCAATATACCATGATTTTCTTGGGAAAACTTTCAACCTACAAGTTGCAGCAAACTGTGAGAATAAGCACACTAATAATTTGAATCACAATGGATAAGTGGATTCATATTTCCAATCGCCGATTTTGCCTTTGATGCGCCCCCAGCATCTGTTTGGATCGATGTGTGTGTGTCCGAGAGAGAGAGAGAGAGAGAGAGAGAGAGAGAGAGAGAGAAACCTATTATCACTCTAAATCCTGATAGTTTGTGGTGGTACCCCTTTTTTAGTAGCCGACCCCGTCTAGTATGGGAAAAGGCTTAGTTGTTGTTGTTGTTCAAACAGGGAGGCTGACAGGTGTGCATACCCTTGAGTCGAGTTCCCTATCAGGTGAGCTAAGGTTGTGACTGGTAGACAAATGGGGAGGCAGAAGCCAGGTATGCGTGCGTGACCTGGGTATCAAACTCACGACCTCCAACTTGTGGGTGGAGGTCCCGAGCCAGGTGACCAGTCACCCAGAGTGCGGTATGGTACAGACCAATATTAGACGCAACCATAATGATGCCTTTTTAATTGTTTATTCAATATGGTGCAAAGAACTATTAAGTTTAATGCACCATAATATTTGCTTTTTAAGATGACAAAAAAAAAAATCGCTTATGACATAAAGGGTTAAATATAACTTCGCCCATTTAAGGGATCGCCCTTGCATTGCTGGTCCCAAGCCTGGATAAATTAAGAGGGTTGTGTTAGGCTTCCGACAGCCATAATAAAATTTTGTCGGATTTTTATACCATGGATTACACAAATTATGAGCATTGCTTTGAGACATCCTCGCCTAGTGAGACGTTATAGAGCCCAAATGCAATGATAAGTAAGCAAGGACTACTACGTTTTCGCCTGAATTTAATGAATCAATTGCAGAGAGGGTTCCCACATCATGGACGGGTGTGGGTAAAGAAGTTAGTCTCGCTACATTGACACCCGAATGTAGTGAATAATTTACAAAGAGGGTCTCTATATTTTCAATATGGACGGATGCAGAGGGTAAGAAAGCTAGTCCTAGATAATAAGATTCATATTGGTTCTTGGAATATCGGAACATTATCCGGTAAGTTAATAGATGTGGTAGATACTATGATTCGGAGAAAGATTCATGTTTTATTTCTATGTTTACAAGAGACAAAGTGGGTTGGAGAAAAATCAAAGGAGATAGAGGATACATGTTTTAAATTATCGTACTCAAGTAAGGAAAAGGCTCAAAACGGAGTTGGTATTATCATAAAAAAAGATTTAAAGGATAGTATAGTAGACATACTATACCAGGTCAGGCAGTCTGGATCCAAGATCCTAACTCGCCTGAAAAGGCATAGATTCTCGAGCGTTACTCTGTGCAGGGAATGCAAAGGGGCAACCCCTTTGCTTTCCTTAGCTGGCAAAGGCAGGTAATGGACATTAAGGCCGGTTACCAGCCTAGCTAGGCTGTATAAGAGGCAAAGGAGGGCGACCTACTGGGGAGAAGTCTCGGGAGGAGCCGTATGAGCCGGAAAAGAGGAATGGTCATCGGAATCCGGTAAGAAAATCCCCATTTTTGGTTTTGTAATTTTTTTCATTTTTAGTTGTTAAACCTTCGAAAACAAATCTTAATATGCGAAAATCATTTCAAAATAAACGTAGATTCATGAATTTTTTTTCAAATTTGAGTAACTGTTTTTCATGAATTTTTTGTCCAAAAGGTCACCGAGTGTTATTGGATAACAGATGTTGTTGATGATGCCATTTCTATTAAAAATTTTATCATGAATCATTCCATAGAATGCTAGCCATGTTTAATCATTTGTGCATTTGGAAGTTATTTGCTATTCTTTGAGACTAGATTTGCCTCCACCATTTATAATCTGCTTAAAAGGTTGAGAAACTAGTTAAACTTGTGACCTCAATCTATGAGTCATTAGTGAAGAATGGTCTTACTATAGAAAAGATGATGTTTAAAAGTACGCCTTTGTGAAATAAATAATTTTGAATGACCTTTGGTGTGGATAAAGTTGATTATATTCTAGCTTTACACATAGCCCGGAAAATCAATGAAATGCTTCGTTCTTGTGACACTTAGATAAGCCAAACTTTCATTTGGTTTATGAACAATGGGATTGTTTGATTGAGCAAGTGAAACTAGCAATCTATCAACATGAGATGACACAAGGAGTTGAATCAACATTCATCCTTCTATGAAGTGGGTGTATATCTTCATCCTAATTGATAGGTGGACTAAAGTTGCACTGCAACTTCATTGTTTGGCTCATTCACTAGCCAATCTAGGGAAATTTAATTAATTTCCAAGTTCTAACTTCTTTTACTTTTCTTAGATGAAATTTGGTTTTCGTATTATATGGTAATCATAATTTATATTTTGCATAATAAGGTATTGTTGCGGACAATGGCTTGAGGAAGCTCCAAATCCAAGTTTCCCACATAGGAACTATGAGATTTGTTTAGGGAGAAACAAATGCCTAAGGAATGTACTACTGAGATCAAAGGAAAGAATTTGAGGCCTCTGGAGTTTGTTAAATTCTCAGTAGATGAAAAAGAAGACTTGGCCAATTTGATTTAGCTTGAAAGATAGGTGGAACTTGTAACCAAAGGAGATAATTGGGTCATGTGCTGGAGCTTCTTTCCCCAAATTTCAGAGCCATTACCTTGAAGTTCACTTTCACACCTTCTTGCTCTTCCTCTTGGTTGTGAAGGGACTTAGAAAGCACATATTTCTTTATCCACTCCATAGAAAAGAAATTGGCTATCTGCAAATCCCGAGGAAATTTGAAGATTTAGATTTTATTCACACAAATCTTCGTCTCCTCTCAAGGAAGAGTAAGAAGCCCATAATGAGGGTGAGACCAAAATGTGGGATATTGGTGGAGATGAATGGGATCCATTTGAAGGGAACATTTAGAAATTCTTGAAGTTGCATCATTGTCTCTTGCTGAACCAAATATGGAAGCAGTCCTTTTTACATATGATAGTGAAGGAAATACTGAGATCGAGAGTGTTAGAGTTTGAAACAAAATGTATTTAGATTCAAAATATTATGCTTAGAATATGAATTTTGATACAAACTTGTAACTTTTTTGTGTTGATATGAATATGTAATATTTTGTTGGAAATTGGAATGATATTGTTTCATAATTCATTGTATCCAAGTTTGTGTTTGCCTGTTTGTTCATGAACTATGTAATACGAGTTTGTTGTGAGTTTATGTAATATGTAGGAAGACTGCACTGCGAAGTATGTATTGGTCAACTATGTAATACGAGTTTAAAATAGGTGCATATCATAATCACTTTCATTTTATTACACCTTTTGCATTGATTTTGAGCTAACTTCATGAAAATCGTTCAGATATTAAGATGGATGTGCGAGATATGCATAGCTTTAAATCTGGTTCATTTGATGCTGTAATTAACAAAGGTCTCTCTATCTCTTCATTAATTCTTTTTGCATATGTTGGTCTTGCTTATATGTTGTTGACTTCATTATTCTGATTTACGATATTCTTGAAATGATGCTTCTTGAGGAACTCTTGATTCTCTTATGGTAAGCACTACAATGATGGGGATTGCCTTTTATGCTGGTTTCAGATCTTTTCTTGCAAATTCAATTGATGACTTTTGGTATGTGTTTGTTGTTTAATTGTTCTTACTTTGAAGAAGAATATAAATGACATTCTCATAGTTAGAATAAAATTATTCTCCTATACTAGAATGCTCTTTAAAATATGGAATGCTCTATATAATTGTGTGTATATATATATGTAATTTTTTAATAGTTGTGTACCCGTACCTTAGTTTTTAATAAAATTACGAATCTCGTACCCATATCCATGCAACATAGGTGGTGATAAGAGTGACTCAATGACTTAGTAACTGGATCTTAGCGCTCTTTGAGGTAGGGGTTTTGCATTCTTTTACAAAACCATGCTAGAAGTGATTTTCTTGTTTTAGATAGATTTAAAGTGAATTATTGATAAATTTCTTATTGATGTTTATGAAATGATGTCCGTAATTATGGGTTATTTGATATGCTTTTAAAATAGAACCTATTTACGATATTGATTGATAAAGAGCATGTTTTGATATGCATGTGTTATATGAATATGGTATTTAAATGTTGTATGGATATGGATTTGATTTTGGATATTCATGGATCTGGATATAATTTGTGAATGTGATGAATTATAATTGGTTTTAGAAATGTAATGATGTGTGAATATACGAGCCGTACTTATGTGTGTTGTGTGGGGTTTATAGAGACTTGTAGGTCTCTTGGACGATCTGGCTTGGTGTGAATACAGGTGTGTTCCCAGGCACTCTGTTGTGAGAGTTGACATGGTTCACGTTAGAGAGGATCGGATGACTCCCGTAGCCTTTGGGGCAGACATATTATGGGTTGTAATTATCGTAACTAATGATGTGTATATGCGTGTATGTCAGTATGTGCGTATGAATTTGAGATCATGATTTAAAGGTGAAACTTTTCTTTGTTATGAAATGATTGTGAAATAATACATGCTTTTAGTATGATTTTTTTTAAAAGATGTTTAACCTTCGTACTTAGCTATGTATAAGAGCTTACCCCATTATTTTATAGTTTATCCTAAAGCTAGCACTTCGAAGGCACATAGAGTTGAGTAGGAGTTTGATGGAGCTGCATTTTTATTTTAGATGGTATGATAAGTGTTAAACTATTTATAAAATCTTGTTATTTGGGATTATTGTTAAGTGGGCCCCTCACCATTTTAGGCGTGTTATTTAAAACTTCAATATGAATATTTATTTCAGTTAGATATTTCATTGAGTTTGAATTAAATTAGTATTATATTCGATTACTACTCACCTTCACGCTTGTGCGAGAAGCGGCAACGTGCCATCGGCTCGGGCCGGGTCATGGTCGCAACCCGAGCGATTGTGACAACTTGGTATCAGAACATAAGATTATTGAAGTATATTTAATAGTGTGTCAATTGTCGAAATATAATATCATATTTATGTGTAGGACATGCGAGGATTGGATTTAAATTTAACTCTGAGCGTTATGGGTAACGATAATGATGAATGGCTATCGTACGAATCTACTATGGCAATTGAGGTACCATTTAGTACACCTTAGGGACCTATAGTACCACCACATATTCTACTTATATAAGGTGGTTAGAAAGCTGCAACGTTACTTTGCTAGATGATTAACTTATTTCAATACATTTCGAGAGAATCCATTGTAACCATTCAACATTTGACAAAGAATGATTGTAAAGAGTTTAAGGAAGTAATTAAAGATTCGTTAGAACCTTATGCGTATATTGATAAACTAGAGAATGCTTTTGATATATTGGCTCACACTGATGAAGAGATGAGGGTGCAGTTGGCGCCTAGTTTTTTCAAAAGAAATGCAAAAAATTGGTCGAGAGCATAGAAAGAGACTCGTAGCACTTCGTGGACTTCGGAGGCATTTAAAAAGGCATTTTTCGATCACTTCTTTTCTCATAGTAATTGGATGCGCCTACAACATTTGTTCAATCAGTTGCAGCATGATAGTTTGTCGATGAGAGAATATACAAATCAATTCTTAAGGTTGTCGCAGTTTGACCTCGGTATGGTAATTTTTTAGGCGTGAGCAAATAAGTATTTCTACAAACTTTCTAATCTGATTTGTAAGTCACTTAGAGGAAAGATGTATACAGACATTGATGAGTTAGAAGTTGTCGCTACCAATATAGAGATAGATATTTTGCATTATAAGGGTAAGAAGAAGTCAGTAGAATATACTTTTGGCAGTTCATATGATGGTATAAAGAAGAGTAAACCAGCCCAAGCTCATCAGTGGACAAACGAAGGTAGTCAGTCTGAAGCGAGGAGTGGGCCTTCCTAAGAGTAGAGCAACCAACAAAATCGTGGGATCACTTATTATAATTGTAGAGACACTGGTTATAAAGTTAGAGATTGTCCTTAAGAGAAAAACTTTAAGGAAGATCAGATTCAGACATTTAGCAGTTGACAGAAGAAAGACAAGAAAGGTCATTATTTCATATACAAAGAGTTTGGTTATCGTAAGGTTGATTGTCCACAAGTTGTGTATTATCCTTCTTCTTCGGTTTAGGAAAGAACCATGGAGCCTCCTCGTTTTCCGATACTTGTTTGTCAACAAGGACCACCTTGATTGCATCAACCTCAAGTAGCTAATCAGGGACGTGTCTATGCTATAGAGGGTCAAGAGTTAGGTACCTTTCATTTGATTATCAGTACCTTATCTATTTGTGGTACGCTTGCGCGTATTTTGTTTAACTCTAGTGCAACACATTGCTTTGCTTCACCTACTTTTATAAGTCATACGGGTTTAAATCCAAAACCATTAGAGAGATTCTCTGTATGTTTCCCTAATGGTGATGTTATTATGTCGCATCGGATTTTGCGAGATTGTTCTGTGATGGTTAGTGGTCATGACCTAAGAGCCAACTTGGTTTTGTTGGAGATTTTGAACTATGATATAGTTTGGGGCATGGAATTGTTATCAAAGAATCATACTGTAATTGATTGCAAGAAGTGAGAGATCACTCTCTCTATCCCCCGAGAGACTACTTTTGTTTTTCAAGGTCAATGAGAAGAAAACCCGGTATCTGTTATATCTGCTTTTCAGGCATACAGTTATATACAAAACAGATACGAAAGATACTTAGCATTTGTAATGCAGTGCAGTACTAAAGAGAAGTTATTAAATAATATTAGTATAATTAATGAATTTCTTGATGTTTTTTAATGATGATTTACCGGGATTACCTCTTGAATGAGAGATAGAGTTTCCTATTGATTTGTAAATAGGTGTTAATCCTATATCTAGAGCACCTTATCGCATGGCTCTTGTAGAATTATGAGAATTATAGACTCAATTATAAGAATTATTGGAGAAGCACTTTGTTCGACCAAATACCTCACCATAAAGAGCGTCAGTCTTATTCGTGAAAAAGAATGATGGCTCATTTCGATTATGTATCGATTATAGACAACTTAATCGGATGACTATAAAGAACAAGTATCCACTACCCAAGATTGATGACTTGATGGATCAATTGAAGGAGCCACGTAGATTTTCTAAGATAGATCTTGATCAAGGAGTTATCATCGATTCGTGTCAAGGATGATGTACCCAGTGCACGTTTCCTTTCAATCACTCGTTATGGACATTATGAGTATCAAGTGAATGCCGCTCGAGGACGAATGCTCCCGATATTCATGGACTATATGAATAGGATTTTCATCCATTTAGATAAGTCAGCTAGTTTTCATCGATGACATTCTGATCTATTCTCAAAGTCGAGAAGAGCACGCTTAATTATCTCAAGATAGTTCTCCAGATTTTGAAGGAAAAGCTAGTTGTATGCGAAGTTGTCAAAGTAGTTTTGTCAGGTTGAGAAGTTCAATTTTTAGGTCACGTCATTTCCCAAGGAAGGTATTAAGTAGACCCAAAGTTGGACTGCTTTTGTCGTGGGAAAGGCTAAAGACTCCATTTGGATCCGTAAGGTTCAAGCTTTGTTGATTAGCCTGATATTATCGAAGATTTATGAAGGTTTTTCTCTCCAAGATAGCCTGGACCACTTACATGTCCCACTTTACAGGAAGAGTCAAGCTTTCGAATTGACTCTGAGGGAACGCGAAGTTTTCTAAGAATTTCTGAAGAAGAGGTTAACGACTGCACTAGTGTTAATTTCTTGCCTGATCCTAACAAATCTTTGAGGTGTATCAGTGATGCATCTTATCGGATGTGGGTTAGGATGTGTTGATGCAAAATCGAAACGTGGTAGCTTATGCTTCAAGACAATTGAAGGTTCATGAGAGAAACTATCCAACGTATGATTTGGAGCTAGCTGTCAGTAGTTTTTGCGCTGAAAGTGTGGAGGCATTTTCTCAGATGGGAGCTATGTTCAATGTCTTTAGTGATCACAAAAGCTTAAAATACTTGTTTGATCAAAGAGAATTGAATATGAGACAAGGTGATGGCTGGAATTTTTGAAGGACTATGGATTGGAATTTTCAAGGAATGGTAATATGATTTTCACTTCCTGTCATAGGCATGATCCAGAAAGCAAATGTTAAGGGTCGATGCTTCTTAAGAGTGCCATTTGTCATAGAAAGGTAGTTCAAGTGTTTCTACTATGATGATTAAAGAGGAGGAGTTGATGAAGCAATTCCATAGATCTATGGTTATCAATGGAATTGGACACCGGAAAGATTCGCTAAGTAGAGTTGTGTTTTGAATGACTTGTTGGAGATAATAAAAGAGAAACAAGATGTAGATGCTTACGTAATGTTTTGAAAGAATTGAAGGTCAAAAGGTCATGTTTAAAGCTCGGTGGAGGAAGGATCTCATGGAATCATGAGGTTTGTTATACAAGGAAGAGTTTGTATACCATGATGATCCCGAACTCAAGAGAGCGATCTTGGATGAAGCTCAGCAAGTAATTGAGTATGCATCCCGGAATGACGAAGATGTATCAAGACTTGAAATTTGACTGCTTTTGGTGGCCAAGGATGAAGAGAGAT
The DNA here is from genome assembly GCA_036023115.1 of Brasenia schreberi. Classification (NCBI taxonomy): domain Eukaryota; kingdom Viridiplantae; phylum Streptophyta; class Magnoliopsida; order Nymphaeales; family Cabombaceae; genus Brasenia; species Brasenia schreberi. Next base: position 12,748,299 of record JAYKKT010000071.1, on the reverse strand, counting down.
GTAGCCGAACGGTAAATACTCTTGTTCTTGTTTGTCAAATGCAAAGTGGAACATCAAAGGCCTCACTGGTATGTTAAACCTTTGACTATTCCAGAGAAATGGGATAGTATTTCGATGGATTTCATATCGATTTCAAAAGACGAGGAAAGTATCACGATTCGATATTGGTTATAGAGAGATAAACTTACGAATCGCATTTCTTGCCGATCAATATTAAGTATCCGTTGGAACGCTTTAACCCAATCGTATATATATCGAAATAGGTTAGACTTCATGGTGTGCTACTGCGAAGTATAGTAATTTGATAGAGATCCGAGGTTTACGTCAAGACTCGCAAAGTTTGCAAGAAGCTATGGGACTAAATTGCGATTGAGTTCTTACATACCATCCGTAGATCAATTGATGGTCGACTCGAAGAACGATTCAAACATGCTGGAGATCTGCTTAATTCTGCGTGCTTGGTGTTAGAACAAATAGGAGTTGGGATGAATTTCTACTTTTGATAGAATTCACCTACAACAATAGTTTTCACTCGAGCATAGGAATGGCGCCCTATGAAGCACTTTATGGACGACGATACGTCTGAACACCTTTCAGTGTTGGTATCGATGATGGAGAGAGAATGTACTATTGGTTACAATCTTGTGTACAGGCAACTAGGATTACGAAAAAGTGAAGATGATACAAGAAAAGATGAGCGAACGACTCGTGAGTCAACTGGAAAAGTTATGCTTTGATAAACGAAGCGACCTTCGGAATTCGAGAAGAAGCCGATCATGTATTCTTGCGAAAGTTACGCCACGGCACGCCTAGAACAAGAGTTCTTAAGTCAAGGAAGCTTACACCTAAGTTTATAGGACCTTATCGATTATTCGTTTGATTGGTCCCCAGAGCTTATCAAATAGCTTTACCGACTTTTCTATCCAATCTTCATAATGTATTTCATGTATTCTAAATTTTGAGAACAAAATTTCTTTAAGGGGGATAGAATATAGTGAGTCAGACAATCTAGATCTGAGATCCAGACCCACCTGAAAAGGCACAAAGTAACGCTCGAGTGTTACTCTATGTAGGGTATGCAAGGGGGTAGCCCCTTTGGTGTCCTTGGCTGGCCAAGGTAGGTAACGACCATTAAGGTCGGCTACTAGCTTGGCCAGACCGTATAAGAGGCAGAGGAGGGGCAACCTACTAGAGAAAAGTCTTGGGAGGAGCCGCACAAGACAAAAAAGATGAACAACCACCGGAATCTGGTAAGAAAATCTCCATTTTTAGCTTTGTAAAATTTTTCATTTTTAGTTGCTAAAACTGAGTTAGATCATAGGATTTTTATTTGGTTCATGCAAAACCTTCGAAAACAAGCCTTAATACGCGAAAATCGATTAGATTCATGAAATTTTTCTCAAATCTGAGTTATTATTTTTTATGAATTTTCTAGCTAAAACGACATCGTCAGCGATCAATCATGGGTTAGATTGGAAGAGGAGGGATAGGCGATCAATTGGGGACCATCACCGGCCTTAATCATCGCCGAAAACAAGCAAAATCGATGATGGAAAACCATGGGAACCAACCCTTTTGGGCGTGTCCCTATTTTCGTGTCGTGTTGTATCAGATATGACACATTGTGTCCAAAATACTATGAACCGACACTAATTCGTGTAGTGTTCTTGTCTCGCATGTTAAAAACCGGTTCTGCATCAAAACTAATTTTGTGTCGAAAATGGGTTAGCTTTGGGTCCGATCTTGAAATGGATTTTTGAGTTATAAACAGGACCTATGTTAGTAGTTAAAGGTTTTATTTTGACACAATGACACAGGCTACCTACTGTGCCACTCAATTTGGATCGGATATGGATCTAAGTATCAATTTGGATCATAGATAGCTTAAATAGATCTAGATTGAGTTTTAGTGATTTTAGGGCAATTTCATATATGATTTGGATATGGTTTGTTGCGTTAGATTCATAGTTAAATAAATTTTAATATTTTAATTATATATAATTATTTAGATATTAAAATTGGAGGATTTGGTAGTGATAAGAGTGACCCAATGGCTTGGGGATAGGATCTTAGTGCTCTTTTAAGTAGGGGTTATGCATTCTTTTATAGAACCATGCTAGAAGTGATTTTTTTGTTTTAGTTAGATTTAAAGTGCTTGATTGATAAATGTCTTATTGATGTTTATGAAATGATGTTCGCAATTATGGGTTATTTGATATGCTTTTAAAATAGAACCTATTTATGATATTGATTGACAAAGAGTATATTTTGATATGTCTGTGTTGTATGAACATGGTATTTAAATGTTGTATGGATATGGATTTGATTTTGGATATTCGTGGATATGGATTTGATTTTGGATATTCGTAGATCTGGATATGATTTGTGAATGTGATGAATTGTAATTGATTTTAGAAACGTAATGATATGTGAATATATAAGCCGTACTTGTGTGGGTTGTGTGGGGTTTGTAGAGACTTACAGGTCCCTCGGGCAATCCAACTTGGGACGAATACTGGGTGTGTTTCCGGGCACTCTGCCATGAGAGTCGGCGTGATTACCGTCGTTGATAGGGTTACCAAGGTCACATTAGAGAGGGTCGGATGACTCAAGTGGCCTTTGGGGCAGACACAATATGGGTTGTAATTATCGTAACTAATGATGTGTGTATGCGTGTGTATAAGTATGTACGTATGAATTTGAGATCATGATTTAAAGGTGAAACTGTGCTTTGTTATGAAATGATTGTGAAATAATACATTCTTTTAGTATGATTTCTGTTTAAAGATGTTTAACCTTCCTACTTAGCTATGAGCAAGAGCTCACCCCATTATTTTACAGCTCATCCTAAAGCTAGCACTTCGAAGGCATACAGACAGAGTAGGAGTTATATAGAGCTGCATTTTTATTTTAGATGATATGATAAGTATTAAGCTATTTATAAAATTTTGTTATTCAGGGTTATTATTTAACCTCCCTACCAATGTATTCAAAAGAATGAAGTCAAAGAGGCTCTTAAACATATTAAGGGTGGTAAATTGGTAGTACGAGACAATATTCGTATAGAAGTTTGGAAAATAGTAGGAGAAAGAGGAATCACTTGGCTCACAAGACTATTTAATGAAATATGGAGAAACCAAAAGTTGCCCGAGGAATGGAGAGCGAGTACACTTATACCCATATATAAGAACAAGGGAGACATTTAAAATTGTGTGAATTATCGAGGTATCAAGTTAATGAGTCATACTATGAAATTGTGAGAAAGAATTATCGAACGTAGGTTAAGACAAGTATCAAGTACAACAGAGAACCAATTTGGATTCATGTCAGGCAGATCTGTTGTTAAGACGTCTTATGGAACGTTTTAGAGTAAAAAAGAAAGACTTTCATATGATATTTATTGATATAAAAAAAGCTTATGATAGGGTACCGAGGGAGGTTCTTTGGAAAACCTTGAAAAAAAGAGGCATCCCATTGACATACATTAACCTTATAAGAGACATGTACGATGGTGTAAAAAAATGTGTGAGTACTCATGAAGGAATGACAAACTTCTTTGAAGTTAATATTGGGTTACATCAAGGATCAACTTTAAGTCCATACTTATTTATAATGGTGATTGATGAGTTAACAAAATATATTTAAGATGAAGTGCCTTGGTGTATGTTATTTGTAGACGACATTGTGTTAGTGGAAGAGTCTAAGGAAAAAGTTAATAGAAAATTGGAACTATGAAGAGAAGCATTAGAAAGCGAAGGCCTTCGACTTAGTAGAACAAAGACATAATATATGGAATGTAAGTTTGATCATTTGGTTACTTTAGAGAGCATAAAAATTAAAATTGGCACACATTGCATCCCCTAAAAGGAAAGTCTTAAATACCTAGGGTTAATTTTTTATGGAGATGTTACGCGTAGAATTAATATTGGTTTGTTAAAATGGAAAGGAGCATCAGGTATTCTTTGTGATAAGAAGATATCATTAAAGTTAAAAGGTAAATATTATAGAGCAGTAATTAGATCTACCATGTTTTATGGTTCTGAGTGTTGGGCAGTTAACCATCTACATGTACAAAAGATGTCTTTGACAGAAATGAAGATGTTGAGATAGATGTGGTCATACAAGAAAAAACCGTATACATAATGAGGTTATTAGGAACAAATTCGGAGTGGCACCAATAGAGGATAAAATGAGAGAATATTGTTTAAGATGATTTGGACATATAGAAAGAAGAACATGTAACTATGAAAAACTAAATTTGGAAAGTATTAAAAGAGATTGAGAATGACCACAAAAGTGTTGGGAAGAAACAATAAAGAATGATCTAGCTTATTGTGAGTTAATTGCTATCATGATAATCATAGAGCTTTGTGGAAACAAAGAATCCATGTAGCTGACCCCGTCTAGTATGGGAAAAGGCTTAGTTGTTGTTGTTGTTGTTGACATAAAGGGTTAAATATGTTTTATATCATGACTCAAATTTATCATGCTAAAACCAAATTTAGCACATGAATATAAGGACATTGTGTAAAACATAACATCTTGCTCCTTTTTGCGTTTGGGCATTTGACTTCATGTAAATGAACGGTAAGGGTGCCACCATCAGAGTTGCATAGCACTATCGTGGTCTGTGTGTGTTTTGGTGGGGCATACACTTGACCGTGAAATTAAAGAATCATGGGATGGTAGATCTTACCAACGACCAATTGAACGATATGGATTTAGACATACAAATGAAAACCAGAATGCTTGCTATTTGAGTATTCATTCACAAGTCAAACTTTTGGTGCTATTCGTCTGAAATGACACTCGATTTTCCCGTCTCTTTCACAACTAACACTTTGCTTCGTCTCAAGGTAAGATAAACAAGATAGAAGAAACATCAATTTGGAGGTATATGAAAACTAACAGGTTTATTACTTGAATCTCTTATAAATTAAACTACCAACCAGTACGTAAACAGTCTTATCTTCAGTGTATAGCACTGATCTTTTCATTCCTTCTCCTTTAAAGACTGAATTCCAATAAACTGTTTGGATCCCCCGTAAAAACTACACTCTGTGATCTTCCTATCTTTCACAAACCAGGAAATCTAATTTCTGAAAATATGGGAGCAGCACGAAAGTTCATTGGTTTCCATCTTGATGAATGCACGGATGGCGATCAAAATATTCTTAGGTTAAATGGTTTCGGCTTGGAAAAATTGGTGACCACCATCTCTTTGATGATCTTAACTCTTTCAACACAAGCAGGTAAGTTCTTACACCGGTTTTGCTGTTCAGCAATGAAATCTAAATAAAGATTATTGCTGGTTTGTGAATGACGACCTTAATGGTTTCAGATGCTGATGACCCGCTGGATCCTAATGGCAACATAACTATCACTTGGGATGTAATGTCATGGACTCACGATGGTTATGTGGTAAGTATCAGAATTCCTGTTCTTCTGCAGTCAGTATGAGACTTCTAGTAACTTGGGATGGAAATATTGTGAGAACTCAAAGAATTTCAATTGATAGATCGATAATTGACAATATTCAGCTTATGCAACTAAAAAACTCAACTTCAAAACGATCAGTACTGCTTTAAATAATGCTGCAAAGAAAAAAAAATCATGCGGGAACTGAACGAATTTTACGCAGATCAATCGATTGATACTTTGTTCACATTTCTATAGGAATGTAATTCAGAAAATTTGAAGAAATGTCATAAAATGTATTCCGGGAAAGAAATGTCATGAAACAGATGATTCTGACAATGAGTATCGAATCAGCAAATAGAATGGCTGGTATCATTCGACCAATTGGATTCTCTTGAACTTGTTGCCTTTGCGTAGCTGAGAGCACGAGCGAACGCACACACACGCACACATACATATACACACGTATGATGTGTATGTCTGTGATCACTCTATTTCAGTGTACTTCAAGCTTACAGTTTCATATTTTCAGGAAAACAATGCAGTTGCAGAAAATCATGAAATCGATTACTTACAAGTTATTTTATGCATCAGTTAGATTTTATAAGTCAATTCTTATGTATGTCTAAATTTTATATCCAGATTTTCTATTATCTTATAAAACCCCATCTATGTATTCAAAATATTTGTTCAATCGGGCTTTCAGATCCCATTTGTATGACTACTGCTAAAAATATACATGCGTGTCTGTGTATGTGCGCGTAGCATGCGCAACCAATGAAACATCTCTCTCTCTCTCTCTCTCTCTCTCTCTCTCTCTCTCTCTCTCTCTCTCTCTCTCTCTCTCTCTCTCTCTCTCTCTCTCTCTTAGATACAGGAACAATTCAAACTTGCAATGACAAGTACATCATTTCTTGTCTTCAAGGCGGTTGTGAAAATGCAAAATTTCCAAATGTACCGACACATAATGACTCCAGGCTGGTCACTGGGGTGGGTCTGGGACAAGAAGGAAGTGATCTGGTCGATGGTCCACAGACAACAGATCAGGGTGACTGCTCCAAATTTAAGGGCAGCATACCACATTGTTGCCGAAGGGATCCCACTGTGGTGGACTTTCTTCCTGATGTTCCATACAATCAGCAAATTTACCAACTGCTGCAAGGGTGGGGTCCTGTCCTCTTGGCAGCGAACGCCATCGCCGCCTTTCAAGTCAGTGTTGGATTGGCTGGAACCACAACCAGAACATTGAAGCTACCAAAGAACTTCACCCTCAATACTCCAGGCCAGGTTACACAAGCGGCCCTGCTAAGAAGGTTAAGCCCTCTATATTCTGGTCAACAGACGGACGCAGAAAAACACAGGCTATGAGTAAGTTCCACAAAGAATAACAGCAATTCCTGTTGATAGAAATCATCTTGAACAGCATCAAGTGATCTGGAACACATAATTCCCAGCTCAGAGATTTCTCAACTGAACTAAATAACTTGGAATATATATATATATATATATGAAAACTTGATCATGCCCAACTGTGACATTTTGGTCGCATGAGTTTAATTTAAACGAATTTGAAGGATTTAAAAAAACAAAGAACAATATCATTACACTTAAGTCTCAAAAAAGTACCGATCCGGCATGTGTACACAGCATTAATGGTGCACAGGATTCAATCAATCTCTCTATACATACATACATATATATATATATATATATATATATATATATATATATATATATATATATATATATATATATATATGATGGGCCTCAAAAGACGGGTACATGAAGTCCTTGGTACAGCTATATGTATTGTTGACTATCTTTTCAAATTTTTGCTGAATTTTGTTAAATATTCATCAATGATTGCTTTGTTAATGAATAATGACTGATGAAAACCAAGGTTTTCTTTGTATTATAGACAATCCTGTACCCAGATTTTCAAGTGGCTGACTCGTACCCTTCACATCTACACACAACTCACCCTCTTTTATTCAATCCAAGAAACCCAACAAAGTAACAAATAAATGCAATCTTAAAGATTTGGAAATCCTTTCTTTTTCCCTAGAAAAGGTTGCAAATATGAAGCTACCATGATCAAGTATTATTTATAAGAACCAGAATTCCACGAATAAATGCATGTTCTAGATGTTGAATAATTGTTTTTGCATTGCTTAACTTGACAAGATGCTAGGGCTGTCGAGTATTTGAGATAGATGCCCATGGACTCTAATGTATACAAAGCCTTGATACTTCAGTATTCATTATGCACCATATCCGAGTCTTGTGCTTTTTGGATAAGTGATGATCAAATCTTCGATCTTTTGCAGTAGTGATTTACCATCTTTGAGCAAGCCAGGGTTCAACACGCCAACAAAGAATAAAACACCATTGTTACAATGCCCGCGGCATATGTGCCCGGTCCGAGTTCACTGGCGTGTAAAACTGAACTATCAAAAGTACTGGCGTATGAAGATTGCAATCACAAATTTCAATTACAGGATGAACTACACACAATGGACTCTGTCGGTTCAGCATCCCAACCTAAACAGCATCACAGAAGTGTTTAGTTTGGGTTATAAGCCCCTGCTCCCCTGCTCCCCTATGGCTCCGTAAGTAAATTCATCTACGTGATAAACAGGAAAACAGTGACAAATAGTTGTGCACTCATGAATGCGCATGCGCAAACACAGTGTTGGGACCTAGAAAATTTGTTGGGGAAATTCAGGTAAGGCAGACCATATAAATTTTCACTATATTCGAAACAGCTTGAAGAGGTTTTTCCAGATTTTTCTTAATTTCTGGTGAAGCAACTGCCTACCTCACCCATTGAATAGGTCCGCCACTGCATGCACACAAACACACACGCACACATCAAATAAAAGAACTGATGACGATGTTCAAATGCCATGCATGTGATAATGGAATGTTTTATGGGATCAAGTATTACAATGATATGCTTATGGAAGCTGGGCCACTGGGAAATGTACAATCTGAGATACTACTAGAGAAAGACTTGGAGACATTCACCTTTAAACAAGGATGGGCATTTCCAAGAAGGGTCTACTTCAACGGTGATGAATGTGCAATGCCACCATTAGATGCCTACCCCTACTTGCCCAATACCAGCCCGTTAAGAACCACGAACAAGATGCTCAACACCATAGCCCCTTCCATGACCTTGATGTGCTTACTAGTTTTCGTGTAAGATTATAACAGGAAGATCAGAAATGTAAAACTGTAAATTTTCAAAGCAGAGGTCCTATTCTTTCTACGCACCCGAGTGGGATCAGATCTATATTAAAAGAAGTTTCTTCTTTGTTTCCGAAGCTCATTTTGCAATAGAGACAGCTGAAGATATAGGAACGTTTGGTATTTAAAATGCTATATGTGAGGCTTTTGTAATAAAACACAGTGGCAACATGGTGAGAACATGGCAATTAGATGCTGCAACAAGACCGCCTTCTAGAAGAACCCACTACTTAATTGCTTCTGAACAAAGTTTACACAAGAAATACAGTCCAAAATGGTTCCTTGCAACACATGTCCTGCCCAACGTATCAAAAATCACCTCCTAAGAAGAACCCGTTGACAGGGTTACAAAAACGCCTAAAATTATGGTCGTGCCACCATGAAAGGACAAGTCTTACCAAGATTTTAGTTTCATTCTCTAACAGTAGTTTACCAGATTTGCCATATTCTTCTCTTCAACACAAGCTAGACGCTTGCTTGTATCAAGTTTGATCATCTCAAGTAGTCGTTCGCAGCTACTGCTAACTCCGTATGAGGGTACGAACATGAACATTGTTTGCTCCACTACAAAACGACGAAAAGAGAGCATTCTGATCATTCAACCAAAATCAATTTCCAGATTCTATAGAGAGAAGCAAAGGTGAATCAGATTGATGATAAAATACAGAAATAATACGAGGCAGCTTATATTGATATCTCGTCATTACATGTATGAAAGATTGCAGCTTACACAATATACAAGCGTAAAGTCACAATTGTTTGAGCCAATTGGTTAGGGAAACCATGAGAATCTAAGTTCGGTACACCATGGGTTCAAAATATTGTTGTAAAAATCGTATAGATATTATACGATTTTGTCATCTATTGTATGCTCGAATGACACAGTAAGGTAAGTGTATCATTTTCTCTTATTTATTGAGGTATATCATGTAGTACGAGTCGATGTTTTCTTTAACATATAAACATGAGATTCACAATGATTTTCAGGACTCTCACACCCTTTCTTACGGCATGTATTTGCTCTCAAACTTTTTTTATAGAGAAATCGCACTTTTTTCTCTCAAACTTGTGAAAATGCATAGAATTTTTGTTACTTCCTTCTTTTCATTCTTAATCATTTCTCATCCAATTTTTCACTTAGAAAAAATAAGAGTTTTCATATATTCTGAAATTCTTATCTTTGTAAAGTGTTTTTCTAATTGTAGTTTGATCAAGGATAAAAGTATTGTATCCTAATGTATGAAGGCAATAGACTTGTGCATAAGTGTATTTCCGTAACAAGATTAAGCATGGAGGTATTTTCTCCATAAATTACCATCTTGTGAAAAACAAATGTAAAGTACTTGTTATGTGGTATCTAAAAATGTAAAATATGAAATTAAGTAAATTTTGGAGGTACAAAGGAAAGGAAAATATTACGAGAGAGAGCATAAATAGATAGTTGGGATATATGTTGCGAACCTTGTCGAGATATATACAGTGAAGAAATTCATGTACGATCGAGGGAGAGACAATTGAACATATGAGGAGAAAGCGAGATAAGAGAGAGTATTGGTTTTAGTGACAACAGCAATGGAGTAGGTTCTTGTTTTACTGCAATAGCTTCTATTCGCCTAATGACTTCGAGAGGTGATAGAGGAAGTCCTAGAGGTAGTGTGTAATATATTCATTTTAGATATGAATTATGTAGAATTTTTTTATGAAAATTGGTTCCTTTTTAATGTTGCAAATTTTGAAAGAATGGTAGATGTTATTGCTAGTAAGATAAGGTTATAAGGTTTATACTTATTATGCTTTGAGGGATAATTATTACAAAAATATGTTGATATTATTCATAAATAGAGTTCTAAATTTAGGATGTAGTTAAAGGTTACTAGTTGTTCTATTATGACTGATGATTGGATAGATAGCCGTTAGTAAACTTTTTTGTCTACTATCCAAAGATTTCAATGTTGTTACATTGTCGTGCCATTGTCATTTAACTTTCTTACTCTTATAGTTGCTAACTTATTATTGATTGTGAAATGTCATTGTCATGCCAATGCTTCATTGCTTATTAGTTATACTTATTAACTACTTATTAATTATTAATAATTGAATTTTGATTATGTTTTCTAACAATTTGTTATCCTTTATTTTTAATTTCAACATTTCTATTTTTTAGTTTTTTTATAAATTTTTTATAATTTTTCTTATTATACAAGATTAAATTATGGCATATCATATTGTATCGTACGATATGGCATGACTATAGTGTATGAGTGCCCTGTGTGATATGAGCACCAATATAATTATTACAACATTGGTTCAAAAAGCAAGATGTTTAGAAGTCAAAACATAAGTGTAGCACTTGTCCACTATCACGAGGTTTACCATGATAGGATTACAGTAAGCCTTATCACATGTACATACCACTACATAAATTCAAGTACCAAATCATTGCAAATATGTATCAACAGCAAATCATTACTAACATATACATCATGCAAATCCCACGTTACCTTCAAACACAAGTGGGGCAAGGAATAATGGTATCCTTCGAACCAATGTTGTAAAAAGCATATCGGAGCCCATATCACACTAGGCTCTAATATTTGATAAATATATCATATCATTCGATATAGTGCAATTTTTTATTTTTTATTTGATGATTAAAAAATAATTATAAATAAATCTAGTTTAGGAAATTTTGAAATTAATGAATATAAGATATTTAATTATAATAAAATCAAGATTAAACAAAATTGAATCCAAAAGCTTGATTTGAATCAACAATATTAAGAAAATTAAAAATGATAAGTAAGAGAAAATGAATTTATAAGCAACTTCCATCATCATTAATTAGATACAAAGTACAAAGTTATGAATTATGAACTACATGAAATTAAACTATTGAAAGAAAGTCTAAAACCATAAATTCTATTAGAATCACCATACATCCAAATATGAAAATTACAACAATTAGTCATTAATTTGTTACACAAAACATGAATTATAATCAACAAAAACATTATAATCATTATAGTCAGAGTCACCATTACCACTATCATCTCCCTCTTCCTCCTCTGCAATTAGATCATCTAATCCAATAGCTTCCACATCATCATCTCCAATTTCTATTTTTGCTTCTATCACCCTCCAGTTTTCATCCTTTAAATTATTAGATGTTCCTCCACTTTTACGAGATTATGAAGAATATCAATATTTTCGTAACTCACCTGGTTATATAGCACCTTCCTTCTCCTTCTTGATCTCTTTGCATTTGTCTAAAAGAAAACAAAAGAAACAATACAAATGTAAGATAACATTATATTTTCTTATTAATCATTATTAATAAGAACTTAATAAAAAGAACTAAAGAGTAATAGACATATTTTTAAATATTTAAATCAAGTTACCTTCATATTATATGCTATATAGACCAAATTACAAAGACAGGCATGCTCAATTCTTTTTCTCTTCTTCGTATGAATGCGTACAAAAAAAATTAATTTATTTCACATCCACTAGAACTACATGTTTGGCTTAATATACATTGAGTAAACCTCGACAAGTTTGGTGCATCTACACCAAAACAAGCCCATTATTCATTTAAATAAAATACAATAATAAGAAACACTTAAAGTCAATCAATTCAAAATCAAATGAAATAATATGTATATACTTGCTTACGCGGACTTGAATTACAATTGACCTTCCAAAGTTGAGAGCAAAGTTGTATTGTGATTGGCCTTCCAAAGTCTCAAGAGGACTTGAATTGCAATTGTCCTTCCAAAGTCTTGAATACTTGCACAAGATCAATTGCATTTAATACCTCATTTTTAACTTCTTCATCTTATACAAAGTTAAGAGAAAATCTAAAAGAGGGGTTGAGAAAATAAGCAGCCCTATGCAAATCATAATGCATTTGTCAGGTTCATCGTGCATCAATACACTTGCAATAGTGATCAAGGTTTGCTTCTATTTCCAATTTGGCCTTATCCATTACATCATATATATATATAAGACATAGCATGCCTATATTCACTGTCTATCATTCTCATTATTTTAACGAAATGTGCAATCATCCCTAAAAATTTACTTCAATTTTTCTAAAAATTAGCATTGAAAATAACATCTACTACAATAATACCCTTCCTTTTTCTCGACCAACTCATAGAGCCCTATTCATCAGATCCAACATTTTTTTCAATACATTTTTATGTACGATAAGACTTTAAACAATAATAACATTAGTAGAAAATCTTGTCAATGAAGACCTAATCAACTCCCTTCCACTAGTGTGGATTCTCATTAAATATAATACATAAGAGTGATTATAAACAAACTTTGTAACATTTTTGCTTGCATCAATTGTCTCCTTAATTTTTTTGATTGCACTTATACAATGTGCAACACATGGAGTCTACACTAAAGATATATAGTTCGACTCAACCATCTTATGCTTTGAAATTTGCAACATTGTTAGTAATGAATTGCTCAATATTTTTAACACCCACTTCCTCAACAACTGCTTCAAAAATAGGGAGTAAATTATCTATAACTTTGTCAATATGGGACAAGTCATATGATTTCAAAAACAATATCCCTTAGAATAGTAGTAGACCAAAAAGTTTATCAATGATCTACATTGATCTTATGTCCAACCATCAACTATAATGAAACAACTCATAAGTTTTCATTACTCCATAAATTCAAAACTTCATTCATATTCAATATCAACTCAATTTTGTAATAATTTACCTCTCAAAGCAAGATATATAGGAGTTATATAACATGATCCTACATTAGAAATAACATTTGTCATACTTTGAAATGAAAATGAATTTGCAACATTAAAAGGAAGACAATTTTCGTAAAAACTTTCGCACACTTTATATTTACTTTCTAAATTACCTCATTCGGAGTCATAATTGATTTTATGCCTACTTGAACTCCATGAGTGTTACGTGGAGTAATAAAGAATGCATCCCACTACCTCTACCTCCTCTCGTAACTGTCATAGTTATCGAGCGAGTAAGAGCTCTTGCAGTGAAACAATAACAATTTCATTGGTATTACCCAGAACATACACTCTTTCTCTTAGCTCACCTTTTTATTTGAACTCTTCTTCCTCTTCGTTTGCACCATGAAATTTTGTACCATACATCTCTAATAGTATCTTCAAATTATTGAGTCCTGTGATATATCTCAACCATCTATTTTTGCCCTTTCTCTCAATCATAATATTTTTATTTCCTTTCTAACCTTCAATACTTGTTCAATTTCATACTTTACTATTTTGAGCAACTAAAAATAAACACTAGTATCTTTTTTGTTTCATATGACAAATACCATGCTCAACTTCGTTGCAAAAAATACACTTGTTCACCAGCATATTATCATCGTATACTTGTTCACCAACATATTATCATTGTATACTAGAGTGCAATACTTTTATGTCGGATGTTACTCTAGAGACTCCACTAAACTTATAGTGGGTATTGGATGCCAAATACAAGACAGCCTTGCAGGAGACGATTAGGCTAAGGCGGATAGATGATGTGAAGCACAACTTGTTGGCAAGTAAGTCGTTGTACATAAAGAGAGCATTTACGTTATAAAAGGACTCTTCTGGAATTTTATGGTGTATTGCAAAGATAATGTCAAGTACAAGACAGCCGTGTAGGAGACGATCTGATGTAGGACCGTGCAGGAGACGATCTGATTTGGGGAGGCTGGAGGCTTGGAGTAGTGGAGCGGGACCCGTAGGTTGGAGGAGATGTCCGCTCACAGAGAGAGAGAGAGAGAGAGAGAGAGAGAGGCAGTAGGGTTTCTGGGAGATTTGGGGAGAAGAAGTTAAGAGCCTTGGGGATTTATGTTTGTGGGTATGGACTTAAAACGGTCATTGATCCGTAGTGGCGAGGCGGGGACTTGGAGTCTCCATCCCCACCCTGATCCCCACGGGATCATCCAGGTTCTCCCCGACCCCGTCCCCGAATCAAACGAGATTCCCCGAATCCGCCCCTTTCGGGGCGGGACCCTGTGGGGAGCGGGGGATCCCCATTCAACAATATCTGATCTTGTATCTCGGCGTAGTAAAGGCCCCAGTTGCTGCTTGTCCATATGGTTTGAAGAACTTAATGTGTTCACTGTATTTGCTGGTAGACAAGTATAACCAACACTGGGTTCTGCAAATGTAACATGCTGTGGCAGATCTACAAGTGTGTTTAGGCCCACAGATGTAAGAAATTGTCTGACTGAGGTGGCTGGATCCTGAACCAACAGCTAACAGAGCCTCCTTTGCAGAAGTTGCTCAACTGCTGATATAAGGCATCCGTGGAAGAAGGCCGAAAAAGTTGGACCCCTTTTGCACCAAGGTGGTGCATGTTCTTTGAATTTGAGGAATTTCCTTCATCTCTTGCTTGAGCTTCCACCCTGTTCAAGATGATTTTATCCTTTGCCCATACCCAACCAAACATCCGTCTGGGCACCTCAATGTGAAGGTCGTTTTGCTATCTAAATTGAAGGTGTCGTGTTCTATGATCATTTGCAATCAAATTCCATGATTTCTAGACTGGATTTTGGTTCCATGATCTTTTGCAATCATGGAGTCACAGACTAATGTATCATTTCACGAATAAGAGGCTTTCTTCCTCGAGAAGGGGAGGACAAAGAATTTGTTTCTCAATCATTGCAAATAGGGAAGTCAGAATTTTGCTACTTCAGAAATCTTGGGTGCTGTATGTGAAACAGAAATAGGTTGTCAATTCCGGAGGGCAATGGTTTCCAGAATCAGTGGTTCTCGCATTAAATTTCCATGTTTGAAGAAAGAAATGGAAAGGAGCTCTAGAAGATTTTTCATTCCCTCAAGTTCTTACTTTATTGCTTTCAGATAATATAACAAAAATAGATGAGCCATCAAATTAAACGACGTCTAAAATGCTTTTCCTTTTATATTGGATGTTCAAACACTTATATCACATGCAAACAAGAACGGGATAAAACTAATTCTCAGAAAAAGGCTTGCTTTGGCCATTTTATTAGGCATGCCTTGTTACAGAAACGCAATAGAAGAGAAAAAGACAGGTGGAGCATGGACGGTCAACAAAGACTTAAAACAAGGAGAGAAACACCTTCTAAAACCCTTGAACTCTTCACACCATAATCCTCTTGGTTGCTTGTCAAGCTCCTTCAGTTGGCTTCCAAGGAGAAAGCTTTGAAGCAGCTTCTCTGTCCAAAAACCAGACCAAATTCCCATTGCTTGGGCTGACCAGACGTGCCGGCACTATGTGTTCAGGGATCTCATCCATGGCTAGGCGGACTGCTTCGGCCTTGTTGCTGCCAGTCACGGCCATCACTACATTTGCAGCAGAGTTGATGACTGGAAACGTAAAGGTTATTCTCTCGGGTGGTGGTTTAGGGGAGTCGGTAATGAAGGTTACCCATTCATCTGTCTCATGGATTGCTGAATGACCTGGGAAGAGGGATGCAGTGTGCCCATCTGGACCCATACCTAGGAGAATGAGATCGAACTTTGGGCAGTCACTGCTCTCCAGAACATCCACTACCCTTGTCTTTACCAGCTGCCTAAGGGCAAATCCATATTCTTCTGCTGCCTGCTCTGCTGACAGTGTATCATTGATCGAGTACACGTGACTTGACACAACCGGAACCTGCAAATATAAGTTGAATGCGCCAAATCATCGAATATCTTTAGGATTCTTTCAACATGAAGTTGGTAAAGGCCCAAGGTGTCGTACTGGTACATCAATTATGATTCAAAGTGAAGCTAGAGTCCAAAGATAGAACAATTTCTGCCCCCTTAAAATCACACAAACGCACCCGCACACACACACGCATGTAAACAGTTTTACACTCTGAATTGCTATATAAAAAATTCAGGGAGGCAATAATTCATGAAGGCCCTTGTAGTTTCACATGCAAGGAGAGCAGGTTCGGAAGGACATGTTTTGGATGTATAATCATACATGGTATCAGAGAAAAGGTGATCAATCTGAATCAAACTTGTTATATTTTGAACAGATTGTCAATCACCCTCAAACACGAGATTCTTAAGTTAAAGGCAGTAAAAATAGATTTCAGAAGCTAGTTACCCTAGACTAAATTGGATGAAGGTCAAGGCAATGAAACTTGTTATTGTCGACCTAATTTCTATTTGTGCTTTCTTTCTGTGGGGAAATTTTCCATTTTGACGACATCAATCCCATATGGTACTAAAGATTCCACAGAAAACGGTTATGTGAGTCTGTCAGCAGAACTCATCAGCAATGTAAGACATGGGGAAAGCTCATAAAGATATTCCAGAGTAGGCACGGGTAGACAAAAATCAAGTTACCCGTAGATGTACCCCCAAATCAGCGTACAAGTTATGAATTCCACAAGTTGAAAAACTGAAAAGCTACTAAACTATAATAAAACGAACAGCAGGAAAGGTGATAAATTGATTGTGAGCATGACATATATGATGCTCGTGAAGTATAAAAGAAGGTTACACTTTCCCAAGAAAAGGTATACAAAAGTTCCACATTGTCACTGATAATTTGGATGCACCGTTCAAAGAGTTCTTTTTTTGCTCAGAATATGGCTCAAATTGCTCAATCCATAGAACACAGGACTCGGAGAAAACAGAACCACCTGACTGGTGTCCAGGATCTAAATTGATGCAGTTTTAATGTTTTTTGGGTCTTGCCTGAAGCCTGCTAAAGTGTCAAAAGAACAATCTCATTCAGCTCTACCATAAGCATCCACAGCTTAAATTCCTTCTTGATTTCTAGTTTATCATAAGCAATATGCCCCAGATGTGATGCAATCTAAATCATCAAAATAAATAATTACTCATTCAACATTTTCTGGATCATCTACAGTGACTGATCAAGGAACAACCGTAGGATCTACAATTTGTCAAGATCCCAACATATAACATTTTAGTAGGATCTAGGACTTATGATCCTAAGAACCTTAGAATCTTATGATCCAAAGGATCTAACCACCTAAACTAAACACTTTAATAAAAATCCAATAACCTTGAAAACATAAAAACAGATTTACAGTTCTCCCAATCATCACACCTAACCAGAGATACCACCCTTTTCTTCTTTTTCACTGAATAGAGCCACATCCCGTTATTATTGTAGTCTTTGTAGATCAGATTTCACTTGGCTTCAGAAAGCTGTATGGATGGGGGAGGCGGCCCTCTTCTTGATTAGATTCTACTATCTGCATAATATATCATGCTTTATGATGTGTCTGTTTGCCCGTATATAAGTGTGTGTGTGTGTATGTATCCAACCTAAAAAATGTGCAAAAGGTTGCGCTATATCATACCCTATGCACTTCGTTGATGATACTGTATAGATTGATCTTATTGAATAAGAAAACATGTTCTGTTCTAATATGACTTATCTGATTTTATTTAAATATTCTATAGACTTATGTGCTCTTCTAGATTTGGAAAATATGTAGAAGACAAACCATTTTCCAGATTTATAACGCAAAAAAACCAATGTTCAAGGCGGCCCTCATATTCAGTATGTTGAACCTTCTCAGGAAAAGTATTGCACATTTACAGCAGAATGATTGTCTATTACTAAATTACATTCCACTATTATCCTTCCAATGCATATGACTACCATTCATCAGAAGAAAACAACACTTCCCACGTCATTTATGTTCAGCCAGTATGAAATCTGGATGTCAATATCTCCAAGTCTATTCAGAAGTTCCCTAACCATTAAAGATGTTGAATATGCTTACGAAGTAATACCGGCTCTCTGTGTGTAATTTCATTCTTTTGAACTGATCATGACATCATATGTTTTCGGCCTAACATTAGAACGTAATAACACATGCTATAAGCCACTGGCATTTGAATACGGGCCTGTTGATTATGAAAATAAAATCAGCCATCGCAATTAAACAGCTCTAGGTTAGGGACCCCTATAATCAACAAAAACACTGAAACTAGTACAAAGTATGTTAACAATCAGGCAACTTCTATGTAGGATAATGTGTAAATGGAATACACTTTTCTTTCATTTTGATGGACCACATACGAAGTCACATTAAAGTACTCATAATGACTCGGGAATCAAGTTCCTTTAGGGAAAAGGAAGAATTCCCAATTTAAACAGTGAAGTCTAAATGAAAAGCCTACAGTTGATATGGTAAAGCATCCGTAAAGCTATGGAGTATAGACAGTTGGAAACCCACTAACGGAGAACAAACTTCTTTACTTAGTCAAGATTAGTCAAATACAAGAATCCAGAAGCACAAAGCATCCACCAGATACAGAATATTTAACACAAATTGAAAGAAAAAAAGCACCATACATGATTCAGAATAACCTTTTAACATAATAAACCAAAGTTGGAAACTGATGTAATTTTGCCAGGTGACAGATCTTAACAGAAACGGCACAAGGAAAGTATCTAAAAGAATATATCAAATTCTGTAAACCAGAAAAAGAAAATAACACCAGCAACTTTATATTGACTTTGTCCAAGCTCAAAGTTTGATTTTCCCATTAGTAAGGTTTCCCATGTCACTCCAGTGAGATAAGCATGAGATCCTAAACCATTAAAGTATAACACCCTTGTGTTTCACAGTTTGAAGGCTCACAACTAGAAGTTAATGAAGCAAGATAAATGTCAATCAGATAAGATAACTTGTTTCTGTCGAATGAAAGAATGACAACAGAGAGAAATTATTCCATATAGGAAAGCTAATGAAATTATCACTAATGAATCAAAAGGAACTCTTCAAAATGCCAGATTTAATGTATAAGTAAAGCAGCTGCTCTTTAAATAGTGAGTGAAGTGGATTCTGAAAGGAAGACATGAAGAGTTCCTGATAAATGTAAGTCCATGTGACACTTACACTTGCAATTCTCAAGAAGGTCGATGGAATAAAAATGTGCACTACAAAAATCTGCCCATT
Source organism: Brasenia schreberi (assembly GCA_036023115.1). NCBI lineage: Eukaryota > Viridiplantae > Streptophyta > Magnoliopsida > Nymphaeales > Cabombaceae > Brasenia > Brasenia schreberi. The sequence goes on along the minus strand of JAYKKT010000071.1, from coordinate 12,728,694 downwards.
CTAACATGATAAATGTAAGTCCACTCATCAAGGTCCACAGAATTTTAGTAGCAGCATAACCAGTCCACTGAAGACGATTTCCCCTCAAGTATTTTCGAAATATCATACTCCCCACACTATTGACGTCACGAAAATCATTTTAATGGACTTACAGTCCTTAGAAGGAAAGACGCATTCTTTAGGGGGTCATTTTTTTACCACGTATTGCAAATTGTAGTTGCGCCCAGCATCATGTGTAATATGCATTAATGCAGAAAGTGCCCATGCTTTTAATGCAAAACCCCCTTGAGGTCATACCCCTACTGCATCAACACCACAATGATCACGGGTTGCAACCTTTGAACCTCAGCACAGAAGGGTAAGATTAATCTTGGGCCTTGCATCTTTGCCAATAAAATAGAGAACCTATTAGCTACATTTCAACTATCCTGCAAAGTTCAAAACTGAATCATCAGTGAACATGACAAAGCATCCCTAACTAGAGATCGGGTAGTTGCATACCGGAGGAGGAAAAAGACTTGGTCAACAAACAATTGCTCAAACGTAATGTTTCACATCAAACAATGAGCCCTTTTAAAGCTTGGGTACAAGCATCAAGCATGGAGACAAATTAATTGGCCCATAAGTAAATGTGTTGAAATCAAGAAGATGAACTATCGTCACTGAACCTTAAGCTTGACAAACAGGAAAGTATGCTGATCTTAGTTTCACAATGACCAACAACACTTTGAAGCTTTAACCAGATTTAGCAGGCTTGATATGGCACCTTCCCTAGGCATTACTTGCCCAAATTCCCATGATTAGAGAAATACAAAGCAAAAGATAGCTGGTTAGTTCATCAATATATTTATCAAGAAGGGCTATAAGAGATAACGTAAATGTACCTTAGAAAGCAAAACCTCTTTTGCTAATTTGTAGTTGCTGTCTGAGTGGCTCTTAGCTACCACTCTCTCATCCACCCAAAATATGTGCCATTTTTCCCAATCCACCGTCCTTTGATAATGTGCCTCACAAAGCTTCCTATTTAAAAAACCAAACTGAGTACAATTTAAAAGAGGAAAGGAACAAATAAAAGAATTCACAAAGTCAACATCGTGGCAGTGGAAAATGTAAAAACAATAAACAATAGAAAAATCATCATGGATTCGGGTAAATAAAATTAAGCAAATTAAACCAGGTCTAGCAGAAAATTGAGCATACCCCATCAAGCTGATCAACGATCCACCAGATAATGCAACGGCAAAACAACCCCTTTCCTTCACAGAAATCTCTGATATCTCTGCTACATAATCAGCTAGGTCTGTAGCAAGGTCGTCCAAATTATCATAAATTCTTACCTCTCCTCTCTTTGTAATTTCACCACCAACATCCATCTTTTACGATGCTACAATTTAAATCCAGTCAGATCGGCAGACCCAATTCCAACAGAAGTGAACTACAGGTCTCCTCGGAAAGGAAGCAAATGGAAAATTTCTACCAAGCTTCAGAGCAAGAAAGTAACTGAAAACCTCAATAGACCTCTCCTTCAGAAAGAAACTAGGAACCTCAACTGGGCTCCTCCTCTAACAAGTTGATTGTACCCCACACACAGGCAAACAAACCAACACAGAGAGAGGGGGTGAGAGAGAGTCAAACTTTATGGCTTTTTTCAAATATCAAACTAGAGCACCGAGATCACAAAGGGTTATCTAATCAGCACAATAAACTGGACTCCTCCTCTGACAAGTTGATTGTGCCCCACACACAGGCAGACAAACCAACACAGAGAGAGGGGGGAGAGAGAGAGTCAAACTTTATGGCTTTTTTCAAATATCAAACTAGAGCACCGAGATCACAAAGGGTTATCTAATCAGCACAATACTCGGATACAGCTCCCCTCAAAACCCCAAAGAGAAAACAGCGTCGCCTACAAATCCAGAAATAGAATCTCTGCGCTACTGAAATCGCAACCAAAACCCAAGACCCGACTCCTGAATGAAACGAAAGATTGGCTGTCTAACAAATTAATCCTATCAAGACAGCGAGAAGAAAACCCGAAACCAAGTCGATCTTGTTTCAGTCTTCCGTTTAGGCTCCCCCACAAAGTTGAAGCAGAGATACATCACAAAAAGGCAAAGGAAGAATGCAGAACCTGAAACCAAGCAATCACAACAACCAAATGCAATAAAATCAATAAACGGAAGAGGTATCTAATTTAAAACGGAGGAAATATGAGATTCTTGGAAGAAACGAATTATGAGTTCACAAGAATTTTCACCTTCTCGGTTAGATACACGTGCACCCACGACGCGATCGAATCATCTCTCTCTCTCTAGACAGACCGTAAGAAGCCCTGGCAAGAAGCGATAAAAATGGCTGCCCACTTGATACTTTCACGCAAATTCATGCAAGAGATCCTCGGGCACAGAATCTACATGTGGACTTCCCTCACTCATCTGGCATACAGAGGATGCCCGGCCCCCAACATCTCCATCAATCAAATATTATTCCCGTCAGGTATGTAAAACTAACTAGTCCATTTAAAAACAATATGAAAACGACGAAAAGATGGTGGCGTGTTTCTCTCTCCTCACGAAACGTTTCGACGCAAACAATCGAAGGGTTGGAATCTTGTACCGTTGAGGAGCTCTTATTTCTAAAGCAATAACGCTGCGGTGAACAGCGAGAGAGAGTGTGTGCGTGTTATCAAATCACACAAAGGAGTTCAGTTTAGTTTGTGACTGCACATCGAGCAATAGTTAGAGGGCAGGGGTCCGACTCACAAGTTGAAGGTGATTGAGTTTCATACCCGGCGCTTTCATCTTTTCTTTTTCTCTCCCTCAAAAAAAATAGGGATATGACTCAGATGGCTATTTTTATACTTTTATCAGTATACTTACCTAAGACAATCAATTATTGAAATGATAAAAGTAAATTCGAGTACACATGGAATTTGTGCAATAATCAATATATATAGAGAGAGAGAGAGGAAAAAAAAAAGGAAGGTACTTGTCAATGTATAATATTTTTTGACACGCATACACATTAAATTTAATATAAAAATAATTTAGTATTTTTAATTTAAATCTCCATTACTTTAGTCAAACAGTAAAATGTTTACATAAGATTATATAAGAAAATATATTATGCATTTACTACTGTCTATCAATATATATATATATATATATATATATATATATATATATATATATATATATATATATATATATATATATATATATATATATATATATATATATATATATATGCGTGCACATGCATGCAACCTTTCTTAGCAGAGAAGCTTTCCTTACCAGTATACTCTTCACACCTGGCCTCCGCCCTGTGGGAGTACCCAAAGAGAAAAAGATAAAGGGCACATAGAGCAATAGCTCCTCGCCTTGCTAGGTATCAAACTCACGGGAAAGGCCATGAGTTCCAGACCCAGCATGTCGTGCAGAAGTCTTTCTCACTCCCCACTGTACCAAAACAAGATGGTAAAGTTCATAGTCAGTTCTTGATTTTAGGTAGATTTTCATGGTCAAGCAAATTATTGAATGAAAATTGGCAGTTAACTAAGTGCAAAGAATCAATTATTGTTTAAATATCTTTTAAAGAAGCACTTAACCTCGAAGTCCTAAAAAAGATTTTTAAAATCATACTTTATTGGTATTATTTATTTACTCTGGCCCAAAGAAAGAAAAATGATCCCATCTTTTTTTTTTCCTTTTTTTGTTATAAGAGGAGGCCGAAGCCTAAAACACTCGCACATACATTCTATGTGCCCTGTCGTTGAGCTAACACTCTCGGTGCAAAATCGTCTCATAACCAACCAATCAATTTTACTGCAGTTTTTATTTAAAAAAAAGACAAGTGGAGTAATAAAATCTATCATTCAACTATGGACATTTTTTTAGTGGCCATAATATTTTTTTGGAGGAAATTTTTATTTCCTGAAAGTTGAAGTGGGCATAGAGATTGGATCAATTGGCAGCAAGTTGAGATTTGAATCTAACGTACCCACCACTTCCTCTTGTATCACTTTTTCTTTTCTTTACATTTTGACGGTTTGATGTACCTATCTTTGATCATCAACATCATCACCAATACCACCACTATTAATTTTGGTTATTTAAAAATATTACTTTTTCTTTTCTTTATATGCATGGTTATACAGACCCTTTCATGTAGACATGGCAAACCACCGTTTCGGGTCACTCTGAAACCTCAAACCTTAACCGTCTGGATCAATTGTTCCAGGCCGGATCGGGTTCGAGTTCGAAACTGCCTATAATTGGTGAAAAAGAATTAGCTTTGAAAGAAAAAATAAAAGAACAGAACCGGTAGTTTAGAAACGTTGGTTCTGATTTTGGGTCGGTTCTAGTTCTATGAAAGTGGAACTAAAACTAGAATCAAAATCAAACTAAGTGATCCATGATACTGGCCCTGGTTTCCCTGATTCCAGTTTGGCCCAGTTCCTGTCCGGTTCATTCCAATTGAAACCATCAGGCTAGTTCCAAACCAACCATGTCTACTTTCATGATTCTTATCATATAAAAGACGGAGAGGGAGAAGGGCTAGTCAAATACATGACTGAATCCATACTCAACTCATTTCCTAATGAGCGAGCTCATGTTTATATATATATATATATATATATATATATATATACGAGTAGACATAGGCGGTTCCGATTAACCCAGAACCTAAAACCGTAACCGAACTGGCCCAAGGGCACCTGGAATTAGTAAAAAATTTAAATTTCAATAAAAAATTTGAAAATACTGCAACTAATGGTTTGATTTCAGCCACTTCCGGTTTCATGAAAGGTGAAACAGAAACCAAATCGAGTGGTCCCAGGTTCCAGGCGGCTTCAATCAGTTCAGTTCCGGTTAAAACCATGGGCGGAATCACCTGGAATTAGTAAAAAATCTAAATTTGAATAAAAATTTTAAAAATACTGCAACTAACGGTTTGATTTCAGCCACTTCCGGCTTCATGAAAGGTGAAACAGGAACCAAATCGAGTGGTCCCAGGTTCCAGGCTCGGTTATGGTTCTGGCTTCAATCAGTTCAGTTCCGGCTAAAACCATCGGCGGAATCACCTGGAATTAGTACAAAATTTAAATTTTAATAAAAAATTTGAAAATACTGCAACTAATGGTTTGATTTCAGCCACTTCCGGTTTCATGAAAGGTGAAACAGGAACCAAACCGAGTGGTCCCAGGTTCCAGGCTCAGTTATGGTTCTGGCTTCAATCGGTTCAGTTCCGGTTAAAACCGTCGGGCCAGTATGGAACTGGTTATGTCTATATATAGGTAGACAGATAAATAGATATGAAGCAATTGATCTTCAAACGTGCTTATGACCTGCTTGTTATTTCATGGATCATTGTTCTCGTCATGAGAGGATTCTTTCAAGGTGTGGCTCAGCATTAAAAAATTCGGTGCTTGACATAGAAATTTAGAAAATATTGGGCCCTATGGAATTGATATTGTAATGAGTTTAGAATTTAAAACATATTGGTAGCAAAAATAGGGCATATAAATTAGCAAGTTCGACCACTTGAGGTGAATGAAGCTAAAGTTTACAATGAGGCAAACGCACGTCGTTCATGTGACATAACAGCTACTCTTTTAATGATATCATGGGCTTAAAACACGTTGTTCATGTTCAGTACAGTTGGGGTTGTTCGAATGAGAGGTGGGTTGAGATTACGGAACTGGAACTCCAATTCCAAGGCCAGGGTGGGCCTCCAATGACCCCACTTTTTACTGTGCATCAAGGTCTGCTTTTGATTACGACGGGAATTGGAACTGTAGCTCCGTAGTATCAGGCCATGTAATCAAACACTCCTTAATGTTGTGAACCGAACATTGATGAGTTTGGGGTGAGCCACATGAGCCCATTACACGAGCAGAGCTCTCAAGAGAGACAGAGACAGAGAGAGGCAAATTTGCGAAGAAATAATTGGTCACCTAGATCAGGGATCTACTCACAGGATGAAGGTTATCAGTTGAATACACAAGGTTAGACATGGCTGGTTTGGAACCAGTACAGTGGTACAAATCGGAACAGCACCACCTGAGGAACCGGTTGAATCAAACCCGAAACCGGAATCCACAGTTCCAAACCCCCGCTAACTCTGTTTTAACTATTTTTTTCAAAACCTCTTGTCACAACGTATCGATAGCTCAATGATAGGGTGCTTTCTATCGTTATAGTTGGTAAGGAGTTTGACTCCCACATGATGCATGGCCCTTGTTTTTTTTTTAAATATATTTTGATACCACGTTAGTGGTTCCGAAACTGGAACCTGAGCAGTTCGGTTTCAGTTCCAGGCAAACCAGAACAAAGCATGTCTAGTCAGGGCGACTCATAGGATGAACACGAGTTTGATACTCGGTGCTTACACTTGGTTTCGGCCTCTCCATTGTACCCAAAAAAAATGTGAAAAGAAAACTTTGGGAACACTCTCCAAAAGCCATAGATGTAAAACTGGTTTTATGGATCTCACCTTGTACATGTATTTAATTTGGAGTCATCAATTTAACAGAAAATGCATTTTAGATCCAGTTATTTGGGCTTACAGAAAAGATGAATTTAGCACTCCCCAAAACACCCTGCTCTTGGGCTTACGTTCTAGCCTCTAGGTGCTTGTTGGCTAAATTTTAAGGAATATATATAGTTATAATGCTCAAATTATCAACGGTTTTTTGCATAAATTTTACCAAAATGCAATAAAAAATATAAAATATCACCAATAATTGCATGTCTCAAGTGCACGATATGGACAAGTACCGAGCTTCAATGAGATTATGACACCTCTTCAAGTATCAATATTATTTTATTCATACATCCCATTATTGAATTCCTCTGTCTTTTCTGTCTTCTTCCTCCTTTTTCACTCTTATGATTGGCTCCTATTTTGCTTGTTTACAGATCATTATGCCTTTGAGAAGGCTCACAAAGAAAAAGTGAGAATAATCAATAGTTTGGACTTTAATTGTTGGGTGAAATTCACAAGAACCACCTAACTAATGAGAAATTTATATATCAAAGCTTATACATTGTTAGCTATAGTTGTCGCTAAGAGTGATGATATAATTCAGATAACACTTGCAAAAATCCGCTGGAATGAAACATAATGCGGTGTGTGTCAAAGAACTCTGACCCTTGATTTGTCGGTGTTAACAACTACTTATATTTTTGATGTATTGTAGATTGCCTCTTGGTAGGATTGGTGAACAAACCAAACTAAGTGAATAAAGATAAGTTTGTTGCTTGTTTGTGTACTAAAGATCTTGTTCATGTTCAGCTCATTGAGGTCATTTGACCCCAGTTGAGCAAAAATTGACACGAGATGAGTTTAACAAACTGAATATGAGCTGCTCATTGATGTTAAATATATGAAATTACAAATAACTTTGAGTAGAAAGTTCAATCCTCGATCGCAAACCTAGTAAAGTAAAATTCTGTTTTGCTTATAGTTTTCTTGTAAAGTTGGAAGATTTAGTCATTTGATTACAAATACCCATCTAATTCGTTAAGTTAACATGGTTTCTAGCTTATGTGTACATAAAAGTTGCATATACTTGTGAAAACAAGCTAAGACAAGTTAATTTGAACTGAACAAACTTGTACAGCTGAAGGGGCCAGCTCGTGTTCGCCTGATTTAGATCATGAACCAAACACAAATGAGCTCAGCACAAGCTGAACCAAACTAAGCGGCAGATAGTTCAATTCGTTTATGAGCCCTACGACATAGGCTATCTTCGAATCATTTTTAATACCCAATATTACAAGTTGCTCTTTATACTTGCAAAAATCCATGATATGACATTTCATGAATTCAATAAAACTAAATGGCCAAATGTGTCATTTATTATGTTAGATTGTTATATGTGTAATAACTTGAAAATGTAGTTTAATGAAAATTTGGCATCTTAAGAGGTCATTCCATATATCTATGACAATTCAGTCACTTAAGAGTAAATTTTACTTTCTCTAGTGAAGTTGGGTAGCTTTCTTGAACTGGGCATGGTTTCCTTCAAGATTTTACCTTGGTGGATCTCAATTTTCCCAAACATGATTCCTCATAAAGGGGCAGTTTTCTTTCAATGATGAGAGGGCAGTTTACACCAAGAGAGTTGGCTCAACGGCAGGACGCTCTAGCATCGTTGCTACTGGTGCGACTCCTAGAGGGTGCATGTGTGGGTGTGTCTTAGAATTCGGGACGCTCTAGCATCGTTGCTGCTGGTGCGACTCCTAGAGGGTGCATGTGTGGGTGTGTCTTAGAATTCGGGATGCTCTAGCATCGTTGCTGCTGGTGCGACTCTTAGAGGGTGCATGTGTGGGTGTGTCTTAGAATTCAGCCTCCTCTTATAACAAAAAAGAAAGAAAGAAAGAATGAATGAATGACAGTTTATTCATGATCTTTTTCAAAGTGGGTCTCAATGGTTTGGTCCAGGCATCTAATAGATTTGCTTCTCTTTTAGGAGGAATCTTTGAGATTGAATTCTGGCCATTGATTTCCAATATCTAATAGTGTTGCCTGAAAAGATTTCCGAGCTCATTATCCACCTACGTCAAGGATTCGCCCTTGCTTGGTTGCTCCGAGGAAGGCTCATGGTAGATAAATAAGAGAAATTGCAAAAAAAAAAATCAGACTTTTAAGAGTAGTCCTTGTGTTGCACCCTCCAGCTGACCACAATGAGCGCGAGGACAAAGGCTTGATTAAGGTTAAGGTCAAGGCACATTTAAATTAAATATGGATAAAATCTGGCTAAACTGCATTAACAAATCAAATGGTATTGGGGTATCGGGTCGGATTTCTGTTGGATCATAAAATCCATCTGATGGTCCAAAGCCTCTGAGGCATCCAATCCTGTTATGGGATGTTCCTGGTCTCTGGTAATCGGATATGGTCGATTTCTGATAGTTTGGAGCAACTGATATAAATCCCTAGATTCAACCTTTTACTAAGGAATGCAAGGTCTCAACTACTCATAATTGATGCCATTAAAATGTTTTCCCGAAAAGAAATACCTCTCTGATTCTAACACTCTACGCATCAAACTTCTTCCTGATCTTTCTAATCTCAAAAGTGTCGAAAATCCGATTGTTTGACTCATGGTAAATTCTTAGAGTAATAAAATAATCTGTATTTAATTGCATAAAAAAAAATTATATATATATATATATAAAGAGAGAGAGAGAGAGAGAGAAAGGATTTAGTCTCTACTCAATAATTAATCATGTTCAAACCCCTTTCATCGCCTTTTAGTGCTTCAACCATCGACTATTGTTCTCTATCATCTTTCACTACTCTCTTCCATGACTCCCATTCACTTTTGACAGCCAAAAACTACAGGTCGAGATTACCACCGCCACCACCAAAATCATCTTTAGATAAGCAGCTACCAGTTACTTTCTTTGTGTGTCTGATAATTTTTCACATATGAATCGGAATAAAACTTGATAGCAGATTTGTTGGTCAACGCTAGAAGCTTGGCCAAATCTTATGGAACCCATCTATCATTCTTCTAATATATAATAATGTCCTTGGTTGGTTACAATGGGGAGGCTGCAGCAAGTTATTCACGTCCCTCATATCAAACTCACGACCTCACGACCTTCATCTTGCGAGTCGAGCCCCCTAGCCAGGTGCATTGATGATCTCAGTGCATATATATATATATATATATATATATATATATATATATATATATAGGTTTGAATTGAATCTGAGATAGTGATGTAAGTTCTTTCTTTCAAAATCAGATAGATTTATATTTGAAAGAGGTTGAGATTTGTAAAAGTTATTTGTTTCATCACAACTTTGTGAAAAATCGTTAGGTATGTATTGATTGGTGAAATAGTATCTCTCTCTAATAAACATTGTTTTTCTTACGAGGCAAAAAAAATATCTTGTTGGAAAATGAACGAGGTATGAGTTATTCATATCTAAGATCATAATTATTGATACGACTCTTTTCCGCATAAAAAATAATCTTTTGTTAGAATAAAAGCAGAAGTAATGTGGATTATATATAAATAGATAGATATAAAGAGAGGAATGATTTTGATCATACAACTAATTTTTTTTCACCTATTAAAATTCGTAAGCCCTATCACCGCTTTGTCTCGCACTTGATTGGGATCACAACCAATTAGCTCCCATTCCTCTCCCATGAACCTTCAAGCTAAGCCCACTTTGTTCTGTCGTGAGAGCCAGATTTTGGTCTTCTTCTCTCTCTCTCTCTCTCTCTCTATATATATATATATATATATATATATATATATGTGTGTGTGTGTGTGTGTGTGTGTGTGTGTGTGTGTGTGTGTGTGTGTGTGTGTGTGTAGTGTAGTGTGCGGAAGTACATTGTACAGAGCACCACACCCTGACTATCCATAACAGGAAGGTCTGTAGTGAGGACCCCTAATCGTGCCGTCAATCACTTGCAAGCACATTCATGGACTTTTACCCTTGAAAGGCACAAACGATATTTCATAATATCAAAAGGAAAAAAAGAAACAAAATTCATAATAATTCTTTTTTATTATTTCGTAATAGCTTTTTTCTATAACAATGAAACCTCATCCAGTGAATTGGGCCACATGAGCTAAGAAAATAACACATGGTTTAAACCATGCACTAGGGTTATGGCTGACGACATTAACCATTAGTTTTCTTTTCTTTTCAAAATTCAGGTGGGACAGACATATGCTGTACTATAACACAATGAACCTATTATATATATATATATAAATTTGAGTTGCATAGTGTTATTTCATACATAATTTTATATAAACATTTTCACAATTCAATTTTTGAGATCAACAGTGATGATGTTTCTGAAAGATTATGTATCAAAAATACATTATACTATACATTTAAGACACTATATATATATATATATATACTATACATTTAAGACACTATATATATATATATATATATATATATATATATATATATATATATATATATATATGCATTCTAGTGGTTCCGATGTTACAAAACCTGCGTGGCAAGCCAGCCTTCAAAGCTGCACACCATACGATGCTTTGCATCAATCGCATTCATTAAAAGCTGCCTGTAAAGAGATCCCATATATATGTCACCATATCTACGCACAGCCTTTTCATGCCCACCAACTACAGTTCAATTTATAATGCGTAAGTTTGGACTTTAGTTATTTTGGTAACTTAGGCGTCTTTGTTTCCAAATAATGCAGCAGTTTTCTTGCTAAACAGAACTTGCATTACTGTTTGCAGAAAGCAGACAATGGGCACTGCCCATGGTTTTGTTGAATACTAATGGTCAGGACCGGGCTGGTTCTGGTTCAAGGTTTCAATTCGAGTCCTAAACTGTCATGAACTGGTCAAAATAAAAAAAATCAAAATCAAAGAAAAATGTTATGGAAACCACAGGTTAAAATCTTCCATACATGTCCCCCGTGCCTCCACCCCGAGTTATTGGATTTCTTTTCTAATTATAAAGATTTTCTGCATAAGCATCAGTGGATTTCCATTGAAAAGAGCTGAGTAATTCATTCCAACAAAAAATAAAAAAAGTTTAATTGGAGTATATAGCCCAAGGTTGAGTCGGTATCCCATAATAACGAGCCATAGTACACATGAGCCATAATACACCTTCAATTTTTTTTTAAATCTGCCACTGAACAGAAGCAGCTTCATGTGTAATTAACGTTATGCATTCTCCATATTGGATTGTTAACAAGCATATAGAAAAGAAACCTGAACTGGTCACATGATTAAAGGGCGATCGTGTGGCGATTATGTTGCCTTCTTGCCTGATTTCGGCTTCTGTCGACCTCCTGGTTTGTTCCCGTCAACTTCCGATTTGTTGCTTGTGAAGATTTTCAGGTACGCCTGAAGCGGAAGATAAGACACGTGGTTTGTTTTCCTTTTGTTTCAAAGTTTTCACACAACGGATTTTTCCTAGTAAGTCTTTCTGGTGTTTCTAGTATATAGATTGTGTGTGTTGCTTCGTATTTATAGAGCAGCGCGTGCACCTGACTTTCCTGGTTTGTCTCGTTGGGCTTTCCTCTTCGAGAGTCGCTTTAACCGGACAGTTATCGTGCAATCCATAAGTGTCCAGCGATTTTAATTCTATGGCCGTTACAGCCATTTTCTCCGTGAACACGAGTAACCAGCCATTACCGTGCTAGGTTGCCGAGAATGGCTACAGCCTTAGAGATCGATAATGCAAATGGCAGAGGGGGTAGTAAGCAAAGGGAATTGGCAGCAGATGCCCACAGTTCTGTACCAGCAAACCCAGGTCCGCGCCTGCGTGCTGTGGTTTTATGCAACCGCCGGCATGTTGGTGGTGCCCCAACAGAGCGTTAGCTCACCTGGCAGGGCACTCGGACTCGCACCACACAGGTGGCGAGTTCATTTCTTGGAGGGTGCATGTGTATAAGGCTTCAGCTTCCCGTTGTAACCAAGAAAAAATAGATTGTGTTCTTTCAAATTATGCAGTAGGCATTGGTGCAACTGTGCCATATAGTTTTATTTGGTGGGGAACGAGAGGCGCAGACTGGGGTATTTACTGGAATTTATCTGGAAGAAAGTTGGTCATAAAATTAACAAAATTATCTCGCAGATGTTAGCAAAGATACGGATGGATATTGTGCTGGTCTGTTAAGGCTTTACAAGTCGTGAACATCCATGTCCAAATAATAAAAAAGCCACTAAAATATATGATGTATATGCTCCCATATGTTACCAGGACACCGGAATGAAGTATAATGCCCACACTCAAACCTATATATATAAGACAAAGGATAAGACAGAGGATATATATATATATATATATATATATATGAAAACGGGATCTTGTCTTAAACCGACTTACTGATACCTATCCATTACTTTTAGGTAGTATGGGTGTAATTGTAAAATTTTAAAGAACTTTGAAAAAGTATGAAGGGTATTTTTATTATACCCATGTTATTCAAAAACAATAGATGGAACATGATTCAATCTCTCTCTCTCTCTCTCTCTCTCTCTCTATATATATATATATATATATATATTGGGCATTTTTGTATGTATATTATGTCTAGTCTTCTGAAACAAGCCTCCGTTACTAGGGTATAATATAAATATTTAGCATTGACATATTACATAAAGTATATATTTTAGTGGCCAACACCCGACAAGTACAGTCATGGGTAGAGACAGTTTTGAGAAAATATACAATCCAAAAAATCTGACCATCTGATCTTGGCCCATATGCAATAGGGTACCCATCCTATTGCAGGATCCCATCTAAAAGAGCCGGAAAAAACAAATACCGCAGGACCATCACAAGTAGGGTCGAGCGGCATCTGGTGGGCCACCCAAACCCAGGCCCAGACTGGCACGGAAAGGGCCAAGGTTCACAGGATAGGCTTTTGGTAGGTTAGTGAGCCGGTCCCACTGGGATCGAGCCAGTGTACCAATGATTGAACCAAATGAATAACTCGGTCATTCACCGAATTGTCCTCAGAAACTTCTCATTCAAGTTGACTGCGACATTTGCTAAGCATTATTGCAAAAGAATCGAGACATGATTGTTGACATAAAATCGATCACATTGAAAATCGCTGCAGCTCACTGAAAATGACGGTCTTCAATGGATCAACACGAAGCAGCAGCAAAATTTTATCTGTTCGCAATTTCTTCGGTAGATTGTCAATTTTGTGGTGTGGGTTAGGGGTGTTCATGGTTCGGGTTGGATTGGTTATAGTCTCAACCTCGAATCAAATCACTACTTGCAGATTCTGATATTTTGAGAAAGAAACAAATTGTGGGCATGAATCAGTTCCGATTTGGTTTGGTTTTAAACTACAGTTCTTGCTGTAGTACAATGTAGGCATAACAGTCGAGGTGCCACATCACAAGTTACCGTAGATGATACCCTTTCCATAAAAAATAATTTCATATCAAGTAGTCAATGACCACGTAAGGCCAGGAAAGAGTGACTTGTTCGGTACCCCTCCAATGGCTTTTATAGTGCTCAAGGCATCCTTCACCATCTTCCCTACTCAATACAAGACTAAAGTCATCCATGATACACTTGATTCGGTTTGGTTCTCATGGTTCTGTTCCAACACTAGAACCATGAACCAAACCACCAATTCTAATTCCTAATAAAATCAAATCGAGCTGTTTGACATCTACAACCAAACCAAACCACCGGTTTGGTTCAATTTTAACGGTTTGGTTCAGTTCCTTGAACAACCCTAGTTTGGGTCTTGTTAGTCTCATCTTTTCGTGTTGATCTCATGAAAAGGTCACAACCCAAATGCAAACCAAGTATTTTTGTGTCACTTTAGGTGTACAAGAACACGATGGCAGACTCTTCAGGTAGTCTTCGTGTCACTTTCAGTGGGCTTGAACTAGGACTTTCTTGTTTTCATGTCAAACTCTGAAATTGCCGTGCGTATTGACCAGTAATATCCCCACTGATTTGTTGTGGTGTCCAGAACTGCTTCACTATTTGGGAAGAGTTCATTGACGAAGAATACCTTAAAATCCAACATACCCACCAGAGACACACCAAGCTTCATTATCAGAATAACTTGCAAAGATGAGAAATGAAAAAAACCTCACTGCAGGCTCTCATGATAAGGTCGAGATACTTGTCGCTAGCTTGAAGACCATTATGTGTTGCCCTTTTCTATAAGACGCTCGGCCAAAGAAAATAATCTTCTCATAACAATGGATGGATTGGCATGAGCTCAACCCGTCTCAGCAAGAAACAAACACAAAAGGGAAAACACGCTTGATGGGATCGGGATCGGCTCCATGAATTCTAAGCAATTGATCTTGTGCTAATTTATTAAGAAACCAAGTCACTCTTTTTACTAAAGGCACACCTCTTATTGGTGAAAATCTCTATACTATTCTTCTTATGCAAACTACATTTTCTCTCTCCATCACTCACACTTGACGAAGCACGCTCCATGAGAATCTCCTATATAAAGGACACACAAGGTGCGTGTGAGAGATGCATGTCTCTCTTACGTACACACATGGTGTCTCCTATGAAAAAAGATGTACCATATCATCACTTACTTTTCAAAGAAAAAGGGAGAGAGGAAAGCAAGGCTTCCGTGGTACAAAAGGGCGAAGAAAGATGAAATGCGAGAGAGAGAGAGAGAGGAAGAATGACCAACTGATGCCGATAGCATAAAGAGAGGGAGAAAAGGGTGGTGGACTTCAGTAACCAATTCCGGCTGAGAAAGAGAGAAAGAGCACAAAGGAGAGAGTAGTGTGCACTGGTAAACCGGAGCATTCTGAAAAAGAGGGTATGTTCTTAGTAATTTGGGGTCTGCATTTTGCAACTATGCAAGCTAAATAGGACCAACGATTCTTTTCTTCATATGAGCCAGTGCCAAGGAATACCCCCACCTGCGTCGAATTCAAGCTTGATTCCCCTAGGCTCAACTCATTCAACTATCAGCCCACGTTACCATGATAAAACAAACGTACCCTAACTGATAATAAGGCCTTTTTCAGACCCAACTGAGCAGAGGTGCAACATGGTAAATTATAATAAGTAGGCCAACTTAGGGAATTAATCCATTTCAAAGAGATTCACGCCCGTAACTGACTGGGTTTAACTCATTCAACCCTCTAGACTAAGATAAAGCCACTTGATGATCTAACATCAACCTGCACTTGCTTAGGTGGAGTAGAAACAATGTTCAGCTCAGGTGCTTCCCCCACTGGAAAACAACATATAGCAAGTGATTTCAAGCCATTTCAATAGATTAGACTGTCAGTAAAGGTTAAAGCAACTTTGAGCCTTTTCTAAATGAGTCACTGCCTTTGTACTAACAGTATTTTCGCCAACACAAGCCTGTTCGAACTATAAAAAGGTCAAATAAATAAATACCTGTTTTTTTAGTACAAGCTACTCCGTATGAAAGGCCAACTTCATGAACCAAATCCAAGGCTGGATCATCAGGGGTCACTATTTTCTGGTTGCAACTCTTTCGCGGCTATTGGGCTAATTGCCCGAGTGCTTCTGGGTTAAGCTCCATCCGTTAGACTCTCACACCAAAATGAACGAAGACAGGAGATTTGAACTGAAACAATACTTGCTGAGAATAAAAGAAGACGTTAATTCAAATCTAGCGCTTCCTGATCCTCGCCCATGCAAATGCAGCATCTAGAGCCCCACCAAGGTGTGCTGCGCCTGATACGTGAGGATTGCCCTATAAATCAACATCCAAAGAGTTGACAAAAGCACATGTTCCACTGAATCATGCAGAAAATATAATGAGGGTCTATCAGCAACATGCACGTGCCTGTGGATGTATTCACTGAAATACACTAGGCCAAGACAAAAACAAGTATTGGTGACAATTAGAAAAACAATCAGAAATATTTGTGAAAGTATTGTGCTCTTAACTATTGGGACGGTTTTGGGGTTTATTGTGATGGTTTTCGGAGATGCTAAACATTTTCTTGATAATATTTATGGCAACAATTACTACAGATTCAGTCATTGCCTGCAAGCTATCCCAACCGATGCCATAATCGTACTCCTACTACAAAACCATGCAAACCAAACCAGAGTGAAGATGCATCTTGACCTGATAATCTCGTAGTAGGTCACTTCCAATCAAGAAAACTCCCTGTAAAAGGACCATAAGATAGTAAAATAACTAACTTGATCAATGAAATTGCACTCCTCTATAACTTGGAAGGTGCTAACCAATAGCATTGCAGGCACTGGAATGACAAATTGAATGTAATGCACATTCCGAGGAAGGAGAAAAATGTGCAGCAGGATAACAGCATTGACGGCCCCACTAGCTCCCTGCAGATGCGATGTAGTTAGTCAGTGAGAAACTCAGAGATCGTCAGACTTTTTATTTGGATAACTGATCTTCAGACGTTCATTGACTACCTATTGAAACTTAAAGACTGATATCAAGCAAAATAATATCAAACTCGAGTGTAATGCAGTATCTGTCAATAAGGCTGTTGATCATCATTAACTCAATATAACAACAAATGAACTTAGCATGCACCACATGAGACTGATAGAGAACATATTTTGGTCAGGGTGGAAAGGATTTCCTTTTGTTTCTGAAAATCAGTCATGATGGACGACAAGGTCTAACAGCCTAGACTTTATCTGGGAATTTGCAACCCAGTTCTAGAAGAAAGCAAATATCTGAATATAAGTCTACAACATTGACCAATATTTATTAAATGATATGAATCATGTTTAGTAATCATTGGTACATAGTTACTAGAGAGGTAGAAGAGCAAGTATTACCTTTATTGTGTTTATAAATTTTCCCTAAGAATTAGCTTATTGTGAGTTAACTGCTAACATGGCACATGATAGAGCTCTGTGGAAACAAAGAATCCATGTAGCCGACCCCATCTAGTATGGGAAAAGGCTTAGTTGTTGTTGTTTTTAATTAACTTTAGGGTTAGATAGGCAGTAGTTTCTATTTTATTACGTTGTCTGAATTTTATGCATTTTTTCACCTGCATCTGTTTTATATTTTATGTAATTCAGTTGCTTGAGAGAGCTAGTTGTTGGGGCTCCTCACGTCTAGCTCAACTAGCTTTCAAGAGTCCCAAATGGCTACTAAAGCTAACTCTTGGATTACTACCTCCTTCCCTCATCCTCTTCTTATGAATACAATTAAGACGTAAACCCTATATCCTAAACTAGCTTTGAAGCATTTGAGACAGGGTCTGTTTGGAGGATATCAACAAGAAAATGTCTTTATACTGCGTCTTTTTATTTATGATGCCTAATTTGGGATATTTGGGTGACACCTTGATAATATCTCTAGTGCTTAATTACATGCTTCAGAGTCACTATTGAGCTCCATTTCTTTCTTGAAGATCCGGAGACCTTTCTCGAAGTGTTCCATGGTGCTGAGTGACTGTTTTGATTAATGCTGAGGATTTCATAAAGCTCTTCACCCAAGGCTTGTGACCCCTTGCTGCTCTTGTGATTCTTGACACATAAATATGTTTGGTGGATTCTTCGGTGAATGTACCTAGAAAATTATACAGAAAATGTCAGTTCATCACATGCCAGCTGTGGAGAATTAAGTGGTGGATATAATTCATTATAAGCTTACTGCCACTTCTGGAGAAGTCTATAAGGATCTTGTCGTGATGAAAAAGGGCAGTTGGAAACCACATGAAAAATATGAGAAAATGCAATGCAAATCATGACATTTACACTTTGCACTTTGGCTCATATGGAGGTAGAAAATCTGCCTTTCGTGGTGTGTATGTGTATAAGTGAAAACTCCACCTTTCAAACTTTTGGGGAGAGGGATCATAGTCCCATGACACTCCACTTAGCTCCACCCTTGAATGGTTTGTGATCTAGCAAATGACGAATGATTTTTCTTGAAAAGCATGTGTGCGCAACGTAAACATGGCCGGTTCTGAACTAGCTCGACGGTTTCAACCGGAGCCAAACCGAGCCAACTACCACTTGCAACTTGAACCAGTCAAACCGGACCAAAAACTAGGGACTACCCGATTCCGTTATAGTTCCACCTTCCATGGGACCCTTGCTAGTTATGTATTTTTTTATATTTCAAATTTTTTTCTACTTCTGGCTTTGGGTGGTTCAGAGCTCAAACCGAAACCAGTCCAGGTTTGATTTTGGTTCTTAGTTCTGGGAGAACTTTGATGGTTTCTATTTACCTAGAACCGGCCTAGGGTAAGGTGTCCCATGAGGATACCAGCAAAAAAGAAAGTGAAGTTTAAAACGCGTTGACAAGAACATTAGTTAGGGGAATTTCTAGAAACAACTCAATCGAGCACAGGAAAGACCAATGGATATGGGATTTAGAGAAAAGCAATTAAGTAAAGAGTTCTTTGATTTGTTTATTCGTGGTTGAAGAGAAAGTCTTAATCTGCCAAGGATCATACAGGAACTATTTCCATAAATTCATTACGGTCTTTCAGCAATAACCGTGAAAAAACCAAATTCAAAAGCATGGTATTGAAAAACACTAGGGATGCCAATTAAACGACTTCTAAACTATGTTATAAGTAGTGTCCTTAATCATCAGCATGATGGATTTCAGTGGCCAAAGCATTCTAGAAGCACTAAGATATGTGGCTTAAGCCAGTCTCCTACTTTTATCAATGTTATAAGTAGTGTTCCAATGCGATACCGGCACCGATACAGTTTTTACAACATTAAGGCTAAGCATCTCATCAGGGAACTTAACTGACCTGCTTATAGTAACAAAATCAACTCACTTAGGTCGACTAAGAATACAATTTCTAAGTTCCTTCTTTTTTTCCCTTTGATCCCTAGATGCTCAATCATCTCTAGTTTGAAGATTTACATGGATATCATCAAATGTTTAAAGAAAATGTCTCATCCTAAACAACTGTTTCAAATTCCAAAAGTTATAAAAGAATGATGTTTCCTGTAAATGCTATGTTTATGCAAGAGAAAGTCACAAACTTCTAACTAGATGCTACAGAATGGATTTCAATCAGGTATCAAGTTAATGAAAAAGGCTATAGGTATTACTATCCAAAATTGATAACCTGTATGTTGCAAAAGATGTCTTATGTGAGGATCAGATTTTATTGTGGCCAAAATGAGAAGAAAATGGTTACAATGCAGGACCTTATAAGTTTTTAAAATCAGAACTAATATCCATCATCGGACCAGGATCTTATAAGTTTTTAAAATCAGAAGTCTACGCATTCAAGGTATAGTACTAGCAAAAATCATGGATAATGGCATCTATACATTCAGTAAAATTTCTGGATTTCACAAGTTACTAAGTAGTGAATTGGCTGTCCTCTCATGGACTATGAATGTGCACAGCAAGCATATATGCTTAAGGCACAACAACTTAGTTAAGCATTTCGTATGCATTGAGAAAGAGCAAGACTGACGAAAGAATTACCAGTAGTCATGTATCTCCAATAAGGTGCTGATATGTCCTGAAAAATTACCAACAAGGGAAAAAATAGATGTGTAAGGAAAGAAACTACTGAAAAATGTATGCACAAGATTCTAGAATTTCAAACACTGAACAATACCTTGGAATTGCGAACTATAAAGACCTTGTGAGCCACAAAGCATACTGAGCCAGAAACTGCACCTGCTATGTACAGGTTCAGCAGAAATCTAGGTCCAAATAACCTCTCAATCTGATTCAAATAACATAAACAGTCAGAACATGAACTGAAATGAGGAAAACTAATGGAACTACAAAAAATAAAATGAACCAACAAAAATATCCAAATGTTTCCTGTGATTGTTAAACAGACACTCATTAAGCACGTAAAGTTCCTAGTATACCTTCTACCATAAATTTTGGAATAAGAAATTAGCTGTTATGTTTGCATAAATGAACTAAAAGAATCATCATTCTAGACAATTTGTTAAGAATAAATAATGAAAGACAATGAAAAGCTGAATAGTGTTAACTTGTTCTACATCCACACTAAACAGTTGGATTCATTATTCACCTTTCCTGTTCAAGAACTTATAGTTTACCATGACTCTGGGGCAATAGAAAATAAGATCATAGACAGATGTTAAGATCAAACGCATTAGGCTACTCAGTTTGATTAGATTAGTGACTAAATGCAGTTGGCAGCTGGTGGAAGCTGACGCGGTTAAGTTACATAGTATCTGAGCGAGTTTCAATATATAATACAGATTATTGCAAAGACAAGTATGTATCGGGGAGGAAAACCATGGTTATCAATTGTGATGAAACTTAATACATGGTATGCACACAAACATGCCAATTGACACTGAATTGCCTAATTGGACTTGGAAACAGTCTAAACATTTGGTACAGATGCACAATATATTTGTTGCTTGGTTGGATAGTCCACACTGCATAAACCCAGATTTATGGCACTTTAAAACAACAGAAAGCATGAAAACGGGCAAATACTTAAAAGATTGGACATATTTACTTACTGAGGTTCCGAAGAAATAGAGGCCTATCATGTTTGAAAAATGATGACCAAGATCTACATGACTGAAAGCAGTGGTGATCAACGTATGCAAACGACCAGACATCAGGTTCTCCACTGAAATCTGTAGGAAAGAAAACCACACGCATGTCAAGACATACATTGAAGATGTTCGTTCACACCATGACCAGCAAATGATAAAGATGTGCTATATTAATACTGCAAAATCAGATTATCCCAGCCACAAACAAGAGAAATTTCAATCAAGGTTGTAAGTGCCGTCTGTATCATTTGATATCATCTGACGGGTAGCTAGGGGCAATTAGAATATGATTCAGCAACATATGCAGTGAGGAATAGGTAGTATATGTAGCTTATGTGTTGTAATATACATGTCTGTATCATGCAAGGCAGGAATCTGTATTATATGATGCATTGCGATACATGTGTGTAGTCACGTTCCTCTTTTATATCATTTATACAAGCAAATAATCCATGCCTTTTGAATTCCCTGAAAATAGTCTTTCATCTTTGCATGGGCATCGTTTACCATAGTTGGAAAGCATGGACATTAATTGACTATCAAGTTCAAACTGTAATTCAAGCATGTAATGACACACACATACTATCATATTTGATTTGTTTCTGTTTTATTTAGAATATTCTGAAATCAATTCAAGAAACTTTTAAAAGTTAGCGTATTTACAATAACCTGTGCATATGAAATTCGCGTAGAAAGATATATGGTATGATATACTACTTACAACCATCAGACAGTTGTGAAAAGGATGTTGTCATATACGCTACACTTTAGTTGTAGTACCAGGGCCATAGTTGAAGCCCTTAAATTGTGTACATATACAGACAAGCATATATATATATATATATATACCAGGGCCATAGTTGAATCCCTTAAATTGTGTACATATACAGACAAGCATATATATATATATATATATATATATATATATATATATATATATATATATGTATGTATGTACACTACATCGTATATGTATGTATGTACACTACAGCGTTCCTGGGGTGACTGCTCCCAAACTGGAGTCATTGGATTAATCTGATGGCTTAGATTTGTTTGATAACTACAACCTCCCAAAAGAGTTGGAACCATAAAGTTACTAATTATCCCCTCTTTTATAGGGAATATATAGAAAGGATATTCACTTGTCATCTCTCTCTCTAACAAGAATTTCCTTCTGGCACGAACCATAGAAGGTGCATTTGCCATTGCACTACGGGTCTTCATGGTTAGTGAGAGCATACAAATGTGACATCCTCTCCCTTCATATTGTGCATCACTGCCTAGCAAGCAATGATATTATTCAACAAAACAATAAATACTATCTACTTGTTTGACAGCATGAGTGATTGATGGCATATGAATTTCTACGCAATTACACTTTTCTCTTGTAACATATACCCAACCAGACAAGCCTATTTAAGAGGTCATATCTGCACTTAGCCTGCTTGAGGTTCACACTGAACCCTACAATCTAGGTCATTTATCTTGTGAGACCCATGACATAAAATAAAAAATGAGCAATTCATCTTGCATGTGGTAAATTAAGAGGCGCCATTTTTGAAATCTTTGAACGACTAGGCTTGAACTTAGTTTCTTGTTAATTTGTTAGGTCATTGAGAAGAAATGTATGGGGGACATTCAGAGGACAACTTGACCGTATCCTGAGGACTTTTTCTCTTCTTAATTGAAAGAAAATTACTAGGAAAATGCCATAATGTAAATACTCAATTTAACACAAGTCCGGAGTCACATGATCTCATGTACAAATCAATCAATAATGTTTATGGACAAATGTTTGACAAGATTGAGTTACTTGGGTCTTTGAGCCTGAACTTCAGGAGTTGTACTGCTGCCATTTGAAGCAGCTGGCTTATTTTCTTTTGGCTAACCGTATCAAATAGTGCACAAAGGAGACTAATAAAACTTGAATTGAAACGCTCAAAGAGCAATAGCTCACCTGGTTAGGGTGTCAACACACAATTTGAAGACCATGAGTTTGATGCCTGAGGCGTTAATATGGCTTAGGACTCGTATTCTACCCAAAAAAACTCCATTTAAACTTTTCTTTTCAGCGGAACCTGCATCAGATTAAGGATTTTGAGATATAAGACTTAATTCAGAACATCAAGAAGTTTCGTCTAGCCTTCTCATTCCAACGACATTTTTTTATTTCAAGTTATATTTTCATACAATCCATGAACAGGTAAACTTAGAAAATTGATGGATAAGAAATATGTTGAATATAATGCTTCCAGGATTTTCCATCAAAAAGTCTTAGAAATTGAGATACAAACAAATGTAGATGATTTTAAAAAACAAAAATATATAACTTAGTAACACAAAAAACAGAACCAAAATTAAATTAGTGTTTCTGTACAGTATCATAACACATCATAATTTTTTTTTTAAATAAATAAAGAAAAATTTAAAAATCAAGAAAAATCAAAAGAATTTCTAAACAATTCTTATAAATCAAATTTGGGGTAAACATTGATACATTAAACATTTATTCAAATTACAAATACAACTTTCATAGTTAAAATAGCTCACTTCGTACACATCTCTCGGAGCACGTAGGTGTAATAGGGTGATCTAATCCAATAGGGTGGGTACTAAGAATACCAAAAGATCGATGTATGAACCAAGTGTTTATAAATAGACACACCTCTTGAGGAGAGAGCGAATCCATAACCTAATTGAACCTAGAGAGGTCCAGCCAAGCTCTTGTGAGCCTTAGGAGTCGAGTCTTCTTCTTCCTTCCTTATTCTTCATGAATTGTATGTGCATGTTTCGATAAATAAAGCTCTAGTTTCCTATTCCTAGATGTTTTGCGTAACTAGGTTGATCCGATTGTAAGCAGCCTAGCTTCATCTAATGAGTGAGAGTGAGTGGAAGGCGGACTGTTGCAGATTGTAGCCTCTCGGGTTACTGTTCACGCGCAGTACTTCTTTAGTTTGGCTGAGGGTGATCAGAGGATCGTCCTACCATCACACCAATGCATTTTCCATCTGATCTCGTTATGAAAATTCGTAATATGACAGTTTGGTATCAGAGCTTCATAGAACTTAGATCGAATATCGATTCGACAGAAGAAACGATGAAGAATGACATCCGAGTAGAGAGCAACTCGCAAAAAATTAGGCGAAATTCAGGTTGAATTCCGGCCAGATTCGCTCCAAGTGAGTAGATCTGCATGTTTTTCTAGTTAATTAACCAGATCTAAACATGAACAAGGTGTTCTACATTAGATATATTGTTAGCATTAACAAAATTTGGTAAATCTGAAGGAGATCGAATCAGATATGAGAAAACAGGACAACAATCGATAAGATCGCCAGAGTGCGACGATCTTCTGTTGCAGATCCATTTTATATTTGTTTTTATAGTGAATCATAGGCCAGATTCGCTCCAAGTGAGTAGATCTTCATGTTTTTCTAGTTAATTAACCATATCTAAACATGAACAAGGTGTTCTACGTTAGATATATTGTTAGCATTAACAAAATTTGGTAAATCTGAAGGAGATCGAATCATATATGAGAAAACAGGACAACAATCGAGAAGATCGCCGGAGTGCGACGATCTTCTGTTGCAGATCCATTTTATATTTGTTTTTATAGTGAATCATAGGGTTTGATCCATAGATTAGGTCTTGATCAAGTATCTCTTGAGTATAGAAGACTTACCTTGATCATATCTAACTAGATCTGTATCGGAGAGGGTCAGATCTGAACCGTGTTTTCAAGTGACAGAAAAAAAATTGTAGAAATTTCTATGAACGCACGATTGATGGTCAGATTTATTTTTTGTAAGAATTCTTTTGCAGTTCTGTGGTTGAATTGAAGGATAATAGTTTGCTGAGTATGTTAGTGAGCTTAAATAGCAAGATCGGATCAAGATTCGTGTGGATCAGAAAAAGAAATCAAGGTCAGGCAGAACATTTTCTGTTTACCAACACAACAGTGCAACAGAAAATTTTGGACAGCCAGTCTGATTGATATTTAATTTCTGATTGATTCCGTAATCGGAATTGAGTTTTGTAAAAAATGTAGTAAAGTTGAGTTCAGTAGCTTCACAAGGTATAAAATTCATAGGAAGAAGCGGTCATTTGATCTGTCAAAATATATATAATCCGAGCATATGTAGCATCCAATTCTTGAGGCCTGTGTGTAAACGCATCAGTTTGTAATAATTTTTCAGGGATCTTTTCGATGGGAAAGAGCCATCACGAACAGATTGATGAAGAAGGCACGTCTAGCAGATTGTTATTGACTCCATTCTCATTCAATTGGCATAGCAAATATCCAACATTCAGCTACAGAACAAAGCTTTTGCACAACATTTATAGGAGATAAAATTAGCCAACGTAGGTTTAAAGAAGTAGAGATGGAGTTGCGATGTCTTGGAGAGACCCATTCTCAGCCAGTTTAGACTTCTTATGATTCAATTCATGCACCTACGAGCACGTTCAAGGTCAAATTCCCTGAACCTAAATAGTTCAAAGGTGGTAAGAACCAAAAAATCATCGAAAACTTCATGTGGCATTTAGAGCGATACCTTGAGGCATCCCACGTGCCTAAGGAAGAAAAGGTGACAGTGGTCAACTTGTTCTTAGCAAATGACTCGAAATTATGGTGGTGTACGTGGGTTAAGATGTCACTTGACGGGGGTAGGAGGTTACCTACTACTTGAACAAATTTCAAAACTTAACTTTTTAAGCATAAGAAGAAAGGGAAGAATAGAGGTTCGGGAAAGCCACACATCCAACCATTTACCGAGAACCAACCTCAAGGTAGGAAGGGTCAGTCCAATTCGGGAGGTAAGTCAGTCGGGCCTTGTTTCATACGTCAAGGGCCTCACCAAATGCAGTTCTACCATAAGAAGATGAAGTTAGTAGCATTATTGGTCGAGGAACCGAGTTCCAGCATGCTAGAGGGCGAGACTACAACTACTAGTTTCCAATTGTTGAGTGTCGCTAGAGTGACCCAGGAGCCACGCAAGACGCTCATCTTTGTCTTGGCGCAGCTAAGCTCCAAGGTGGTATGAGCACTAGCCGATATGGGCACTTCACACTTGATCATATCCACTACTACTACACAGAGTTTAGGGTTGAAGTTGACCTACTACTTGAACAAATTTCAAAACTTAACTTTTTAAGCATAAGAAAAAAGGGAAGAATAGAGGTTCGGGAAAGCCACACATCCAACCATTTACCGAGAACCAACCTGAAGGTAGGAAGGGTCAGTCCAATTCGGGAGGTAAGTCAATCGGGCCTTGTTTCATACATCAAGGGCCTCACCAAATGCAGTTCTACCATAAGAAGACGAAGTTAGCAGCATTATTGGTCGAGAAACCGAGTTCTAGCATGCTAGAGGGCGAGACTACAACTGCTAGTTTTCAATTGTTGAGTGTCGCTAGAGTGATCCAGGAGCCACGCAAGACGCTCATCTTTGTCTTGGCGCAGCTAAGCACCAAGGTGGTACGAGCACTAGCCGATATGGGCGCTTCACACTTGATCATATCCACTACTACTATACGGAGTTTGGGGTTGAAGTTGACACCTTTTGAGCAACATCTCAAGACTGTCAACACTCAGGCTAGTAGGGTGGCAAATTTGGTTAAGGATTGTTGGCACCAAGTATGGTGCTGCATCAGAACCTTAACATTCACAGTTAGCGTCATCGACGACTTTGGGGTGGTACTAGGCTGTGACACCTTTTGAGCAGCATCTCAAGACTGTCAACACTCAGGCTAGTAGGGTGGCAAATTTGGTTAAGGATTGTCGACTCCAAGTATGATGCTGCATCAGAACCTTCACATTCATAGTTAGCATCATCGACGAATTGGGGTGGTGCTAGGTTGTGACTTTTTTCGCACCGCAAACATGATGGTAGCACCTCACATGGGAGGGCTAGTATGTGTGGATTCGCAACAACCAGGGTTTGTGCCACAGTGTGACCCTGACAAGGCACATTGAGCCGACGTGTGGTGCCTTGTACCTATCAGTCATGTAGCTAAAGGATGGTTTACGAAAGGGTTGCCTCACGGTAGTGGTAGTGTTTCATGAGAAGAGCCAACCAGAGATAGGGGAGTGCATACCCACCGAAGTCGAGCGCATATTGAAAGAGCATGATGACATATTGCCGAAGGAGCTACTGAAGCAGTTGTTGCTAAGGAGTGCAACTCATCACGCCATAGTGTGAGAGGCCGGTGCTAAGGCGCCTAGTCGGGAGACCTATCGCATAAGTATACTGGAGCTTGGGGAACTTCATAAGAGCCAAGGGAGTTGCTAGACGCAGGCATAGTACAGTCAGTGATCATGGAGGTACTGATCCTACAGCCACATGATTTTTCAAGACCATGTATGGTTGAGACCGACACTAGAGAGAGGGTGCTAGAGAGCGTATTGTCCCACGATAGCAACCCGATCACATTAGAGAGACAGGAGTTGGAGGATAGTGATTCTCGATACCCTACACATGAGACAAAGGAGATCATATATTACTGAGATGCTCGTTTCATGGGTAAATTCCAGAGCAAAGTGTTTAGGATAATGGGTACACAATTACTCTTATCATCAGCACATCATCCACAGATTGAAGGTCAGACTGAGAGAGTGAACTCCTTATTAGAGGAGTATCTCCGCCACTACGTGACCGCCAATCAGAAAAATTGGATGTCTTTGTTAGACGTAGCACAGTGTATCTACAACACACATTGTAGCTCTGCCACAGTGACGAGTCTGTTCGAGTTGGTGATGGGTTGGCAGCCATTAGGACCGTTGGATCTCATATAGGGGGATGGCATGAGTAGTTGTTTCGTCGCTCTTCGAGAGGTTCGAGAGAGACAGGCATTGTATGAGGAGGCCAAGATAGCCCTTACACGTGCACAAGCCCACATGGTGAAGTATGCAGACTGACAAAGGAGAGTAGTGGAATATAGGGTTGGAGATTTCGGTTGCGTCGAATACCGGAGTATATACAAAAGCATGTCTATAGGTAGTCATATGGGGCTGAAGCCAAAGTATGATGGTCCGTTTAGGATCGTGCAAAGAGTAGGATAGGTGACCTAAAGTTGGATCTATCAAACAAGTTAAAGTTGTAACTGACATTCCATATATCACAGTTGAAGCCATACCATCAGGATCCAGAGAGGTTGGAGCACCGTCTACCGTCACAGGTGTGAGAGGACATACCGAAAGGGTCGGCAGTGCTAGCGTATAGGGTTGATGGAGTAGGACCATACGTCAGCCGCAGTACTTAGTGCATTGGACTACGCATGGGCGAGACGACAATATTTAGATTCTTGTAGGATAGTTGTAGCAGTATGAGCATCTTTTGCACGCGTACCATGAGGCCTTGAGGGCGAGTCCAAGCTTCACGGAGGGAGAATTATCATAAGGTTGATTCTAGCGCCTCGTGCTTGCGTCACACACGGATGCCTTACACACACACTTCGCATGTTAACCCCTTCTTGTGTATATGACATGTATAAATCTCATTTGAATCGTAGTTGTAAGCTCACTTGAGTATATAAACCTCCCTTGGAGTGAGTAGGTGTAATAGGGTATATGATTTGATCTAATCCAATGGGGCGGGTGCTAGGAGTGCCTATGGATCCAAATCTGAACCAAGTGTCTATAAATAGGCACACATCTCTTGAGTAGAGAGAGAATCCATAACCCAACTAAACATAGAGAGGTTCAGCCAAGATCTCGTGAGCCTTAGGAGTCGAGTTTTGTCGTCTTCTTCTTCCTTCCTTGTTCTTCATCGATTGTGTATGCATGTTCCGATGAATAAAGCTCTAGTTTCCTGTTCCTAGATGTCCCGTGTAGCTAGGTTGATCCGGGTGTGAGCAGCCTAGCTTCATCTAGTGAGTGAGAGTGAGTGAAAGGCGAACTGCTGCAGATCGTAGTCTCTCAGGTTATTGTTCATGCGCAATACTTCTTCAGTTCGGTTGAGGGTGATCAGAGGATCATCCTGCCATCACACCAGCACATTTTCCATTCGATCTCAGCGTGAAAATTCGTGATGTAACAAAAACCCTGTCGATCTTGTGTAGAGGTACCACTATTAGTGACAATTACGAATTTCCTTTCTATAATGGGAGGCTGAAGCCTAAGACTGGTGAGCTAATGCTCTCGGTGCGTGGTAGTTACTTAATTTTGATATGGTATAGTGCAGTAGCCGAGTTACGGGTATTCTTATTACCCGAATTTAATCCGAACCTCAAAATTTAACTTCGAACCTGTCCTGTAATTGGATAGGACGGGTATGAGATCGGGTCTTTTTTTTCCACCGGGTAATGAGTTGAGTACGGGTTGTGTGCACCCTCATTTTCAATTCAATAACTTTTATAAAATTAAAAGTACTTTTAACTTAAATCGTACACTTTTTTATAAATCCAATTCAAATAATTGAAATTTTTATGGTAAAGTAATTAAAATTATATACACATATATATCTGTATTTATATACATACATACATATTATACACATATAAATGTATTGTGGGTACTTCTTATCTCATACCAAATCAAAGCCCTGAACCCAGTTGAACCGGGTACTCTATGCCCCACTCGAATAGGGTTGAGTGGGGGCCTTACGGTTCGGGTCACTGTAACCATCCCTAGGCCCACTGGGGTAGAACCATTCTCTCAAGCAAGGGATTTTACCACATCGTATAGTTCGGGTCGCAATTACCCGAAACTAAAACCGAACTTTGAAGTGTAGGAGCGAGATAGATTTGGATTCGGTACTTTTGGGTCAAACTGTAAGGCTCTCACATACATTGCACAAAGAGCAATAGCTCATCTGGTTAAGTCACAAGTTGAACGTTATGAGTTCAATACTCAGAGCGACCTAAGTCTCCCATGTAAAATTTGATCAAACAATTTCATGTTTTGCTGCTACTGTGTCTCTCTCTCTCTCTTCTCTCTCTATTTAAGGCGACGCACGTTACGTGCTTCTTGCTTGCCATCGTCTCTCACTCTGCTCGCCTTTCACGCAAAGCTCACCCCTCTCTCTCTAAACTGCACTACCACCTTACTGTCTCTAACAGAACCCATACAAAACATTCCAAACCTCTCTCTTAACTGCACTACCACCTTTCTCTCTCTAACAGAACCCCTCCTCCCTTTTTCTCTCTCAAGGTGACACCTCTCTAGAACCTCAAGCCAACAGTCTATGCCTTTTCTATATCTTTCTAGACGAAGCATCCACGTAGATAAAGGGTCTAAATACTATCGCTTTGTCTCTCTGGAATAAACATAAACTTTTGCTTGAACCCTGCAACCATGGTTGCTTCTGAGGAGTTCTCCTTTTCTTACTCAACCTGGTGTCTTCTAACCATTCCGTTTTCCCTTAACACTACCGTTTCCTCTCTCTCTACCCTTCTCTTCTGTGTCTTTCTCTTGGTGCTGGCCGTTGTTTTCCCTCCTGATGGCATCGCCTGGTTCTTCCACCGCCCCGGCTCCCTTCGCGGCCCGGCTGGCCTTCCTCTACTAGGCTGCCTCCCA
The DNA here is from genome assembly GCA_036023115.1 of Brasenia schreberi. NCBI lineage: Eukaryota > Viridiplantae > Streptophyta > Magnoliopsida > Nymphaeales > Cabombaceae > Brasenia > Brasenia schreberi. The sequence continues at coordinate 12,698,187 of JAYKKT010000071.1, read as the reverse complement.
TTCATGACCTCCACGACTCCTCACCGCTGGCTCTCCTCAACCGCCCGCTCCCTCTCTGCCGTCCATCTCATGCCTCTAAGACTAGGCCTCACCCGCCTTGTCGTCGCAAGCTCTCCGGAAACCGCTAAACTCATTCTCTGCAGCCCCGCATTCGCTGACCGTCCGGTGAAAGAATCCGCCTACCAACTTCTCTTTCATAGGGCCATGGGATTTGCGCCCTACGGAGACTACTGGCGAAATCTACGCAGGATTGCAGCCTCGCATCTATTCAGCCGCAGGCGTATCGATGCATCAGCCATAGTCCGCCGGGCTGTTGGGGAGTCCATGGTTGCAGAAATTATGACCTCCTTTCGAACCAGCGGCGAGGTGGAGGTTAAGAGAATTCTGCACCTGGGGTCTCTGAACCATGTCATGGAAACGGTCTTTGGAAGGAGTTACGAATTCTTCAGTGATGGCGGCGATGGCGCCGAGTTGGCCGAGATGGTTAGGGAAGGTTATGACATGCTTGGAGTGGTGAATTGGGGTGATCACCTTCCTTTCTTGAGGTGGATGGATCTGCAAGGAGTGAGGAAACGATGCCGGAGGTTGGTTTCTCGTGTTAATGAGTTTGTGGGAAAAATCATCGAGGAGCACAAAGAGAAAAGAAAGATGAAGGAGAAAGATGGAGACGAAAATGGTGATTTTGTGGACGTTTTGTTAGATTTGGAAGGAGAGTATCAGCTCAGTGATTCTGATATGATTGCTGTTCTTTGGGTACGTAAACGATTATGTCTCTCGTTCTTAGTTTCTACTTTCTTCTCTAGTTGTTAATTTGTTCTATGAAACTGGAAATGCCCTTGATGAAGATGATTTTAGCAGTAATTGCTTGCTGATTTCTGTTAGTGTTTTTGAGTTCTTTCTTTGTTAATTTGTATGACGTGTACGTTTGGCTGAATTCATACTTTTCTTGGAAACTTGTATAGAAATTGATGGATTTTACGTTAGTTTGTTGCTTTGGTGTACTTAATTTCCAGGGTTTAGGATTCCTAGCTTCAAGATAGCTATGTTTATGCCAACTCTTTTGGTAGAAGTCAGGTAAGAATGATAGAGATCAGGCAATAAGCTTAACGATAGTGGCCTTTATTGCGTCCATGAGAGGACCAACAAATCTGGTGTTTATGAGGGTGGAGATGTGTGGTGGGGATTGAATATAATCAATCAGTTTTCTTGTCATATGATCCCATCATCATTGCCTTTTGAATGCAGCATGACAGGTCGTTTTCAATAGAATCTTCGTCTTTTAAAAAGGGTCCTGTATTGTAGCTCTTGGAACACAAAATGATCAAGGATTATATGCTTTTGCTACACTTTGTCCATCGTATATGCTTTAGCCGAACTCTCGCGAGTTCAATATGTCTTTTGTGGGTCTCTCTCTCTCTAAATAGATTGTGCTACTTCAGGAAATGATCTTTCGTGGTACTGACACAGTCGCCATCCTCTTGGAATGGATCCTGGCTCGCATGGTGCTGCACCCTGAGATCCAGACGCGAGCGCAGGCCGAGTTAGACTCAGTAGTAGGCCGAGCCAGGGATGTGAAGGACTCAGACCTACCTAAGCTCACTTACCTCAGTGCAGTTGTGAAGGAAGGGCTCCGAATGCACCCACCTGGTCCCCTCCTCTCCTGGGCAAGGCTTGCTATCCATGATGTCGACATCAGCGGCCACCGGATTCCAGCAGGCACGACGGCCATGGTGAACATGTGGGCGATCACTCACGACGAAAGTATCTGGGAAAGGCCAGAAGAATTTGATCCTGACAGGTTCTTGGTAGGTGAGGAAGTGAGTCTTCTTGGCTCGGACATGAGGTTGGCACCTTTCGGCGCCGGCCGGCGGGTCTGTCCGGGGAAAGCCATGGGCTTAGCTAGTGTACATCTGTGGCTAGCTCAATTGCTTCAGAATTTTCAGTGGCTCCCTCGGTCTGATGCCGGAAAATCGACTCCGGCAGCTGTTGATCTTTCAGAATGTTTGCGCATGTCCCTGGAGATGAAGAATCCTCTGGTCTGTAGGGTGCAACCTCGGAATACTGCTGGTCTTGATGTGTGTTAATGGAGTTTGGAAATGGTGAGTGACAGAAGAAATGTTTTCCCATGTTTTGCAACCTAAGCAGTTTTAGCCACTCGGCTTGGGCAGTTCAGCTTCGTGTCGCGATCTCGCGTGTTAACATAATAGTGTCGTGTCTCGTGTCGTCTCGACGTGTCAGGTAAGCCGTGGTCTCTGTGGTTCTGTAATTTGTTTTACTTGAATTGCATGTAGGGCCTCAGGGAGAGTCTAGAAACTCCTGCAGATCAGTTTTGTGTCCATTTCACGTTTTGGGGGTATTAGTGTATGCAGACAACTTGGAGCATTTTATACGTGTATGCATGAGATGATATATAGTAATTCTATACATTAAATTTGTATAATCTGTATTTCTCTGTCTTTTTCCTTGTTTGGGCCTTGCTAGTTGCTTCTATTTCCGTGCTAACTTAGTCGTGCAACATCGCATTATAGATCTCCACATGCTTTTATATATAGAGAGAAACATATAGATTGGATCTGCTTACCCATATCCAACTATTTTTTCGAAAATCTTTAAATTTTTTAAAATTGCATTATACTACTTATAAAAAGTAATAGATCAACATGAGTGAACAATTCAAAAGTTGGTTGGATCCAATTGATATATATATATATATATATATATATATATATATATATATATATATATATATATATATTATATATATATAAATATATATATATATATATATATATATATAATCAATTAAATATTAAATCTTTGAAGAGATCTAGGCATACAGTTATGTACAAAATTATGAGGGTTTAAGACATGCATAAGGGTATGATGGATCTTTTTCTTTTGTTGTCCAAGGTGCTTTCCGGAGCCCGAAGAAAGTCGATCCTGGGTATCGAACTCAAGACCAGCTTGTCAATCAACCCCCTGACAAGGTGAAGAATAGCTATTTTGTTGAAGTGGTGAATATTTTAGCATTTTATTGGCATGGATAGAAGGTCGGATTAGTGTTGGAGTGAGTAAAACAATATTTAAGGGAGTAGTGTGTTTGTATTTGAGGAATCTATGTTTTAATTTTTCTAAGGAGTAGATTAACACAAGTTGAAGCCTAAAGTGATATTTTTTTTAATTTTTGGAGTAAATAAGATTCCGTATAATAAGTATGGTTTAAAAATTTGGGGCACAAAAAATACAAGTATGCAAAAATTTTGAGGCTTAACATTGGTACTGTTATAAGTTAAAGATTTGGGGGAGGCTTTAGCGGTTGCCGTAACAGGTTCTGGTGCCACTCTTGAAGGTGGGACAACTTTTGAGAGAAAAAGTGGGACTGGGCAGGCCCATTTCTTCAATTTTTCTCACAAGCACTACAGGCCTGCGTTTGATACAGCAAGGAAACTAGACCTGCAGTACATGTACTGCAGGCCTATTTAAACATGGCCGGTTCCTAACCGATCCCACAGTTTCAATCGAAACCGAATTGGGTCAGGAACCAACTGAACTTGGGTTGGGTAAAACCGGAACCAGGCCTGGAATCGAAGACCATCAGGTTCTGTTCGAGTTTTACCTTTTATAAAACCGGAACCGATGATTCCAAATCGCCGGTTCCTCTATTTCTTTAAAATTGTTCTTATAATTTTGTAAAACTTTTTTAATAAAAATATCGGTCCTGAGTTGTTTCAGGCTCGAATCAAAACTGTCCCAATGGTTCCAGAGCTGTAATTAGAACCGAACCTGGACCGGTTCTGCTATAATTCTTGGTTCCAAGCTAACCAACCCTAGGGTTCTTACTTACGAGCCACACCTCGACTCCTTATTGGAAGGGCTAGTTTTTTTTTCACGTAGAAGCCAAGGAATATTATATCATTCCTATGAAAACCGCTCCTTTATTCCAGCATGACATGGTATTATTGCATGCAACCTTTCTCATAAAAATGGAGTCACACCTTTGATGTGACATATTTCTTTACGATAAAATAAGAACTTGAAATTCATGCAAGACTAAGGCTATTGATGTTTATTAGGAGTAGACACGTCCGCTTCCATAGACTGACTGTTTCGTTCGAAACCGAACCGACCTAAAAACTGGTTAGAATCGTAACCGAATGAACCAGTGGTCACAATAATTTTTTATGAATTTTTGAAACTTTTAAAATTTTTATTTTCAGGGACCCCTCATTGGAATGATGATCTTCGATGAAAACTCGTAGAATGATTTGAGTCATCTCAACATGTCTATCTTTTTCTTTTTTCTTATGAAAGAGAAACTGGGGTAATATCCTCTCTATGAAAGGATTCTAGGTACTGAGAAGATCACCATAGTAGCCATCTGCCTACTAAAAAGAAAAGGCAATAGTTTGGGAACATCTAAACAAATATTGCTCCAAAAATATCAAACCCTGTTCTTGCAACACACACACACACACACACATATATATATATATACCCGTTCCTCATAAAAACACAAAATTCTTCATGTTTTTTGTGCTCATCTCATATGAGCTACCTGTCATTAACTACTTGTACTGGTGGTGTCAGTGCTGGTTACCAGTTTATATTTTGGATTTTCCAGGAAAATATTTGACATTCAACTCTTTATATATATATAAAAGAGAGAGGTAGTGGTAAATTATGATGTTTTTGACACATAATCTTGCATAAATAACTCTAAAGTTCCAATGGTTGATGTGACAAACCAAAAAAATCATGTAACAATTACATTAAATGTAAAATACAAAATATAAAAGTATTTTTAACTCAAATTTCTATGATTGATCGTATCAATTGAAAAGTAAAGATGTTTATAAACATTATGCACCAAAAGATGTTATGCATTTACCATTACATACACACACACACACACACATATATATATATATATATATATATATATATATATATATATATATATATATATATATATATAAACCAGATCTTATCAAAGGTTTGCTCATTTATTGCTTTTTGGTAGTATAAGTATAATTTAATCTTTTTAAAGATTTTCAATATAACGAATAATATTATTATGCTCATGCTATTGAAGAACAATAGTTAACCATGAATGAGCAGTGCCAACAGTGAGTGGATCCAATCATTATATATATATATATATATATATATATATATATATATATATATATATATATATATATATATATAGAGAGAGAGAGAGAGAGAGAGAGAGAGAGAGAATGCTATGGTATCACAGGAGTATCTTCTCTCTAATCTGGACCATCTAAATTGATTCTAATCAATAATCAGGATTTGTAAAAAAAAGAATAAGTTACTTTTTGTCTTTTAAAAGTATGAAAGTAGGTGCATCACTTTTGTACATATACCATGATCGTTGTTGGGGCTTGTTTTTAAAACTAAAGAGTCGGAGAGAAGGCACATCTGGAGTTACCCTAATATATATATATATATATATATATATATATATATATAGAGAGAGAGAGAGAGAGAGAGAGAGTCAAGGTGTTGGGAGCTCTTGTCTCCATTAAGATTACCAAGTATCAAACCCTCCTTACCTCTCTCAAATACATATATATATATATATATATATATATATATATATATATAATAACAAATGTATAATATTTTTTAATATATAATCTTACATAAATAGACGGTTGAGATAATAAAACAAAAATATATAAATATAAAATGTAAAAGTATAAATGTACTTTTTATTTAAATCTCTCTTATTGCTCATGTCAATTCTACTATAGAAATGTTTAAGTAAGATTATGTATTGAAAGACATTATGCATTTGCTACTATTTTTCTACCTATTATATATATATATATATATATATATATATATATATATGCTCATGAAAAATCATGACCGTCTTCCACAACGCACGTTGAAACGATAGTAGTTACCAACAAACTAAAGCAGCCAAATGTGTCCGTCTTTGCTTTTTAAGCTACTGCTTGCCTTTCAATAAGAAAAGTCCATAAATCTAACTTTGTAGATAGCCAAAAGTCACTGGCTTGGAAGGAATACCCCTCCTTACTGGTTCCCAACAGTTGTATATGTTAGGCATAAATTTTAAATATACCTCACAGGGGTTTGCCTAATCCCGCTTACTAAAAAAGAAAAAAAAAACTACCTCTTTAGTGCCTATCACCAATGCATCAAAGAGCTCCACTCCCACAAGCATGCACCCTTTGGGAATCGAACTCGTCACCCCTGTCATTGAGCTAATGCTGTGGGTGCTAGGTATATTGGATTGTTAAACAAGAAATTGCTCCCAAAAAGCCTTCTATTAAGCACGAACAATGGTTCACCTGGTTAGGGAGTCAACTCACAGGTTGAAGGCCATGTGTTTGATTCTTGGGCCATGCTTCTGGCTTAATCCTCCCCATTGTACCAAAAATAAAATTAATTTATTAAGTTCTCACCCTTGTAGTATGGGTATGCATAACTATAGTTAATATGTTCATTCTGGTTATATATATAAAAGCATTTTATATAGGCCCCTCAAATGCCTTACTTTTACGAACTGGGTTATTCCATTCTTAGTTGTGTGCCTCTTTGTGCAAAACCTTTTGTTTTGGTGGTTTCTGCATCTTGTTTTATGTGTTCATGGCAAGAAGCTTAGATGCTTCTTCCTTTTAGACATAATTTAAATAGTGGAAGTTTAATATTCCCATCGTTTAACAAAGCATTCTTCTGCTATTCGTTTGTCTGTTTGGTTCGAAGTTTTTGGTGGGGTTGTCATTCATGCTCATTATATTCGCTAGCTCTGCATATAATTGGTTGTCTGCAAGATACTCTTCTGTTTTCAAGTTAATTATATTATCCCTTGAAGATTCTAGCTTCATCGCATCTTAATCCTTTTCTCCTCCTCCCCAACATACACACGCGCACACTCCTCCCCAACAAACACACACAGGCAGGCCCGTGCGCACGCTCTCTCTATCAGCTAAATATAGCCAAACAAGGTTGGTGCTTTTACCTCTCCTACCAATCATGTTTAAAATGTCTCCGACAAAAGGAACTTCTCTTTTTCTTTCTTTTCTTCTTTGAGATATAAGGCTGAGATAGGGCCCAACAGTCAAGATCAATCTTGAGAAGAACAGCTTCCTGGGGGCACAAACTAGCAGCCACCAACTTTGATGCTCTCCCTTTGGCAAAGAAAATGACATGATTTGGCTCCCAAGATAGATGAATCAGCATAAGAAACTTCAAATTGCTCCATTTAATTACATTTTGCAGTGTGAGCATTGAAAATCCTCCTTGAGATGTAAAAGAGTTGAATTACGTTCACTTATCATAGCTAATCCTGGTTAGATATTCAGATCATTAACTTCATTGTATGGGATATGGAAGTGCTTTACATGTAATCAAGTTTGGACATTCTTATGATGAGGAACTATTTTCGAGGTAAGTTCTAACAGGGCCATGATCGCAACAACTTGAGTGGCCGATTGCAAGTTAGAGAATAAGCCAGCAAAAGAAGTCATGGCTTTCCTGGTTAGAGAGTCCCCTCGAAAGAACCTCCGACTTGAAGGACATGAGTTTGATACTGAAAGGTGGTAATTATGTTCATACTTTTACAAAACCTAATAACAGTATACGGTAAACAAATTGAAGGTTCTGGCTTGCAAAAGACAATGAATATTTAAGTTTTAAACTGAAAATTCTTCTTTAGCAAATCATATTGAGATCACCAAGCCCCATAGATCTGGAGTTTTTGGATTTCATCTGCCTTCATCTCATGTAGCTTGAACCCTAAATAGCTTGAGCTTCTACTGGTATGTTCAGCAGGTAAACTAATGATAAGTGGTGATTTCATGATGAAATTAAAGAACTAAATATCTCAAGCTAGTGACTTGCCCATTAAAAAATTTCTGTAGAACACTGGGTCCTTCTGTGGGAATCGATATCTCTAGAGGAATATTTGGATCTTATAAGGAAAAAAGCAAGATGCTTTAAACTTAAAAGATGGAATATCCGGTCTCCTTGCAGTTCAATCTGATGAGGCTTCTCTTTCCTATGATCTGCAAATCCATACTTTTCTAGATATATTCGCCTTATAAGAAACACCACCACCAAACAGTGGGGATAGAAAGGCAAGACTAATGGCATCTTGGCTTTCCAATAATCTGAAGCATAGGGAGTGCATTTTTTTCCCCTTGTCTTCCAATGAGAACCCTCTTCATATCCCAATTGTTCACCTTGAGTTCCTTTCAGTTTGTTGGGCGTACAACTTGGATGTTGATTGAAAGGAAAAGGCCCCTACCTATGAAATACTGGGTGCTGAATGTGGATTAGTAACAGATCTTTTTGAATTTGCCAAAAAGGTGAGACCCAGTTTTTTCCCACCTTCCCTCATAGATTTTGCACAGTGAAATTTACAGAACCCACCTGACGAACCCGGTAATTATAAGAAGAGAGCTATGGTAGTATGTGCCACCATGTCTTATAGTGGTGCCCCATTGCTCAATATCAATTGAATGCCGAAATTCAAAGTTAGCGATTGTACCATGCTTAAGACCATCTATTTGATATGCTCATATGTAAGTTACTAAGTTTATACTGGAACCCAGTTTAAGCCATAATATTGAATGTGGGAAGGGATTAAGTGATTGAAGATGAAAGGCTCAAATTTCTAACTATTATGTTTTGCTGCGTGCCTTTTCAAAATATCCTCATTATGACTATTGTCTTGTTGCTTAGTTTGCTTCATGCTTGAACTATTGTCCCCAAGTTGATAATGAGGATTCCATTAGTTAATGATCGACTGAACAGTCTTACGAACCAAGGGTGCATCCCAAATGCCATTCAAAAGCAGGCTTCGTAAAGAAAAAAAAATAGAAAGAAAGAGTTTTCAACCTTGTATAATAAAGACAATATGTGGAGTATATGTTTGGTGATTTGGTTGATAAAACCGATAAAAACGTTGAAAGTGTCATGCATTACATCCTCAAATGATCAAATTTAAGTACTTATTGTCAGTTTTGAAAGTGATGAAAAAATCAATAGAGACAATGGAGAGAAACTTTAAGTATTTTTTTGTGATAAGAAGATATTATTAAAGTTAAATATTATAAATAGTAATTAAACCAATAATTTTATATTATAGTGAGTGTTGGGCACTCAATCTTTAATATGTGCAAAAGATATATGCTGTCAAAATGAAGATAGTGAGGTGAAAGTGTAACTATATAAGAAAAGACCATATTCGTAATAAAGTTATTTAAGGAAATGTTGGAGTGGCAGTGACGGAAGATAATATGAGAGAAACACATTTGGACATATAGAGGCAACCAAATGAAACTCCGCTTAAAAGGCATAAGAAAGTAGATGATAACACTTTAAATAGAGAGGAAGAATACGGAAGTGTTTGAAGAAAACTTCTAAATATTGATATTTTAACACAAGATCGAGCTAGCATAAAAAAATCTATATAACCGACCTCGCCTAGTGTATGAAAACGCTCGGTTGCTGTTGTGGTGAAAACTTCTCAATCACGTCATGTCTATGAGATTTTGATTTGGTTCTGGGGCACGCAGAGAGACAATAATGTAGATGATTGTCTTCTCACAACCTTTTTCTTCACCAAACTAGGACCAAGACTTTTCCCACAGCAGGTGGGATCAGCTGATTCTTGAACTTTGTCGAATCTAATCTACAAGACCATGATAAGCTTATGTTGTTTCCTTCCTACCCTTTTGTTTTGTTAGAAAATAGGAATTTCAGTGTTCGCGAAAAAAAATTGATCAAGTTTCGGTTCCTTTTCGTGCTTCTGTGACAGATTTGAACAAATGTGTGACCCTTGAAGAACCCCAAAGGTTCGTGGATTGTGTTTGTTCCTCTTAACCCCTTTTTTTTAGAGAATACTGTTAACATCTTTCAATTCCATATCATACAGAAGACGTTGCCATGGTCCACCACAATCTGTCATCTGAAGTGTATCTTAGCTGCTTCATATGATCGGCCAAGCTTTTGAAACACTTTATCAAGGAATAGATGTTCCCTCTAATCAAGTGGAAGATAATTAGTGAATCTGTTCTGAAAGGAAAATGAAGTTCCTATGATATGCATACAATGAAGATATTCGCTTCATTCCACATTGCGTCACGTCTAGCAGAGCCGCAAAGAGCAATTACTGTTTCTTATTCATAAGTGTTAGAATTATGAAAGGGAACTCCCTCCATCTGAAGCTTAAGAATTTAAAGAGATGCATGGCTCCAAAGTTGAATTATTTCAGTAACTTTACAACAACAACAACTAAGCCTTTTCCCATACTATACGGGGTCGGCTACATGGATTCTTTGTTTCCACAGATCCCTCTCGTGTGCCATGTTAGCATTTAACTCCCAATAAGCTAGATCATTCTTTATTGTTTCTTTCCAACACTTTTGTGGTCATCCTCTACCTCTTTTAATACTTTTCAAATTTAGTTTTTCTAACCTTTTTAGAGGTTCTTCTTTTGATCTTCTTTCTATATGTCCAAACCATCTTAAACGATGTTCTCTCATTTTATCCTCTATTTGTGCCACTCCTAATTTGTTTCTAATAACCTCATTATGTATACGGTCTTTTCTTGTATGACCACTCATCCATCTCAACATCTTCATTTCTGTTACAGACATCTTTTGTATATGTTGATGATTAACTGCCCAACACTCAGAACCATAAAACATGGCAGGCCTAATTGCTGCTCTATAATATTTACCTTTTAATTTTAATGGTATCTCCTTATCACAAAGAATACATAATGTTCTTCTCCATTTTAACCAACCAGCATTAATTTTATGCATAACATCTCCATCAATTCTTCCATCACTCTGAAAAATTGACCCTAGATATTTAAAACTTCCCTTTTGGGGAATGCAATGTGTGCCAATTTTAATTTCTATGTCCTCTGAGGTAACCAAATGGTCAAACTTACATTCCATATATTTGTCTTTGTTCTACTAAGTCGGAGGCCTTTGCTTTCTAATATTTCTCTCCATAGTTCCAATTTTCTATTAACTTTTTCCTTAGACTCCTCCACTAATACAATGTCATCTCCAAATAACATACACCAAGGTACTTCATCTTGAATATGTTTTGTTTACTCATCAATCACCATTATAAATAAGTATGGACTTAAAATTGATCCTTAATGTAACTCAATATTAATTTCAAAGAAGTTAGTCGTTTCTTCATGAGTCCTCACACATGTTTTTGCACTATCATACATGTCTCTTATAAGGTTAATGTATGTCGATGGAATACCTCTTTTTTCCAAAGTTCTCTAAAGAACCTCCCTCAGTACTCTATCATAACTTTGTTTGGAAAAATTATGAAGAAATCGCTTGACAATACTGACCTTTTATGTGAACAACTATCAAGAACTCACACCCCATCTTATGTAGTTCAGCCTTTCATTTTCCTATTCTTTGAAGTTAACATCGACGCGAAGCCCTTCAGGTTTCAGTACACGGGAAATTGGAACTCCCACCTGCGAAGGTAGGAAACGTGAACAGAAGCATCGAAAATTTATAATTATGTGAAAACCAAACATGAGAAATTGAGGTTGAAGGTAACTTCAAATTCTCTTCTCAAATTCATTCTGATCAAATTGCAGATCAGTGAAAAATACCAAGGTGGGGGCGTAGATAAACATATTGCCACGAGCTCTGAAATGCAAGTTGGCATATTTTCCTGGTATTGATTTTTATCTTTACGTAGCAGGCCTACTCCCGTGCTTCCACACATTGGATGGAATCTATCCAACGGTTCAGAAATTAAAATATTTCAATAAGATTGATATTAGAACCTTCCATTCAATCTCCAGGCATAAAAAAGAACACACTACATCAATATGGGATTCGGTATTAAGGCATTTCATATAATCAAGTGACTTGTAATCTCTCTCTCTCTCTCTCTCTCTCTCTCTCTCTCTCTCTCTCTCTCTCTCTCTCTCTCTCTCTCTCTCTCTCTCTCTCTCTCTCTCTCACACACACACACACACACACACATGCAGACATAGGAGGTCTTGGATAATTTCAAGCAGCTCTCTACTGTTCATACATTTTAGACGAATTCAATTGGATCTATATAGATGTTCACGGGAATCAAAAGCTCTGATGTGATCTGTTATATGCGGACTTTTGTGTGGTTTAAGGTCTTAAGTCCCGTTGGACACAACATTTAACCATACGACGAATATTTCAGGGTATTTTCTGTATAAAATTTTCAATGTGAAAATTAAAAAGAAGTAATCTTTAGGCTTTTCTTATCCTACAGGAATGACAAAGTACTCTGTAAATTTTATTTCCAATAGTTGATACATTTTTATAAAATAAATACAAAGCCTTCTGTTTTGAGAAATAGTGGAGGGGTGACAGGGTACTTCGGGTTTTGTATGTGTTTCTACTGTTAAGATTTGATTAAGGCTCTCAGTACATTTTTCCCTAAAATGTTCCATTTCCATAATTTCTATCGATGCTACACACATTTTATTTGGCCTTTTCCAGTGACTTGCTCACGTTCTTTTTACCCTTTCCTTTCTCGGCAATCCACCATGCTTTCCTTCGATATTCACTACCTTTGGGCGATCCGATCACCCTTCTGCTAAATAAACCGTTATTATCTCTCTACTATTTATATGGTGTTTACTTTTGACTTTAATATCAAATCTTTGACCGATGTGCTCTAAATCTTCATTTGACATATATATAAAGATATCATAATAAATACATAATGTTTTTCGGTGTATAATCTTACGTAAACATTTCCGTCATTAATCTCAAAGGTCGAACAAAGATGTCTACATAAGATATATATATATATTTGATAGATAAATAGATAGATATAGATGATAAAGAGAAAAGGGGTGAGTTCAATATGCTTGCTCTGCATCCTTACAAATCTCAACAATCTAGATAGTTAAGTTCAAAAATAAAAAGTATGCATGTAAATGAAAAACTTTGCACTTTTTGTTTTTCCTACTTTTAAACTCAATCATCCATCCTAATTTTAAGGATTTAACAGGTATATTGACAAGCAAAGTCCCCTGAGTTTAGGGATGACAATGGACAGAGTAGAATGGGTTTTTGCTCCACCAAACACGCAATGAAAAGATTTTGTACCACCCCGCCCCATGGGTCATGGTTCCAAACCCCACACCCACCCCGTGCCGCTTCAACTCACATATTACCAATTTGAAAAGCAAATCATTCAAATCACATAATTTTACGTAAAACATAATTACTATATAGGAACCATAGACCTTTATATAAGTTATTTAATTGTTATAATATGTTATTTAGTCTATTATATTATTAAATCATAGAATGGTATTTATGTAGATAAATAAATGTATCTATATTTTATATATATATATGGTGGGCCACGGTGGGTGTACCTCAAACCTTACCCCACCCACCTCACCTAGCATGGGGTCTTCTGCCCCACAAGAGTGCGGGTTTTCGGCCTTGAGAACCTGCTGGAGGCGGGGCGGATGTCTAAACTTTTCCAACGGTTTCCACCAAAACCGATCCGAGTTGAATCCAAAACTGAAACCGAACACAGAAGTAAGGACCACTTGGTTCAGTTCTAGTTTCACATTTCATAAAACCGAAACCCAAACCAATGGTTCTCGGTTCTAGTACTTTTATTTTTTCTTTAAAAGTTATCTTTTAATATTATTTACTAGTTCCAAGTGGTTCCAAACTCAAACTAGAACTGCCCTGAAATCAACGGTTCTGAAACCAGAACCAGTCCCAGACTGGTTCAGTTATTCCGGGGGTAGGGATGGGTACCAGAAGGGTGGCTACTTATTCGGGTGTGTTACTGACTTATAGAAGACAGCCTGTACGATTCTCAAGTTATTCCAAATGACTCATTTAAAATCAACAGAAGTGCTGGACTTTTTAGGCTGGCATTATGCAACAGACTCGGATCCATGGATTACACACACACACATACACACTCACAATACACACATATGGCTTAAAAATGAAAAGTTCCAGGGTTTGGCTCGCAACGAATAGGCTTTAGAAACTAAATTTGATGATCTCAAGCTTTCGAACAAAAAAAATCGTCACTAGGGAACATGTGCTGAACCCCATACATTTAGGATTCAACTTATACAAACTGACCCTTCCAAAGTACATGCGATGCAAATGAGGAGCTCACATTCAGTTCATTTCGTTTGGGCTGTTCATAAGCTCACTGAACCCCTTATATTTAGGGTTCAACTTATACAAGCAGACCCTTTAAAAGGACATGCGATGTAAATACGGAGCTCACATTCAGTTCATTTCGCTTGGACTGTTCATAAGCTCACATTACAACAGCCTATGGTTGGGGTTTACAAACACCAAATGCAACTAACGCCTCAAAATGAATTAACATCATGCCTGACAGTATGTTCATCTATTACGTGCTGCAAAATTGTTAAAAGATAATGCCATATTGCAGGTATGCATATACCATGTCATGAGTGAATCCTTCTTGGATGTTTGATCGATCAACTAGGATATCCAGTTTTAGAGTAGACTCCACACCCATTTAACTGAAAGGATCCTGTTTTATTTTGAAACTTTGAATCCAACCAATAAACGAGTTTAACTGACAAGACACGTGTTCCAAAAAAAGCAAGATAAAACATATTGGCACTGAAAATTATGCACAAATAAACAAAATTACACCCACTAAGAGTGACCTCTCTGACAAGGAGCCCACCTCTTGGTGTCAATTTCCCATTAATAGAAGACAAAAGAGTACATAACATGAAAACTATGAAACTGAACTCCAAGTGGCATTTTTGTTAAAGGAAAATCCTTTCATTTTTCATTTCCTTTCTGTAAGTTATAATGTTAATGCAACTGTTAGTTAAACTGAAAACAAATGGCACATTTCAAGCAACTCAATTGGTGTCATAAATTACTATGAACTGCATCAGGCACCGCTTTCAAAGGGTTTCTTTCCAGAACCGAACTGACCTGTCGGTCCCGCATGAAATAAAAGCTGCCTCTGTTGGTGAATGCTCTAGCCAACGTGGGGCACCAATGTGGTTAGATGGCCATCTTGCCACCTTCTCAGAAGTCAAAGCATCCCATATAACAATCTACAACTCAATTAAATTACTAGTTTAAAATGGAGTAGAAGGGGTAATACAAAGATCTAGTCTTCAAAGCCAAAAGAGGCACACGAAAACATGTGATGCAAACAACATGACTTGTATCACTAGTCAACAAAGCAGTATTCATAATAAAATGGATGGGAGAGGGACACTGACCTCATTGTTTGGCTCATCAATTGACAAAACAAACTCCTCGGTTTCATTAAAAACAGCCTGCAGATCAAGGGATTTCCTTAGTTCAGTATGAAAAGTTCCGTAAGCTTCCAAAGTAATGTCACATCAAGACAAGCGTCCTTCCCAAAATAACAACACTCTTAACAAAAAGTACAATGGATTCATCAAAGCTGCAAACCTCCAAGAACATGAGAATTCTACATGCTTGGATCCAGTTTCACTTTATACATACAGCGCAGATGCCAGTTTATGGCAATATGCGAACCAACAATGCATGAATTATGAACTGCAAAATGGACAAGGTTCTGCTCCTATAATCAAAGCCGAACCAATCTAATAAATCATCAATCCAGGTATGGAACCCCTTAGTCTGATAGAAACGAAAACCATTGGTTGAGCTCAACAGCCTTTTCCCGTCGGGAAAAATCTTTAGGCTCATTCAGTAAATTATACAAGCTCAGTTTTCTAACAATCCTTTGAAAACTGCTCCCCACCCACAAGCTCAGTAACATACAAACCCAGGTCACCTTAACCATCACGAAGTACAACGAGCTTGATCATTTAAGCAACTCTGACACAATATGGATGATTAGAAACAATGAAAGCAAATAAGCTTGGAGACGTCCACCAGTTGCCTCTACCTATAAGCTGATGTCAGGCAAGGAAGAAATACATCTTATCATTGACATCCCATCCTATAACGACCAGAAAGAAAACACAGAGAAAACCATGATTAGTAAAAGTAATTTTATTCTTTAACCTGGCATCGTAGCTGTGTATGTGTTGCTCCAGTGTATTGCTTGACAAGCCTACCGCTGCCAACTTCCCACAACTTAACCATCGAGTCCTTTCCACAGGAAAGAACAAACCTAGTAATCAAAATTTGCAAGTCAGGTGGGAAAAGAGCATACAGTATACATTGACTCAAAAAGTGCAAGAATCTGCATAAATTTTAATACAAACCACAAAGCCTCAGTTTGATAAGATATTAGCGAGGATAATCAATAGTCCAAAAAAGTACAATGATAATTCTAGAATCATCATACAATCCAACTTGCCTTTGGTCCTTGGTGAAACTCACACTGGTGGCCTCTGTAGAGCCATGGGCACCTACAATTGTACGTACACATTGAGCAGTTACACCATCCCATATTCGAACACAACCATCTTTTGAAGCCGTCACATAGGTTCCACCACTAGATGAGTACCGCACCTACAGTCTTACAGTCTCAAAATCAATGCAGCTGAGTGTGGATTTCATTGTAAAGAATTGATAATTCACAGGCAGTGCCTGTCAGAGGGCTGCATGCCAAGGGTTGAGGATAAAAAACAATATCATGACACGTCTTTCTTTCAGTGAACCAACCAACTTGCCTGATTGATAGCCGCAGTAGGACTTATACCTTGGGCATTTGCTGCCAAATAACATTGGAAAGTATTGATGTCATACAAATGAGCGATGTGGTGATCAGTTCCTGCAAAGATGTAGTGATATCAGCACCAAGATAACCTGAGAGCTTCTCAAGATTTTTTGCACTTTGATATTGTTCTTTGGGTGTTCTAATACACATGTTAGGAACAGGAAATCACCAACGCAAATGACAAGGAAACTCTTTTTCGTTGTGGAAATATTTTAACAAACTTAAAGTAAAACAGAATAATTTTGTTCAGTTTAGACCACAGACTCATTCTTGTTGATGTAGATCCAAATTCACAGCAAAATACTTTCAAGTGTCAAACCAATGCTGACATTGCTGAGAAACAAGTTGCTTGGAAGTTTCATGATAGTTAAATGAGATGAAAAATACAGCACCCATTGTCTTTACCTTTTAGAACATTTCATGATACTTTCAAAACAGTGGAGATGTTTGAAACATTCACAATGCAAAAAGAAAATAAAATATGCTACCGGTTGCCTTTTTATTGTTCTTCAAGACCATTACTTTAGTCGCTCAAGACTTTCATTGTTCTATACTGTTGTTTGATATTGTGCAAACTGACAGAAACTCAACAATGAAGGTTGCAGAGCTTCCTGTTTTGCCATCCAGAAGAAATATGGGAATGAAGAAACATAATACCTGCTAGAAGAAAATCCCCAGAAGGATGAAATGATACAGAACGTACATTATGTGTATCCTGCATCCATATTATCAAAAGCAAGAAAAAAAACAGTTAGGATCCTGCTAACTGTAGGCAGCAGTTGGATAACATACGGACCGATCTCCTAACATGAAGGCAAATTACAAACCTGAATAACCCTGAAAGCTCTCTTTGCGACTGTTTTTGAAAAATCAAAGAATCTGAAAAGCAACTCTTAGCACTTGAATTTATCCTCAAAATGAGCATGATGATAAAAGATAGCAAAGGGTTTACTTTATAGCATGATCCTTTGCACCAGATATCAACACCATAGTTTGAGGATGGAAATCCAAGTCGTTAATAGGCTGCAATAACATTAAGGAAGATTATACAAGTAATGGACCATTCTGACATTAGTTCCCTTACATCAGATCACAGGACAAAATGTTACAAGACAAATATCATCGAAAGCACATTCATCACATCAGAATTTCCTAGACTCTGAAATTAAAAGCTAACAAAATCCTAGAAACTTCGCAGATATTTTAAAAAATAAGTAAACCAACAAACAAGAACTGAAGACTCTAGTGCTATTTATTTTCAGAAAAGAAAAACATAATATGCCAGTGAAATATACAAACAACAACTACAACAACAACTAAGCCTTTTCCCATACTAGACGGGGTCGGCTAGCCAGTGAAATATGCTATAGAAAAATAAAAGAATAAAATTTATCCCATTCTAGTGTTGATTAGAGGCAATCATGTAAAGCAAGAAATTTTCTCTTATATCACTAAGCAATCTACCAGTTCCCCACACAAAAAATAAATCATCTTCCTTCATAGAAAAAAAAAAGAAAATAAAGAAATGTCTCATCCATAGCCTTTTCCAGGTTTAAGTTTTGTATCATTCTCCATCCAATTTCCTATTGCATGCACAAACACGGTAAACCTTGTACAAATAAGGAACAGGTTTACTGATCCATATGTCTTTCCAGGTTGAAGCTATCTATTACTCTTTACGTGACAGATGAGAATAAAATACAAGGAGAGCAAATACTCAACAAGAAATAATTAACACCAAAAGGATGATTCCAACGAGATCTATCAACTTTTCTCCAAACACCCATACAAGATAGTACACAGTGCAGCATGCTGTGATGGCCAACCTAACGACATTCACTATAAAATAAGTCACACAATCTTTGTACGTAAATGTTATGGGGAACAAGAAAAATTCACCATGCAATTAGAGAAAACAAAGGTTCTCATCTCCAAGCAAATGAATATCCACTAACACACTACAAATATCTACTTGATAGCCTAACAAGCTGAAAACACTATCAAGTATGGAACAAAATCTATTCAGCTCCAGCGCAATACAAGGTTATAATCACTGTAAGAGCCACATATCTCCAATGGATATCAGTTGATGTCTTGGGATCCCTTGTTTTCTTCCAACAGAAATAGCAGGGTGGAAGAGATGAACCATCTCTACACACGAGTCATCTCCTAAAACAATTTTAGATCCCCTCCATAATGCTCAACTTCACATCAAAACAGAATCATTCACCACCCATAAAACAAGCCCAAAACTTGTCCCTTCTTTCACCCAGACATTTTGGAATAAAGCCAACATTAAGGTATCTTAACCACAAATAAAACGATCTCTTATGACTCTGAGTATCTTCCTACTGTTTTGCCCCAGTGTAAGTGACCTACGTATTTATTATCACATAAATTGCTTACACATAGACCTTCCATCTCTTCCTGTACCATTTGGTTTAAGAGAAAAGAAACAAAGCCCTCTTAAGATCGAATAACATGCAGAAAGGGGTTTCTGACTCTTGTTCATGCACATAAAATAAAACTACTATCTTCAGGACTTTACCCAATACCCGCCATAATAGAAGGGCAGAATAGTCAGACTAAGAAGCTCAATTTCATACTTGGAGTTCAGTCAATGATCAATAAAGCTAACAATATGTTCACTTTCATGATAAATCAGGAATCATGACATGCAGATAATAAAGTCTGAAAATCATTTTTCTTTCTAATCCTACCCAGCAAGAAGGCACCCCAAGATTTCACAGAAAGTACTTGTAAGTGATCATAAAATGTCCGTATAACTGGACGAACAAGACCATCCCTTGAGCTTGGATCTGGAAGCATCATCTGCTTGACTTTTGAAACCTATGGCCCCAAATCAAAGTCAGTAGATTAACAAATGTGACCACAAGATTTTTTCTTTACATAAAATTCTCAAACCTCAAGCAGTTTAATTGATGTGTCTGCACTCCCGGTTGCAAAAAACCGCCCGTCAGGACTGAACCTCCCACACCTTGCAACATTCTAAACATGAAAAAAACATGACACAGTAAGACCGGGGGAATGTTAACAAATTGAACTCATCAAAATGTTAATGAATTGAGCTCATCAACTATCACCAAAAACAGTAGTGCATTTAAAAGAAACAAAAACATATAAATAGACTTGATCGCATTGCATGCTCAACAAACTATAGAATAGATTCAATAGAATACAAACTCAAAAGTTAGATGCAGTGAAGTGGACCAACTTAAGAAAATATGTATTATTATTGCATAATATAAAATAGTAACTACAGGCCTACGGCTAGAGAAAGTAAGCAAAAGCTACATAAGTTTTCTCTTTTTTGGGCACTGTGAAAGCAAACACTTCCAACAGTTGGTTGCACCATTCAGTGTTGTCCGTACGATACGGTGCGATACGTATCGTATCGTGGGCCACCACGATACGATACGGGGCCCCGTATCGCAGGTGCAGGCGTATCGCACCGTATCGCACGATACGCCCTGGGACCCTTATAAAGGGTCCCGGCCCGAGAGAAACCCGCGATTTTTCGCGGATTTCCTCTCTCCTTTTGGGTTCTTCAAGCTCCCTAAGAGTCGGTTTTCGCCTCCTTGGTGTTCAAAGCTCTAAAATCGTGCCCTACGGTGTCCGTTCAAGCCTCCAAACTCGAATTTAGGTATATTTTTAATGTTTTTTTCTATTTTTTTCCTTTATATTTATTATTTTTTGTGTTATTTCGGTTTTTTTTTTGAATGACCAAATATGAAGTAATTAAGTGTGTATATACGATTTTTATTGCATTCATGAAGTGGGAGACACTCGATTTGAGTGTTATTTGAAGATTGGGGGATTTACGAAGTGCTTTTATTTTCAGATTTTTGTTTGAATTAAAGTACTCCATTGAGATGGCAGGAAGGGGTGGTAGAGACTCTCATTCAAAGTCTGATGATCCGGCATGGGAGTGGGGTATACCAATTGAGGGTTCAAGGTTAAAAATCATATGTTTATTTTGTGAAAATGTGGTTAGTGGTGGAATTTCAAGATTGAAACACCACCTAGCAGGAACCAGAAAAGAAGTTGCTCCATGCACAGGCAGAGTTAGAAGTGTGCCAGAAGGTATTAAATGGCAATGCTTGCAGATGATTGAGAGCATACAGGAAAGGAGACAACAAAAGGATGATTTTCAGATGTGTGAAGAAGCATGATGCTACTGCCACTGGAGTTGGATTCACTGATAGTTTGCCTTCAGATGTTAGAACAGATATTGGTAGTAGCAGTTCGCGAGCACCTAGCAGAGGAAAGAGGGTTGCAGCTGAAGACTTTAGAGGTGGCAGAAGAGGAAGTTCAGGAAGGAGTAGAGGAAGAGCTTCTTCTAGCATACCTTCGTTCTTTCCTCCTTCCACTACACCTGGTGCTCAGCCAGAAATTCGTGCTGCTATGGCTTCAGAACAACTGCACGATCAAGCAGACCTTGCAGTGGGCAGATGGTTTTATGATGCATGCATTCCATTTAATGCAGCAAATAGTTTTCATTTTCAAGCAATAGCAGATGCAATTGCTAACATTGGTCCAGGATACAGGATGCCCTCTTATCAGAAGTTGAGAGGGAAGATATTATATCAGACCGTGATTGAAGTGCAGCAATATTGTTCGACTTTGAGACAATCGTGGAAGGAAACAGGATGCACTATCATGGCAGATGGATGGACCGATAGGCGAGGAAGAACATTGCTAAACTTTCTTGTATATTGTCCTAAAGGACTCATGTTTTTGAGATCTCTAGATATGTCAGAGGAGAGGCACACTATAGAGATCCTACGAGAGGAATTTGATAAGGTTATTTAGGAGGTTGGGCTAGAAAATGTAGTCCAATTGATTACAGATAATGCAGCTAACTACAAAGCAGCTGGAAAGGAGTTAGCTGATATTTATGGGACTTTCTACTGGACACCATGTGCAGCCCATGGTTTAAATCTCATCCTCGAGGACATTGGTGAGATGGATGAAATAAAGGCAGCAACTGAGTGTTGCCAAGATATTACAAAATTCATTTACAACCATGCATTTGTTTTGTGTATAATGAGGAGATACACAGAAGGTGCAGAGCTTCTTCGCACAGCTACAACTCGGTTCGCAACAAACTTCTTATCTGTACAGAGTATTGTGAGACAGAAGCAAGCTTTAAAGAGAATATTCTCCTCAGATGAGCGGCAACAATTTGCAGAGTTGCCACAAAATAGAAAGAATAGAAAGTTAAATGAGATTGCAGAAACGATTTTTAGAAATTCATTTTGGAATGCATGTATCAGATTATTGAAAATTACTTGTCCTTTAGTGAAAGTTTTGAGATTGGCTGACAGCGAGGAGAAACCATCTATGGGCTACCTTTATGAAGCCATGGACAGGGCAAAAAAAGCGATCAGAAATAACTTTAATGGAAAAAAAAAAGATTATGTGCCCGTGTGGAAAATAATTGATAGTAGATGGAATAAACAATTGCATCAGCCTATTCATGCAGCAGCCTACTATCTAAACCCATCATTGAGGTACTCAGCAACCTTCAAAAGGGACGATGAGGTTAATCGAGGAATCATTGAATGCATCGACACATTAGTCCCTGATGAGAGCATAGTAGATGCGATACATCGAAAGATGGAGATATATGATAATGCTCTTCACTTGATGGGTTTGCCTGTTGCAATTCGCAACCGCTCTACGATGCGTCTAGGTACATTGTTTATTTTCATATTTAAGTTGCATCTTACATTACTATGGATTATTATGTCTCTAATGTTTATATTTTTTTTACAGATGTTTGGTAGAACAGGTTTGGAAGTGATTGTCCAAACCTTAGAGATTTTGCAGTTAGAGTCTTAAGCCAAACCTGTAGTGCAACAGGTTGTGAAAGAAATTGGAGTGTTTTTGAACACATCCATACAAAAAAGTGCAACAGGTTGGAACACAAAAGGCTTAATGATTTGGTTTATATTCGTTGTAACATGCGCCTTCGTGAAAGGTAATATTGTATTACTTTCAAATTTTCAATTTGATATTATTTAACTTCAGTTTTCAATTGTTAATATTACTTACTAATTGTTTATCTTTGTTTGTGTCGTAGGCAATTAAAAAAAGTAAATAGAGAAGAAAGTCAATTCGATCCAATAAGTTTGGATAATTTTGAGATATTAGAAGATTGGGTTATGGAAGACACTGAAGAAAATGCCCTCCTAACAGAAGAAGACGTTGCCTGGATTAATTTGGAAGGAGCGCAACAACATTATGGAGATGAAGAATTTGATTTTGAAGAAGAAGGTGTGGGCATGGCTGATGATGATTAGGATCTGCAACAAGGAGAAGATGAAGATTATTTAGTTGATGATCCTGATTACAATTTGTAAAATGTAACATTATATGTAACTGTAGTGTACTGTAAAGTGTAAATTATGTCTGTATTTTATTTTTTGGATTCAAAATATGTAAATTTGGATGCAATTGTTCAATGTTGAATGCTCAATTTGTACTAAACTTACATTATATGAATTTAAAGCAATTATCAGATTTTTCTTGATTTTTTCCTGATTTTTTTCGATTTTTTACTAATTTTTATTAATTTTTAATTAATTTTTGCATTAATTTAATATTAAAGTACGATACGATATGATACGATACGCCCGTATCGTGGAGCCCAGTGATACACGATACGATACACGTCAGACAACACTGGCACCATTGCAGTGTATCAGAGGTTTCATACGTTTGGGAAAAGCTATTACCTCTAGATATGGGTTCTTTCCAAAAAGTAATGACGACATAAGAGTTTTATCACAAAACAAAATAGACATCCAGAAGTCATGCCAAAAATGATGTGGTTTGACAATCTTTGAATGCATATGAAAACATGTAGTTCACACTTATGTACCTTATGCTCTGAAACATGTCTAGTCTCATGCTTTGGGAAGCTCTTCGAAGAACCCCTTGTATCCAGCACAGCACTTACTTGACATGAAGAATCTGTGTAAGTAGATTAAAGGAACATGGTCTTGTCTAACAATGCAAAGATGAAATTTAAGGGCAAAGATCATTTACATTTGATATACATATCTTGGATGAATGCAAACGCATATTATATAACATGGTTCAGTGAAGTATGTCTTTTCTTTGTCATACTTTTGTGCTTTGCACGTGCACGTGTGTGGTGTTAAGCACCCATTCACCCCCTTTAACGGTCTGGTCTGGTGTAGCAAATGAAAGTTGTTCCTACAATCACAGGTATGCATTTTACAAAAGCTTTTCGGTTGAGCTAAAGCTCTGCGTGCCAATACATAAGGCATTTATCATAGGAACTTTAAGGCAATTAAAATAAGTTTAACAGCAAGGCAAAAATTTGCGTGATCCATATGAACCGTCATATTATATGATTCAAGAGTTGGAATAGGGAAACCACCTTAACATGTTGGTCCAGATTCTCCAGAACCACCGTAAACCTCACTTACATGACGCATATAGTTATTAGCTCACACCAGACTGCTTGTGTGTGTAAGTCTTCTCTTCCTATTATCACTGGTACACGCTTAGTCAAGAAACCCAACAACTTTTCTATATTTCTTCTTCTTCACGGTCTTTAAGAGAAACATAAGTACGCTAGCGTACATCGAGTCCAAGGCCTCACACAATTAATAACACATATTAATCGCCATGAGAGCTAAACGCGAACAGATAAACAAATTAAACCCTGACCTGAAATCAAGAGAATTCCTTTGGGGAACCGGAATGGATCCATAACTGGCAGAGATTGCGGCCGCTGGATCCACCAAGGACGCCGGAGTAATCCCCCTCGCCAATTCCTCCCTTTCCACCTGGAGACCCTGCACGCCCAAGACAAACCAGTAACCCAAAGAATACTTGCAGAAACTTCCTCTTATCCCCAATGTGGATACTCAAAAAACCAACCTTGGATACGAGATCAAGTAGCTTGTTAGGAGGAATCTCCACATCCAAAGGAGTCATCGTCGCCGTTGCAACAGCCGTAGCTGCCTGTTGGAACCAAAATTAGGCTTTCTGCTACGAGAGAGAGAGAGTTGGGGGGGGTGTTTACCTGGTTGAGATTGTGATCACGAAGGTGAGCGACGACAAAAGCATTGACTTGTCGGAGAAGCTTCCCGTCCTGGAAAGTCTGCTCCAAACTCATCTCCATTGAATCTCGCAATGGACGGACAGTCCCTAAAACCCTAACCCTAAACCTTCGGAGAATCCCCAACGACGACCGTTTCTACCACAGTCCGTCAGAAGTGTTGGCGGTAAATCATTTCGCGGTATACAAAGAATCGGGATGATCTGGAATCGCCTTTCCAGATTGGATTCGCGTACCGTGCGAATTGTGATTATGGAACCGGTGACGCTCTGGGTGAGCTTAGGGAGATCCAAATCCAGCAATGTAGAAAACCCCATGTGCAAATGATCTCTGTTTCTCGTATCAAGAGCTTGATCATGTTTGGCATAAGTAGGTTTAAGTAAATCGTTTGGAAGTTGATAGGCACTCAATCCCCTATTTCACATGAATTCACTCCTTCAACCATCAACTATCACTCTTCGTCGCCTTCCACTAGTCCTCCACTACAGTCAAACCCACTGTTGTCACCAACAAAACCACCAAATCATCTATATTTAAGTATTTTAGGTAATTTTAATGATAGCAACGGTTTTAACAAATGAAAAGGTAATTAAAGATAGTGAAGAGTCCCAAGCCATACTTAAATCTGTAAACCATGCAAAACGGGAGATTAAACATTGTTCTCAATTGAGCATGGGCCATTGCTCTCTCTATATAAATATATATACATGAATATATGTATACCTATGTATTTATTTAGAGAGAGATGGAAACAAATGATTTGATCAAAGCACTTTTGCACTAAATTTATACCATTCGATCAAAGATATCGAATTAAAATTTAAAAAAACTGCTTTTTGAATTTGAAAAATATAAAGAGTACATTTGTAACTTTTGGCATTTCAATCTTAGTCATCCAATATATTTAGTGCACTAATGTATTAATTATATATGATGCATCAAATACAATTATAAAGAGAGGATGTGCATGTTAGAAATAGAGAGAGGTAGGGCCATATTGCATTTTTGCAATAGGCCTATAGTGGCACTTATGCACTTCTTTCTACTTCATGTGTTCATCTTGCTCAATTAAATTGACTTTATATATATAGTTGATCATACCTAATTCAATATAACACATACATGCCCTTACGTACTTAGAGAGAGACTAGATGATGGCCACCTCTCACATAATATCTTCACTCTATTTTTAGAGGACATTAATCTAATAATTGTTTTTAATATTTTTCCCTACAACAACAACTAAGCCTTTTTTCATACTAGATGAGTGAGCTACATGGATTCTTTGTTTTCACATAGCCCTGTAATGTACTATGCTAGCAATTAATTCAATATAAACTAGATCATTCTTCATGCCTTTCTACATGTTCAAAACCATTTTAAATGATTTTTCCTCATTTTATCATCTATTGATACCACTCCCAATTGGTTTCTAATAACCTTATTATGTATATGGTCTTTTCTTGTGTGACCACTCATCCATCACAACATCTTTATTTTTGTTTATGACATCTTTTGCACATATTGATGATTAACTGCCCAATACTCACAACCATGAAACATAATCGGTCTAATTGTTGCTCTATAATATTTTTCTCCGTAACAAAAATATTTGTTTTATGATGCTTTCTTGATAAACGTTGAACATGATGATGTGTAATTGAATTGACGGAATAAGCGCTGAATTTGACACATTGCCTCAAAAAGACTCATCTGCGATTGTGTTGGCGCTAATGTAAACCTTGAATTAGCACCATCAAGATGACAAACTTGGACGTATCGGACTACACCATGGGTGTCACTGTAGCACCACTTCTGTAGTGTTCAAATACATGTGGCTGATGGCAATAGTGTAGGCGTTGGCAAATTAGGAGAGGCGGATGGCTGATTTGGAACTGGTTTGGCGGTTTCAACCGAAATCAAACCGGGTCACGAATGAGTGGAACCAAAACTAGTGAAACCGGATATGAAATCGGGGACCACACGATTTGGTTTTGGTTTGACCTTTCAAGGAACTAGAACTAGGCTTGAGCTAGAACCATAAGTTCCATATATTTATTTTTATTTTTTAAACTTTAATAATATTTCTTGGTCCAGACAATTTAAAACTCAAACAGGAATCGACCTTGTCCTGGGTTGGTCCTGGTCCTAGATTTTAGGAAAACCGGAACTGTCAATTCCAGTTTACCCGGAACCGACCATGTCTATTTTGAGTTAGGGTTCAAAAAAATTAGCTGTAGAGGAATATGAATTGAGAACGTAGAAGAACGTAGATACGACTAATAACAATACACAAATAGAAGAAAAAGGCTTGCTTTTATCATTGCGGAATGCATATATTCATAATCAAGAGCTATACCTTTTTGTTCCACTTCTAATTACCATGTTAATAGCAGGACTTCCTCTCATTCACACATCCAGTGGCAGATCCACATTGTGGTGGGAGGGGTGATCGCTATACTCAAAATTCTAAAAATTTCCAATTAATTATTGAATTTTTCAAAAGAATTTGAAACTTTTTAAAACCCACTCATCCGAACATGAAATCTGCCCCATCGCAGTTTTGGATCTGCCACCGCACACACACGCACAACTTTGTCATATGAGAGGCGCTGCTTGCTTTTTTTTTTTTAGAATAGATAGGCCGAAGCCAGGTAAGCTATGCGCCTGGTATGGAACTCACAGGATCATCTTGTGAGTCGAGTCCCCTGCCAGTGGAGCTAATGCTCTAAGTGTTGTTAACGATAGCCATTACCTCCAAAAATTAATCAAGTGAATTTGGCTAGAGGGTGAAACATCAAGACAACCCAATTCTCATAATGTATGAGCTCTTATGGGATCTGTTATGTTAGTGCTCAAAAGATCACACCCCCCACCACTCCCCGGTAAACCATCTCTCAAAGCGACAATGCTTTATGTTGGTTATCAGCTACATAACACAATCCTCCTCCTTTATCCAGCTTCGGACCAGCTATGTAAGGGAAACCCTAACCATAGGCCGAGTAATAAGGCTTTCTTTCTCTGCTCTTTACAAGAAAAATAAAGTTAATGGCTTCAGCAAATAAAATCAAACAAGGTGGCTGAGCACCTGGAAATCATTGTTACTATATTGAACAAATCACAAAGAACAGTAAACTTTAACAGCGATTCCAAATATCATATATACAACAACAACTAACAACAACAACAACTAAGCCTTTAAACATACTAGACGGGGTCGGCTAGATTCCAAATATCATATATGCCTCAACAAAATCTTGAAGGCTGAGTAAGCAGCAACAAGCTTTCAACTGTCAGCAATCCACATCCTTTAGCCAATCCTGAAATAAATTTCTTACTGCCAGAGGAGTAAAGTCGTTAAGAAAATCCAAACCACTTATAATGCTGCTGAGGAATTCAAGAGTTTTTACCGCAGTAGTCCAAGGCAGACAAAATTGTCATGAATCAGGTCCAACTTATATATTCTGCAGGAGACGTAAAAGAAGTATTAGTTTGTCTCTATCATGAAAGATTTCGGGTAACACAATGGAGATTGCTTTGCGACAAACTCCACTGGCCAAACCTGATATTATTATATTCAAATCATTTTTAGCATCACAATGCACCAATTTCTAGAGAAAAGCAGTCTATCTCATCGCATATTCATTGACAAGCTTTGCAAATGCAGATGACGCGTTCTCCAACAGTTTTCTAGGAGCACCAAACTCAGTGGCAGCACCTAATCAACAAGAAGGAAGAATTAGACCGTAGTCAATTGCAGAGAGTTAATTTTGTTGATAATGTTGAAATGGTACACACCATTATCCATAACAAGGACCATGTCACTGTCGAGAACAGATGCAATCCGGTGTGCAATTGTCAGGATGCTGCACTCGGAGAAATGCTGCCTTAGTGTCTGCTGTATTAGGCCATCAGTTACAGTGTCAACTGAAGCAGTTGCTTCATCAAGCACCAGAATTCTGCTCTTCTTCAGTAGAACTCGCCCTAAACAAATAAGCTGCCTTTGGCCCACGCTCCAATTATCTCCATTTTCAGTCACTGCAGTAACCAACTTACAATCAGAACCCAGAAATATTATACATCAACGCTTGGGAATTAGTTAACAAATTGAATTGTTTTCCAAAGACATTCAGACAATCAGCCGATTAGGCTTAGGATACGATCAGCCCAAGTAGACAAATTTAAATTTAAAATCATGAAAAATAATAAATGTGATGTAAATTAAGAATTCAAATTTGCCGATTGAAGTCTGAATTCTTTGGACTCTAGTTGTTTCAGTGGATTTGAACAGAAATGGTTAAACTCTGGCAACCCCCTGAACCAACCTGAATAGAACAAACCCACTCTTTCAACCTGAATTGGCCAATTTGATTTGGTCCTTATAATATTTCATACAACTGGAGTGTGGGGATGCAAATGAAAAACAATACCTGAAGCATCAAGTTTGCCTTCTTTCTGCCTAACCACTTCACCCAGTTGGCACCTGTCTAGAGCCTGAAGAATGGCATGAGCCCTTTAAGGGTAAGAAAAGAAAACCCTCTAGCAAGAAACAAACACGGTGACAGAAGTGCAAGAGGAGTACCTCCCAAATTTGATCATCAGTGTATTCTTCAAGAAGATCAAGATTGGTCCTTATGGTCCCGTGAAACATTGTTGGTTCCTGTGGAATGATGCTTAATCTAGACCTTAGGTCATGCAGTCCAATGGTTGAGATGTCAACCCCATCAATCATGATACGACCAGACGATGGATCGACAATGCGGAAGAGTGTTTGCACCAGTGTGGATTTGCCACTGCCAGTTCTACCAATTATGCCTGTCTTCGCCCCTCCAGGAAAGTTGCAAGTGAGGCCCTTTAGAACTAGAGGTAGATGTGGTGCATAACGAACCTACGCCAAATACCAAATGTATGTGTCAACTACATTGTTAAACCATACCTTGCAATGCAATAAACGCATAATTACCTGCACATTGCTGATATCAATTTCTCCATGAGATGGCCATTTCTTGCTTGGTCTGTTGGTTTCGATCAAAAGAGGAGGTTCACTGGGAATGCGGGTATATTGTAGTATCCTCTCCACAGAAATCATTCTATTCTCCACATTGCACAAGGTCCATATGAAAAATAGTTGTAGCATGTTTAAGTTCAAAGCATAGGTCACTGATAATCCTGCAATGCCTGGTCAAGAAAAGACAAATAGATGTTAAGAATATCTCTGTTTACATGGCTTCCAAAATTTTCTTAGGCTTCCTTATTCCGGAGTAACCCTTGTCTTTACCTGGATCAATAACGCCCTTGGGCAGTGAGATCAAGAAAACCAAAGAAAATGCAAAAATAAAGGTAGAAAGAACATCCAAGCGCAAGCAGAGCCACTCCATTACAGCACTAGAATAAAATTTCGGTCTGGAAAAGCCATCTATCAATATGAGATTTTTATTCATGAACCTGGACTCTTCATTGAAACTCCTGATGGTGGACGATCCAGAGAATGACTCTGAAAAATGTTGTAACATAGGGGCTTTGCACACTCCAATTAGACGGGATAGTTCTCGAGAAGTGGGTAAGTAATATTGCTGCCATAGTGAAAGCCACAAAACCAGTGTCAAAATCAATTTTGAAGTATGGTAGGAGAGAATATGAACATGAAAAATTCCTTTTCTGGTCAACATGGATAATCATATGCAGGCAAATGCAATTGAAAATACTGATTTATAAAGAACCTGGAGTTACAAGAACAGTTGCTAGTAATGTAATAAAAAAAAAAAGACTGACACACCATTACCTGCAACCACACACATGCAGAGACTACCGGGATGAAAACAATGAGAATTGAACATGAAAAATTCCTTTTCTGGTCAACATGGATAATCATATGCAGGCAAATGCAATTGAAAATACTGATTTATAAAGAACCTGGAGTTACAAGAACAGTTGCTAGTAATGTAATCCAAAAAAAACAAGACTGACACACCATTACCTGCAACCACACACATGCAGAGACCACCGGGATGAAAACAATGAGAACTTGCCATGAAATCTGTGAAATTACAGCAATACTTCCAAGAAGCTCTATAGCACAAAAGGCACATGACACCAGCATCTGAGGAATGACAAAGTCAACATCGCTCTGATCACTTGTTACCTGAACAAAATACCATATAAATATTCAGAAAAATACTGGATCCAGTTTCTTGGGACTGCACAGGAAAGGGAAAGGCAAAATTTATCTGACCCGGTTGAGGATTCGACCAGTTGGAGTAGCATCGAAGAATGACATGGGAGCACGAAAAATACATATATGTAATTTATTGAAGAGTATCGTTGCTGTTTTAAAAGAAAGAATTCCTGTGAGCAGAACTGTTATCATGTCAAAAACTGTACTGGCCAAGGATAACATAACATAGACACCAAGTAGAGCAAGTCCGCTAACAGAAGACGGATAGTCGCCTGAGACTGGTGTCACTGAAGCCATCCAATAGTTGCTGCCTATTTGGAGAAGGTAAAAGAAAACTTGACTCAACAAAATTAATGGAACTAGTGCCCCACCATATGCAGCTGTAACATACTCCCAATATACAGAGAATCCAACCCTTCCCTTCTCCCTCTCTTCTTCTTGAACAAGCTGGCCTTGTTTTTCCTCTAGTTCTTCCGTTTTACCAGTCTCACTAATATTCTCATCTTCTCCACATTGGCCCTTTTCAGTGGAATGAACATTAGATACATGTGAACTATATGCCGCAGAAGCAGCCTTGATGGAAGACAAAGCATGGTCATGCGCAGAAACTACTACAACTACAACTACAACTAAGCCTTTTCCCATACTAGATGGGGTCAGCTACATGGATTCTTTGTTTTTTTTTTTGTAGAATCCATGTTAAGTCCGACAAAGTTTTACGCTGGCTGTCAGAAGCCTAACACAACCCTCCTCCTTTTTCCGGGCTTGGGACCGGCCATGAAAGGGTGATTCCTTACATAGGCGCAGAAACTAGTTCCCTTAAATCATTTTCACAGCTTAGAATGCTGTCATAAGGGCCACTCTGTGTGATCATTCCATCTTGCATAACCTACAATACAGGAACATGCTAGTTTAGGTCACAAATCCCCCACAGCATAGAAGTTCACAATTAACATGGATACCACTACCAAGAAACTCACCAAAACAAGATCAGCAGTGGGCAAAAATTCCATTTGATGCGTTACATATATCACTGTTTTAGAACCTAGGAAGCCATGCAAACACTCCTGCAAGAGCATCAAGATGAAACAAATTGCATTGTTAAGTATGTGTTTCAATTAAATAAATTGAACCCTGCAACCAGGAGGGATTATTGGAGAACAGAAGGACAAGCCTATGACAAGGAATGATATATATAAAAGTACAGCTGATTCTGAAAATGAAAGAAGCAAAGAACCAACATATTTCATCAGTGAGCATATATATAACTTATAACCTTGTAAATGACACTCGTGTCTCCAAAAGTAAAT
This sequence comes from Brasenia schreberi, assembly GCA_036023115.1. Lineage (NCBI taxonomy): Eukaryota > Viridiplantae > Streptophyta > Magnoliopsida > Nymphaeales > Cabombaceae > Brasenia > Brasenia schreberi. Next base: position 12,665,849 of record JAYKKT010000071.1, on the reverse strand, counting down.
GGTGGCTATGAATATGCATTCTCAGAGGTGTATAGCATCCAGTTTATTTACTATATATATATATATATATATATATATATATATATATAGAGAGAGAGAGAGAGAGAGAGAGAGAGAGAGAGAGATGGGGGAGGGGGGGGGGGGAATATAAATCGCTATTGATTATTTCACTATTATTTCATTTCACTATTATTTCATGCATGATATATGGTATTTCCTTTTTTATGCCTGGTGATTGGATGGAATGTTTTAATATCATTCTTATTGAAATATTTTAATTTCAGAAGCGTTTGGATGGACTCCACCCAAGTGTCCAAGCAAGGTGTACATGCTTTGGAGCACCGTATCCTTCATATATTTTCACACCAGTGTTCAACTCCTGTCAAAAAGCAACAGCCTAGTCAGTCAGCTATGGCCCCTTGGCATATATATATATATATATATATATATATGTGTGTGTGTGTGTGTGTGTGTGTGTGTGTGTGTTATTGCTTTATAAGCTTACAAGCATTGTGGTGAGCCGAACACCTGCGTGTTGTCCATGGCCTCAGTTCATTGAGCTGAACCATAAACAGATCAAGACCTCGTAGTTGTACCTGTGAATGCTGTTATAATATGCCAGCCTGCAATTCAGAGCTTGTGGTTATGTTCTTCTAAGTTACCCACCTCTTTTACTCTTTAGCAGGTCGGAGTTCCAATTTCCCCGTGTACTGAAACCATAAGGGCTTGATGTTGATGTTAACTTCAAAGAATAAGAAAATGGAAGGATGAATTATATAAGAGGGGAAGTGAGTTCTTGATAGTTGTTAACGAAAAAGATTAGTATCGTCAAGTGATTTTTTCAGAATTTCTCCACAGATAATTACAGAAATAATTTGACTTTGGACCCGTGCCAGTGTTGTTCGATGTATATCATATCATGTATCATTTTGGTCCATTTTATGATATATATCGTATCGTCCCGTATCATAATTTAATACTAAAAAATTTGTAAAAATTCAAAAAATAAAAAAATAGAAAAATATGATAATTACAAAAGATTCATATAATACAAAAATATAACATATTCATTGTTCACCAATCAATAATTAAAAAAGGAATCACATATTTTAAAGGAGTACATGACATCCTTAGAAAAAATAAAAAAAATACAACTTTCATATTTGGAAAAAAATACATTTACACATTGTAGTCAGGATCATCAAGTAAATAATCTTTCTCCTTTTGAAGATTCTCACAGTTGAAGAATATGAGTTTAGAGTCAGTTTTAGTACATATAATGTCTTAGGACATTAAAATTGATGTTTAGAGTATTATTGTAATTGTCCGAAGTCGTAAGGGCATTTTGGTAATTTTTTGTACCAGGAGTATTTTGGTCATTTTATATTTTACAGATCCTTATATAAGGGCTGATGGGCTGTATTAGGATTTAAGTTGCTGGGATTAAGAAAGAGAGAGAAAGAGGGGGGGCCTCCATTGGAGGTCCGCCCCTTTCTCCGATCTCCATTATTACTCTTCATTTTATTAATATATTTTCTATTATTATCCGTTGCGTTTCTCAGTAATTAAAAAAAAAATTGAGAAGGCGACAGAGAATGCGTGCAGCTTTATCCATGATGCAACAACGGAAGGAGCTTGTTTGCCAAACAACTATTGATCAATCACCTTACCAAAGCACAGGAAGTTCATGTTGAAGATCGAGATCAAGCTAAAGTGGAAACACACGGCCTTAAAAATGCTGCAATTGAAATTGACTCTGGTACATAAGAGTGCTCATGTATGAGCTCATTGCTATCTAATAAGACCTCAGTTGAAGAGACTTGCTTACGTCAGCTTCAAGATGTGATCACACAGTTGAGTAATGCGACAAAACTGTGCATCAGAGACAGTTTACATCATTGACCAATTATTTACTCTTTCATCTTTTATACTGGGGTGCTGTCATCTGAGGCAACCAGTACAGAAGCATGTGAGTATCTGAAAATTATGGAAAATGGTCGTTCCATAATAAAACCAAAGGATCTACAGGATGCTGACATGCATCTAGCCATGAAAAATAATGCAGAATAGGCAGTACAAAGCGTCTGAGTAGGCAGACAATGAGTATGATTATGATGATGTTTCGGCCATTAAATCAAAGAAGAAACAGAAGGCCATGAGAGATCATGTATCAATTAAACATCAAAATGTACTGAAGATGGTTTCAACTCAAGATGAAACAGAAGTTGCTGATAGAAAAGAAACTCAGTATTGAAGAAGCATAAATATCAAAAAGAGATTGGAAGGATGAGAAGGGAGAGAACAACGGCCTCTTATAGTTCTCACATAGATTTTTGGAAAATGGATCCCTATCTTTCTTGTGGCTTCTATATTAGCTATATGGTTCCAATAGCTTCCCGCTCTCATTAGTTCTACCCTAATGAAATTTTAAATCTCTTATAATTGCAATGGATGACAATAGTAGTTCCATGGTATCACAGTTTTCTCCTAGAGCATTCAGAAGTCCTCAAATTTGCATTACACCCACATGAATTCTTAGGGCATTGGCAGAATTTCGTTTTGTGGTTGGTGGAATTAAATACCCTCAGATTACTCGGGAGGAAATAGTGAATGCATGCGAAGTAGAAGATGTTCATGATGGAACCAACTATTTCAGGGCTGCCTGTGTTATTGCAGTTACAAAAGCCCGTAACACATTTGAGCCTTTTTCTTCATCGGTTTCAGACTGCTACACATTTTTTGAAGAGACTGCTTCCCATCTCTGTATATCTATTGCAAAAAGGATGAAGAGCATTTAAGTGCTCACAACTTGTTTCTGAAGCGTATTTGAGTATGCATCCAATACTTTTGCAGAATCTACTGAAAGAGCATGTCACGAAAAATAAAGAAGATGGATGATAAGGAACCAGGCTCTAGTTGGATTGAAGTCAATCACGAGTTCATGTGCTCTTAATTGAAGACTGCTCACACCCACGAACAACAGAAATCTATGGTGAATTAAAGAAGTTATCGACCTGGATGAAGGAACAAAAATATGTTCCAGACATGCATATGTTGCATGAGGCAAAAGAGGATATGTCTTAAAGTTTTTTGAAGAATGATACAGTTGTCCAAGCAATTTCAACAGTGAAGAGGTGTTCCAGTTAAGGCAGATGATTACAAGATTAAAACAGCAGCAACTTCAATCTAGAGTTACTATAGTAAAGAGAAAAATATAAAGCAAGAAAGAAAAGGTAGCAATGTAGGGCTCCAACGTTCAGTTGTGGGCAGATTGGATGGAATGTCTCCAATGTGCTAATTCTTGAAAGTTTACAAAAAATAGATAAATGCTAAAGGTTACAGTCATGAGGACTGCTGAAATGATTATATTTGCAGTTATTGAAGGTGCAAAAATTTACAGCTATGAAAGCTGTTGGAAAAGACAGCTGTGAAGGCAAAATTGAAGAGTTATTGCAACCATGAAGCTACTGAAAATGAAAAGCCAGGAAGGGTAAGTGTTGCAGCAAAGGAGATTGCTGGGAAAATGGACAACCATGGAGCTGAAAAATTCAGAAGATGCAGAAAATCAGTCTTTTTCACTACATATGCATGAAAAATTAAATCATTGAAGAGGCCAGAGGAATTTGTTGATATAGAATGTGACAGTATCACCAAGAATCATGAAAGTTAAAACCTTGGGTTGTAGAAGTAAACAGCTAGGAGGGCTGGAAAAGTGGTTACAGTCACCATGTGAAGGGGTGTAGACCGACTAGTATGAGCAGATGTCTGTATTATGCTATTTGAGTGGTAGAGAGAGGGCACCCAACCAACACACAGGCAGTAGCCACCATGTGAAGTGTGTATGGTGGAGTAGTACCTACTATCACAAAAATGAGCTTTCTTAAGAGTAGAAAAACATGAATTTTGAAGTGTAGCTGCCAAATCACTTTATGAAAAAGAAGAAAGAGAGAGGGAGCAACCGATACCCATAGACGGATCGTGTGTTACCCTTATGTTCTTGATAAGTTAAGTTATTTTACAAAAGCCTCGAAAAGATCGCTCGTGCACATGTGGTAAAGAAAGTCATGTTGATGATCAGTTAGGAAGGCAGAGGTAATGATGCAGCCATAGATGCTGCTTGAGATGATCAGTCAGGAATGTTGAGTTGATATTGCAGCCATAGATGCTGCTTGAGATGATTAGCCAGGAAAGCTAAGTTTATATTGCAGCTAGAGATGCTGCTTGATATGATTAGCTAGGAAGGCTGAGTTGATTTGCAGCCAGAGATGCTTCTTGAAATGATCAGGAAGGCTGAGTTGATGATGTAGCCATAGATGCTGCTTGAGATGATTAGATAGAAAGGCTAAGTTTATATTACATCCAGTACTGCTTGATATGATCAGACAGAAAGGCTGAATTGAAGATTACAGCCAAAGAAGTTGTTGAAGATTAGACCAGTGATGAATGAAGACAATGATCAGCTAGGAAGGCTAAGTTGAAGAATGTTGCAGATAGATAAAGATTCTTTTGGCACGTTTGGAGTTCAAAATATCTCTCCCAACTTGAAGGAGGTGTTGATGAATATGAGTTTAGAGTCAGTTTTAGTACATATAATGTCTTAGGATACTAAAATTGATGTTTAGAGTATTATTGTAATTGTCCGAAGTCATAAGGGCATTTTGGTAATTTTCTACACCAGGGGGTATTTTAGTCATTTTACGTTTTACAGCTCCTTATATAAGGGCTGATAGGTTGTATTAGGGTTTAAGTTGTTGGCATTAAGAAAGAGAGAGAAAGAGGGGGGACGGCCTCTATTGAAGGTCCGCCCCCTTCTCCGATCTCCATTATTACCCTTCATTTTATTAATATATTTTCTATTATTATCCGTTGCGTTTCTCAGTAATTACAACACTCACCACCTTCTTCTTCAAAATCAAAATCTTAATCTCCTTCATGATATTATTTATACACTCCTTCCAAATTAATCCATGCAATATCTTCTTCGGTTACGAGTGCATTTGTTTCATTATCTTTCATAATTCACTCTTCTAATATATCAAAATTATCCAAACTTATTGGATAAAATTGATTTTCTTCTCTATTTAACTTTTTTAATTGTTTGCAAGAAAGAAAGAAAAGTAATTAGTAAATAATATTAACTTAAGTCAAATAAAATATTGAATTGAATCTTTAAGTAGTAGCTAATACAATATTACATCGGTCGGAGCCGCATGCTACAACAGATGAAAACTAAGTCATTCAGCCGCTTATGTTCCAACCTATTGCACTTTTTTGTGTGAATATGGTTAAAGACACTCCAATTCATTTCTCAACTTTTTAGGCTATAGGTTTGACTAAGAACTCTTACTGCAAAATCTCTAAGGTATAAGCAATCACTTTCAAACCTATTACACCAAACATATGATAGAAAAAGATAAACATAAGGGATTTAATCCACAATAAATATAAGATTTAAGAAACTTAAATATGAAGATAAACAATTTACTTGGACACATATTAACGCGATTGCGAATTGCTATAGGCAAGCCCATCAAGTAAAGAGCATTATCGTAGATCTCCATCTCTTGATGTATATCATTTCCTCTACTCTCATCAAAGGCTAATTTGTTTATTCAATCAATGATACCTCAGTTTACCTCACCGTCCCTTTTAAAGCTTACTAAGTACCTGAATGTTGGGTTTAAGTAATAAGTTGTTGCATGAGTAGGCTGATGCAATTGTTTTTTCCATCTGTTATCTATAATGTTCTACACAGGTACATAATCCCTCTTTCTTCTATTAAAATTACTTCTAATCGCTTCTTTTGCCCTATTCATGGCTTCATAAAGATAGCCCATAGATGGTTTCTCCTCGCTATCAGCCAAATTCAAAACCTTCGCTAAAAGACATGTAATCCCCGATAGTCTAACACAGACATTTCAAAATGTACTCCTAAAGACTCTCTCTGAAATCTCATTTAACTTTATGTTTCTTCTATTTTGAGGCAACTCTTCAAATTGTTATTACTCATCTGAGGAGAACATTCTCTTCAAGGCTTGCTTTTGTTTTACAATGATATGTATAGATAAGAAATTAGTTGCAAACCGAGTTGAAGCTATACGAAAGAACTTTGCACTATTTATCTCTCTCATTATCATACATAATACAAAAACATAGTTGTAGATAAATTTGGTGATATCTTGGCAACACTCAGTTGCTGCCTTTATCTCATCCAACTCATCAATATCCTCAAGAATGAGATCTAAACAATGGGCTGCATACAGTGTCCAATAGAAAGTCTCATAAGTATCTCTTAACTCCTTCTCAACTACTTTACAGTTAGTTGCATTATTTGTAATTAACTGGACTACATTCTCTAGCTCAACCTCGGATATCACCTTAATAAACTCTTACCTTAGGACCTTTGCAGTATGCCTCTCCCCAAACATGTCTAGAGATCTCAAAAACATAAGCCCTTAGGATAATAGATAAGAAAGTTTAACAAAGTCCTTCCTCGCCTATCTGTCGATCCGTCTGCCATGATAGTGTATCTTTTCTCCTTTCATGACTCTCAAATTCGAACAATATTATAGTATTTCAAGGACAACCCTATCTAATAATTTCCTTCTCAACTTTTGATAAGAAGACATCTTACATCATGGACCAATGTTAGCAATTCCATATGTCATTGCCTGAAAATGAAAATTGTTTGCTACATTAAATGGAATGCATGCATCGTAAAACCATATGCCTACTGTAAAATTGCTCTAAAACCATAGCAATACGAATTCCAAGTTGAGCATCATGTGTAGTGATAGGAGAAAAAAATGATTACATGTCAAATAAAGCGAATTCTAAGTTGAGCATCATGTGTAGTGCTAGGAGAAAAAAATGATTATATGTCAAATAAAGCTCTTCCTCTCCTGCTTCCTCTTCTTTCACTTACATCTTTAACAACCCTCTTTCCTCTAGTTGGTGGTCAAGAACAATTACTATCAACCTTTATCCTACCATTAGAAGGAATGCTATCACTCAATCCAACATTATCACCATCTTCTTCAAACATCTCTAAATCATCCTTCGTTTGTCTCCTCTCATATATGCTCCAAATCATTTATACACATTGTCATTTAATGGCTTCTGACAATTTTTTAACTCTACTCATACAAGGAGCATTGCCGCCCGAAAGGAGCATTACCGCTCCAAAGAAGTTAGTCCCGCTACATTGCCGCCCGAATGTAGTGAAAATTTTTCAGAGAGGGTCTCCGTATTTTGATTATGGACGGATGGGGGGGGTAAGGAAGCTAGTCTTAGATAATAAGATTTGTATTGGTTCTTGGAATATCGGAACATTATCGGGTAAGCTAATGGAGGTGGTAGATACTATGATTCGGAGAAAGATTCATATTCTATGTTTACAAGAGACAAAATGGGTTGGAGAAAAAGCAAAGGAGATAGAGGATACAGGTTTTAAATTATGGTACCCAGGTAAAGAAAAGGCCCGAAACGGAGTTGGTATTATCATAAATAAAGATTTAAAGGAGAGTGTAGTAGACATACAACGATATGGTGACCGAATCATGACATTGAAATTAGTGTTAGGAGCAGAGGTTTTGAATATAGTTTGTGCTTACGCACCCCAAGTAGGATTAGAAGATAGTATAAAGACAGTTTTTTGGGAAGAGTTAGATAAGGTGCTTCAAAAGATTCCACAAAGGGAGATGATTTGTTTAGGAGGAAATTTAAATGGACATGTCGGTAAAGAGGCATTACGATATCAAGGGATTCATGGAAACTTTGGTTATGGGGATATAAACGAGGAAGGTAGGGAGATTTTAAATTTTGCTATGACATTTGATCTCTTTATAGTCAATACAATCTTCAAAAAACGAGATGAACATTTAATTACTTATAAGAGTGGCTTATCACAAACACAAATTGATTACTTTATTTGTAGAAAAAAAGATAGAGCGTGTTGTAAAGATTATAAGGTAATTCTAGGAGAAAGCTTAACCACCCAATATCGACTTTTAGTTATGGATTTACAAGTAAAAAAATGGACAAAGAAGAAAAGAGTGCATCAAGCTATTCGGACTAAATGGTGGAACCTCAAAAGCGAGAAAGAACATATATTTAAACAGAAAGTCCTTCAAGGAGATGTTTGGAATTATGTTGGCACACCCTGTGATATGTGGAACAATATGGCTATACATATTAAGAAAGTGGCGAAAGATGTGTTAGGGGTATCTAAGGGAGGTGTACCAGCACAAAAAAGAAGCTTGGTGGTGGAGTGAAGTAGTACAAAATAAAATCAAGGCAAAGAGGGCATGTTACAAATTACATTATGCTAAGAAAACTAGTGAAACTTTAGAAGCTTATAAGAAAGCAAAAAAGGCCATTAGTGAAGCAAAAGCTAAGATTTGGGAGGACTTATATAAAATAACTCAACTCAAAAGAGGGTGAAAGAGATATTTTTAGGATAACTAGGGCTAGAGATAAGAAAACTAAAGATCTTAATTATATTAGATGCATAAAAGACGAGGATGAAAAAATTCTAGTGGCAAATGATGATATAAGAAATAGATGAAAAAACTATTTTTATAATCTTTTTAATGAAAATAAAGATGTTAGTATTAGTTTAGGAGATTTAGCCAAGTCAGAAAAGTATATAAACCACAATTTCTACCGACGTATTCAAAAGAATGAAGTCAAAGAGGCTCTTAAACATACGAAGAGTGGTAAATCGGTAGGACTAGATAATATTCCTATAGAAGTTTGGAAAATACTAGGAGAAATAGGAATCACTTGGCTCACAAGACTATTTAATGAAATATGGAAAAACCAAAAGATGCCCGAGGAATGGAGAGCAAGTACACTTATACCCGTATATAAGAACAAGAGAGACATTCAAAATTGTGCGAATTATCGAGGTATCAAGTTAATGAGTCATACTATGAAATTATGAGAAAGAATTATCGAACGTAGGTTAAGACAAGTATAAGTACAACAGAGAACCAATTTGGATTTATGCCAGGTAGATCTACTATTGAAGCGATTCACCTTTTGAGACGTCTTATGGAACATTTTAGAGCAAAAAAGAAAGACCTTCACATGATATTTATTGATCTAGAAAAAGCTTATGATAGGGTACCGAGGGAGGTTCTTTGGGGAACTTTGGAAAAAAGAGGTATCCCATTGACATATATTAACCTTATAAGAGACATGTATGATGGTGCAAAAACATGTGTGAGGACTCATGAAGGAACGACAGACTTCTTTGAAGTTAATATTGGGTTACATCAAGGATCAACTTTAAGTCCATACTTATTTATAATGGTGATGGATGAGTTAACAAAACATATTCAAGATGAAGTACCTTGGTGTATGTTATTTGCAAATGACATTGTATTAGTGGAGGAGTCTAAGGAAAAAGTTAATAGAAAATTGGAACTATGGAGAGAAACATTAGAAAACAAAGGCCTCCGACTTAGTAGAACAAAGACAGAATATATGGAATGTAAGTTTGATCATTTGGCTACTTCAGAGGACATAGAAATTAAAATTGGCACACATTGCATTCCCCAAAAGGAAAGTTTTAAATACCTAGGGTCAATTTTTCAAAGTGATGGAAGAATTGATGGAGATGTTACACATAGAATTAATGCTGGTTGGTTAAAATGGAGAGGAGCATCAGGTATTCTTTGTGATAAGAAGATACCATTAAAATTAAAAGGTAAATATTATAGAGCAGCAATTAGGCCTGCCATGTTTTATGGTTCTGAGTGTTAGGCAGTTAATCATCAACATGTACAAAAGATGTCTGTGACAGAAATGAAGATGTTGGGATGGATGAGTGGTAATACAAGAAAAGACCGTACACATAATGAGGTTATTAGAAACAAATTAGGAGTGGCACAAATAGAGGATAAAATGAGAGAACATCGTTTAAGATGGTTTGGACATATAGAAAGAAGATCAAAAGAAGAACCTGTAAGAAGGTTAGAAAAACTAAATTTGGAAAGTATTAAAAGAGGTAGAGGACGACCACAAAAGTGTTGGAAAGAAACAATAAAGAATGATCTAGCTTATTGGGAGTTAACTGCTAACATGGCACACGATAGGGATCTGTGGAAACAAAGAATCCATGTAGCCGACCCCGTCTAGTATGGGAAAAGGCTTAGTTGTTGTTTTGTTGTTGTTTGTACTCATACAAGGAGCAACTTCTTTCATAGTCCCTACTAGGTAATGTTTCAATCGTGAAATTCCACCACTAACAACCTTCTAACATTTTAACTTCCATCTGTTTCCCTCAATTGGTTTACCCCACTTCCATGCCGGATCATCGGATCGAGATTAGGAGTCCCTAACACCCCTTCCTGCTATCTGAATTGAATACTTCAATCTAATAAAAAACCTGAAAATAAAAACACTTCATAAATCCTCAATCTTCACATTAAACTCAAATAGAGTGTCTCCTACTTCACGAATTCAATAAAAATCAAAATCATATCCACGCACTTCATAACTTCATATTTTGTCATTAAAAAAAACACACACGCACAAATAACACCAAAAAAAAAATAAAAAAAACTCAAAAAAGTATACCTAAAACGCGGGTTGGGAGCCTAACACGAACGTCGTAGAGCACTTTTGAAGCCTTAACATCAAGGAGAGGGGAACCAATGGGGACACACTTGGGAGCCTTGAACATACGCTAGAAACCCGTAAAAATGCGAGTTTCTATTTGGTCAGGGAACCTTATGATTGTATCGCCCATATTGTACGATACGGCCTGTATCATGCGATATAGCATGTATAGATACAAGTCGATAACTTATCATAAGCGATATAGTTGGGTATATCGTATCATGCAACTCCAAGATACAATACGTATCACATTGTATTGTATGATACGGTGCGATACGAACAACACTGACCGCATGCATCTCTTTAGATTCTTTAGCATACCCCTCCATCTCTTAGATTCCAAAAAATTCCCTTTCAGAATCTTAACATTTTGGGAGAAGAAACAGTAATTGCTCTTGACGGCTATGCTAGACATGATGCATGTCGGAATGAACTAAATATCTTTATTGGACGCATAGGAACTTCATTTTCCTTTTGGAACAGATTCGCTTATTATCTTCCACTTTCATTTTTAAAAGCTTCACCAATCTCTCATATGCATAAACTAAGATACACTTCAGATCAATGTCGTAAAAATTGTATCCTATTATATGATACGATATGATATGATTTTATTGCATACAATACGATACGATACAGGGGCACGTATCGCTTATTGTGATTTATCGTGCCATATCGTACCGTATCGTACGATACGAAGGGTGTGTATCACACCGTATCGTATAAGTCGATATCGATTTTTCTGTTATAAATTTTGGAAATCCAAAACTTTCAGATTTCATTTCTTCTTATTCCCAAACCCTTTTTTACGCCTACCTTATTCTTGTTGATTTCGTGGTTTATTTACAAGATTTTCAAGTATTTCACCTAATCCAACTCTTCATCTCTAGGGTTTTTGCCAAATCCATATACCTCTTTCCTTTGGCATTCTATCCGATTTTTCACTTTAAAAAATTAGAGGTTTTGCAGATTCCGTGATTCTTGACCTCTAAAAAGCCTTTTCCTTCTTGTTGATTGTCCACTCTTGTCTTAATGAGTCGATCCGACTTGGAAATATTGCACTTCAGTGTACGAAGGCAATAGGCTTGTAAACAAGTGTATGTTTTGCAATGTTGTAAAACATGATGGTATTTCTCGTATGAAACACCACCTTACGAGAACCAATAAGGATGCTAGTGGATGTCCTTGGGTTTCTAAAGCAGTGAAGTATGAGATTGAGTAGGTATTGAAAGCTTCGAAGGAGAAGAAGAGATTAAGGGTGAGAGAGAGGGCAGAAATAAGTGGTTGGGATGTCTCCAACCATTTGAAGATGCTTCTGCTCAATGGGATGTATGGTCATGGTGGTGATGAATTCCATGGTTCAGTTGAGATGAAATAAGAGATGACTGAAGAGGGGAGGAGAGGCAAGAAAATGAAAAAAGTATAGGTTCTGGTGGTAGTAGCAGTGGAGTTGGCTCTTCTTCCACTATAACTCCTACTTGCCCGATACCTATGAGGGGTACTAGAGGAAGAGTTAAAGGAGGTAGTGGTCCTAGTGGGATACCTTCATTTTTTTCCTCACGTACGACTCATCGAGCTCAGTCAGGCATTAGATCATCTATGGCTTCAATGGAGGTAATTGAGAAAGTAGATTTGAAGTATGCTGATTTTTTTTATGAACATTACCTCCCTTTCAATGTTGCAAACTCATTTTCTTTTTAAAGTATGGCGGATGCTATTGCTAGTATGGGATCGGGTTATAGAGTCCCTACTTATCATGCTTTGAGGGATACATTATTCTAGAAATTGGTTCATACTGTTAATACATGGAGTTATGAATTTAGATAGTCATGGAAGGATACAAGATATTCTTTTATGACTGATGGTTGGATATATGGTCAGCGTAGGTCTTTGGTAAACTTTCTAATCTATTGTCTCAAAGGCACATTACTTTTGAAATCATATGACTTGTCTCGTATTGATAAAACTGCAGATAATTTACTCCATATTTTCAAGAAAGTTGTTGAGGAAGTAGGTGTTTTAAATATTGTTCAATTCATTACTAATAATGCTACAAATTTTAGAGCAATTGGTAAGATGCTTAAGGCAAACCATCCATCTTTAATACGTGTGTTGCACATTGCATAGACTTAATGCTTGAAGATTTGAGTGCAATGGATGAAATAAGAGGGACTATAGATCAAAACAACAACAACAAAGCTTTTTCCCATACTAGACGGGGTCGGCTACATGGATTCTTTGTTTCCACGGAGCCCTATCATGTGTCATGTTAGTAGTTAACTCACAATAAGCTAAATCATTCTTTATTGTTTCTTTCCAACACTATTGTGGTGTTTGGAATTATGTTGGTATACCGGAACAATATGGCTATATATATTAGGAAAGTGGCAAAAGATGTGTTAGGTGTATCTAAGGGAGGTGTACTCGCACAAAAACAAGTTTGGTGGTGGAGTGAAGTAGTGCAAAATAAAATCAAGGCAAAGAGGGCATAATGTTACAAATTACATGCTAAGAAAACTAGTGAAACTTTAGAGGCTTATAAGAAAGCAAAGAAGGAAGTGAAAAAGGCGGTCAGTGAAACAAAAACTAAAATTTGGGAGGATTTATATAAAAAACTCAACTCAAAAGAGGGTGAAAGAGATATTTTTAGGATAGCTAGGGCTAGAGATAAAAAAACTAAAGATCTTAATTCGATTAGATGCATCAAAGACGAGGATGAAAAAAATTTAGTAGCAAATGATCATATAAGAAATAAATGGAAAAACTATTTTTATAAGCTTTTTAATTAAAATAAAGATGTTAGTATTAACTTAGGAGAGTTAGCCAAATCAGAAAAGTATATAAACCACAATTTCTATCGACGTATTCAAAAAAATGAAGTCAAAGAGGCTCTTAAGCATATCAAGGGTGGTAAATCGGTAGGACCAGACAATGTTCCTATAGAAGTTTGGAAAATACTCGGAGAAATAAGAATCACTTGGCTCACAAGACTATTTAATGAAATATGGAAAAACTAAAAGATGCTCGAGGAATGGAGAGCATGTACACTTATACCCATATATAAGAACAATGGAGACATTAAGAATTGTACGAATTATCGAGGTATCAAGTTAATGAGCCATACTATGAAATTATGAGAAAGAATTATCGAACGTAGGTTAAGACATGTATCAAGTACAATAGACAACCAATTTGGTTCATGTCAGGCAGATCTACTGTTGAAGCGATTTACCTTTTGAGACGTCTTATGGAACATTTTAGAGCAAAAAAGAAAGACCTTTACATGATATTTATTGATCTAAAAAAGCTTATGATAGAGTACCGAGGGAGGTTCTTTAGAGAACTTTGAAAAAAAGAGGTATCCTATTGACATATATTAACCTTATAAGATACATATATGATGGTGCAAAAACATGTGTGAGGACTCATGAAGGCATGATTGACTTCTTTGAAGTTAATATTGGGTTACATCAAGGATCAACTTTAAGTCCATACTTATTTATAATGGTGATTGATGAGTTAATAAAACATATTCAAGATGAAGTACCTTGGTGTATGTTATTTGCAGATGACATTGTATTAGTGGAGGAGTCTAAGGAAAAAGTTAATAGAAAATTGGAACTATAGAGAGAAACATTAGAAAGCAAAGGCCTCCGACTTAGTAGAACAAAGACAACATATATAGAATGTAAGTTTGATCATTTGGCTACTTCAGAGGACATAAAAATTAAAATCGGCACACATTGCATCCTCAAAAGAAAAGTTTTAAATACCTAGGGTCAATTTCTCAAAGTGATGGAAGAATTAATGAAGATGTTACGCATAGAATTAATGCTGGTTGGTTAAAATGGAGAGGAGCATCAGGTATTCTTTGTGATAAGAAGATACCATTAAAGTTAAAAGGTAAATATTATAGAGCACCAATTAAGCATGCCATGTTTTATGGTTCTAAGTGTTGGGAAGTTAATCATCAACATCTACAAAAGATGTCTATGACAGAAATGAAGATGTTGAGATGGATGAGTGGTCATACAAGAAAAGTCCGTATACATAATGAGGTTATTATAAACAAATTAAGAGTGGCACCAATAGAGGATAAAATGAGAGAATATTGTTTAAGATGGTTTGGACATATAGAAAGAAGATTAAAAGAAGAACCTATAAGAATGTATGAAAAACTAAATTTGGGAAGTATTAAAAGAGCTAGAGGACGACCACAAAAGTGTTGGAAAGAAACAATAAAGAATGATCTAGATTATTGTGAGTTAACTGCTAAAATGGCACACGATAGGGATATGTGGAAACAAAGAATCCATGTAGCCAATCCCGTCTAGTATGGGAAAAGGCTTAGTTGTTGTTGTTGTTGTTTAATTGCAATCCAACTCCGCTCCTAGATGCGACCAGGTATTGTGTTTTTATTGATATTTATTTAAGTCATTAATTGATTGACTCCATGTGTTTCTTATTAATCATTATCGTGTTTTATTTCTGATGAATAGTGGGCTCGTTTTGGTATAGATGCACCGATTTTGGCAAGGTTTGTTTAACGTATATTGAGCCAAACATGTAGTTCGAGTGGGTGCGAGAGGAATTAGAGCTTTTTCGAATGCATTCACACGAAAAAGTAAAACAGACTGGAGCATGCTCGATTGCGTGATTTGGTATACATTACCTATAACATAAAGTTAAAGCAAATGTAATAATTAGAAAATATATATTGTTTGTTGTTGCCTAGTCTTGACTTCTTTCTCAATCTTATTAATAATGAATGCTTGATATGACTATATTGCATTTGATATTCTTTATAATTTGAATATTCTTTCTTTATAGGCAAATGCAAAAAGATACAAGAAGGATAAGGAAGGTGCCATATGACCCGTTGAGTTACGAAAATGTTGATATTTTTGACAATTGGGTCGAAGAGGAGGAGCTCCCTATCATTTTAGAGGATGAAAACTGGAGGACACTCCAAGCCGAAGCAGAACTTGGAGTTGGAGACGATGAAAATGAAGCTGAAGGTGTTGGATGGGCAGATCCTATTATTGAGGAAGAAGAAGGAGGAGATGATGATGATGGTGATGGTTGTGATCCTGACTACGTTGATTATAATGCTTTTGTTGATTATGATCCACATTATGGATGATTGTAATTTGTTTTAACTTTTATTTGTAACTTTGTAATGTTCTCATCTTTGATGATTATAAGTTGTACTTGTAACTTTGTTGTTTATTAAGTTAAACCACTTCAGTATTCACTATTCTGTATTTTGTTCACGTTACCTAATAGTTAATGCCTAATGGTATAGATCTATGAAATATGGAATGAAATTATGGATCCTTGTAGCCTTGTTCATAACTTCATTAGGAGATGTTTTTGTTATAGTATGGATGCTTCTTCATTGTGTTATACATGTTTTGTTCATTAATTTTAATTTTTGTAATTTTTTATTTTTTTTAAATTGTGTATCTTACCATACTATACGATACGATACGATATAGTCGTATCAGTGCCCAGTGCGATACGGGCACCGATACGGTTTTTACAACATTGCTTCAGATGTCGAATTGTGGTGGACCATGGCATCATCATCTATATGACGTGCACTTTAAAGATGTTAACAGTAGTCTCTCAAAATGGAAATGGTTAAGGAACAAGCGTATCATTGTATTTGCAATCATGTTATCTTGCCAAGATTTTTTTTGGTTCTAGGGCATGCAGAGAGATCACAATGTAGATGATATGTTTTCTCATAACCTTTCCTCACCTAACTAGGACCAAGCCCCTCAGCACTAGGTGAGATCAGCTGA
Organism: Brasenia schreberi; assembly: GCA_036023115.1. Lineage (NCBI taxonomy): Eukaryota > Viridiplantae > Streptophyta > Magnoliopsida > Nymphaeales > Cabombaceae > Brasenia > Brasenia schreberi. Next base: position 12,649,416 of record JAYKKT010000071.1, on the reverse strand, counting down.
TTCCTTGTCGCGATTATGATCCATCTTGTGCTCTGTCGAATCTAAATCTAGAATACTAAGATTAGGTTACGTTGTCTCCTTTCCTACACATTCATGATTTCTAATATAAGAAGCCCTTCCAATCTTACTTTGTGAAAATAAAAGGAATTTCGGTATTCACAAAAAAAACTTGCATCACCATTCTTTTTCATGCTTTTGTAACTGGTTCAAAAAACTGCATGATCATTGAAGAACCAAAAAGTTTGTTAATTGTCGTGGTGTGCTTAGAGATGCAATTCCTACAAAGTTAGATATTTGCAAGAAGCCATCAAGCTATAGTTTTGTTATATGATTCTACCTGTTGTATGAAATTACTCAAAGAAGCCTTCTTTTCAATGGCATCCAGCGGCATCCTTGGTTCTTAAGACAGTTCAGTCGATCATGAGCTGATGGTATCCTCATCATTAACTTGGTGACAGTCGTTTACGGAGGAATCAGTCTAAGCAACAAGACAGTAGGCATAAAGAGGATACACTTTGGAAAGGCAGGCAACCAAACCGAAATTTGATACTGTTTCATCTTATATCACTTAATCCGTTTCTCCAATTTCTGTTGTGGCTTAAAGGGAGTTCACATATGAGCTAAACTAACATCGAGCATATCAAATAGATGGTGTTAAGCATGGTCCAATCACTAACTTTGCATTTTGGCATTCAACTGATCTGGTAATGGTGTACCACTATAAAACATGATGGCATCAAAGCTAGAGTAGAGAGAGCTAGTGCAGGAATCAGAAATCCTCAAGAGAAATATACCTTAAAAAGGTGACTTCCAGTGTGAGCATCAACAGAACTGAAAGGATCATCAAGCAAATAAATATCTGCATCCTGGTAAAGTGCACGTGCAATCTGAACTCTTTGTTTCTGTCCACCACTCAGGTTAATTCCCCTTTCTCCTATAATAGTTTGATCTCCAAAGGGCAGTATCTCCAGGTCCTTCCTCAAATCACAAATGTCAAGGACCCGTTCATACCTCTCCCTGTCCATCTCTTTACCGAAAAGTATGTTCTCTTCGATCTTTCCACTCTGTATCCATGGTGTCTGGGCTACATAGGCAGTTCTTCCGCTCAAGCAAATAGTTCCAGATATCTTGGGAACCTCTCCTAAGATGCAAGATAGCAGACTTGTTTTACCAGAACCAACAATTCCACATATAGCAACAGTCATGCCATGGTGTACTTTCAAGTTAATATTTTGCAAAGTGGGAGTGCTCAAAGATGGATCCCAAGAAAACACTCCATCACATATTTGAATTGCTGGCATAGAAGGATCTTTTGGTAACTTTTGAACAGCACCCATCTGCATATTTTCAAGGCAAAGGAATGATGTTATCCTGTCAAGGGATACCTTAGTTTGATCAATTATGGAAAACAAGTTGGGTAAATTGTAAATGGGCAGCTGAAGTATCTCAAAGGTTGCAAGTGCTGATAGAACCTTCCCAGATGTAAGTGGGATTCCTACAAACACGGAAGATCCAAATGCAGCCATAGATATGAAAATGGGAGAACCCCAAATGAGAAAATTCATCCACGCTGATGTAAAAATGTAGCTCTTCAACCAAGTTGTTTCAATCTTCCGTAATTCCAAAACCTTCGACAAGAACCTCATTTCCCAAGCCTGAAGTTTCAGTATCCTCATGTGCCTCAAGATCTCTGAAGTTGCTTTCGTCCTCTCATCTTTTGACTCCATAAGCTTTTCCTGTAAATCCTCTTGCCGGCCAACCAATGGGAAGTTTGCCAACATAATCAAGAAAGCTATTCCAAGAGAAGCACCTGTAGGTAATCCTCCCAAGTTCACGTACAAGATTGCTAAGCCAAGAATGATTTGAAGAGGTACCACCCACAGGTCATGTAAGTACCAACTAAAGACCCCTATACGGTCAGAGTCAACACTCACCAAATTTACAATCTCGCCACTAGTATGTTCCTGCCTAGAATTGCTAGACAGAAAGAGGAGCTTCTTATAGATTGTGGCGTTCAATGCTGCCCTGTTTCTAATACCAATTTGTCGTGTTATGAAAAAACAATGCCTCTGGCAGACACTTTGAACCACTTTCGCTATAAGGAATACTGCAACCAAGACATAGCCTTCATGCTTATACCTCTGGCGACCATTTACATACTGAACCAGTGAATTGATAAAGTAAGGACCAACAAAGGTAGAAAGAGTATACAGCAGAGACAAGATTCCAGTCCATATTACTTCCTTCCAGACGGTAGAGACCAATGCCTTAACCAGTTTCAGTTTCCCTATAGAATCAAGAAATTCCCCCTCCTCCAGCTTACTTACAAAACTTGGGTAAACAGATTTTGCACTATCTTTAGCAGCTACTTCAGGGATGTCTTCTAGATCTAATGCTTTTCTATTGCCAACCGGAAACAAAGGATTCAACCAAGAAAATGTAAGCAGGCTAAAAAATCCTGCCCTTTCATATGGTGAGACACTGTAGGCAGCACCCTTCTTTTCCCCATGACCATTCAGCAATGGTTCCCTAAGAAGATCCTCTTCACGTTTAGCATCGAGGCCAGTCTCGCTGCAGAGAGAAGCAACACAGAGGAATAGCCCCACAAAACTAGATAGCAAATCCACCCAGGACCACACATACCCCTTATGAAACACCAGATCAACGGTAAAGCCATATACAGACACAATGAAGAAGACCAACCACCATACCCTCAGCAAATTGGAAACCTTTTCCCAGACATCCCACATCTCAGAAACCCAGATATCGCACACCATGCCACAATTTGCACCAAGAAATCAACTTGGGCCATAATGTTTTCATCTGAATTCCCATCCCAGTACTTCAGAAAATGGAAAACAGCCAATCCACCAAACAGGAAACACAATCCCACACTACAAGCCAAACTTGAAACGAAAAAGAAACCGGAAGGTTTACAAGAGTTGAGCTTCGACCACCTTCTGGAAATCCAAGTAGGCATCAAGAGAAGCAGGAAAAACAGATGAAAACCTGTAGAGATTGAGTGCTTGAAGAAGGCCGTATATGGGAGAAACTCACCATCGGGATCATGGGCGCCCCTAAAGCTCAACAAATTGTGCTCGAGAGTGTTGAACCTGATTAGTATTGATGAGTTCACTGTGTTATCCATGATCAACAGCAACAAAGAGAACGTAGAGAACCCAAGAAGACGCCAAAAGCAGGTTTAGTGTTGCAAAATCAGAGTGACCGTCTATTGCTGAAGATTGTTTTAGTGCCAAAAGCATTTTGTGTGGAGTTGATGAAGGCTCGGGAAGGCGGCTCCTTAGTCAACAAAGAGGCCCCCTTAAAGAACAGTTAGTAGCCGTCTTTCTACATGGACGGCAGAAATTTGGGAAGCTAGAAAGCGCGTAAACTCAGGATGTCAAAAGGGGAAAGGAGGAAAATTGCATCATTCGTCAAAACATCGTGAATATGTTAATGTCGACTCTTACTCTCTTTAAGACTGAAGATAGGAAGTAAAAAAAATTAAAAGAAGATGGGTTTTACTAAAAAATACCCTTCTTCGTAACGCGCCTCGTTTCTCTGAGGTGCGCATTTTTGTATATAGAAAACGTACAAAGCGTATATTTTTTTATTTCGTGTAAAGGAGACGTGCGTGAGACGCGATAATAGTGAAAATTGAAAAGATGGAAAGAGAGAAAGAGAGAGATGATATCTGTGGATGCCAATGATAAGAGAAGAAAAAGAGAGAGAAGTGACGGGTTTTAATGGCCTATTGTGGTTGTGAGAGAGAGAACCGATTAGTCGGTGTATGAAAAAAGAGAAAATAAAAAGAAGAGAAAGTGATGGTGCAAACAGGCAAAAAAAAGAGTGTGTTCTTAATTAATAATTTGGGATGAACAATTAGTAACTTTAAAAAAGAGTCAGTGTTGTATAGTGGTGATGCTTGATACATCCATTAATCCTTGCAAGTTGGATTCTCGGATTAAAAAACGAAAAACGAAAAAGCCAGAAGGTGAGGAAGAGTAAACAGGGAAAAAAGTGACGATACCTTCAGGCGTTTATGTTTTTAAATTGTAAAAGAACTAGGGATGTTAATGTGGGCCGAGTCCGACTACACGGGCTTCTAAAGTGTGTGTGTGTATATATATATATATATATATATATATTCGATTATATATATAATATATATGTATGGTTTTTTATTATATATAATACATATACTACTGATTTTTTTATTATATGTATGTGTATAGTATATATATATATATATATATATATATATATATATATATATAGTTTTTTTATTACATATGTATATGATTTGTTGAGGTCTGAAATGTTATGATTGGATTTAGATTTCAAACCGATTTAGATTGGATCTTATAGACCTAATCTAATATCCAATTAGCATGTGGCTTTGTGGGCCAGCCTGGCCCACCCCACGTCGGCAACATGGCTATATGGATCAGACAGGCCAACGTGAGCCAGGCAATTCGTCCCTGTTTCAAACATGGGCTAGAAATCTTTGGCCTACTTGTCCGTCTGGACCAAACCCATTTTAACATCTGTAAAAAGAAAATAATAGATTTCTTTTTATGTCAATATTTTCAAATAACTGATTTTCTTTTCTATTTCGTGTCTACACGAACGTGACACGAACTAAACTTAGATGGTAAGAGCAACTTTGGGGTCTTGTTTGTGTCGACTTTTACGTTGCCAGAAATTGCCATACTTGGGCGTCAAGCGATCTCCTATATTCTCTTCCAGTTATTAAAGAAAGGAAACGCTGCACCATTGGCCAACAGTATGAATATGTTATTGCGAGTTTAATATATAGGAAAGGAAACATGTCAAGGCCTTAGACTTCTAATTTTAAACTCATTTATATCAATTATTCAAGACTAAAATGTTTTGCATGCAACAACAACAACTAAGCCTTTTTCCCATGCTAGACAGGATCGACTACATAGATTCTTTGTTTCCACAGTCTTATCATGTATCATGTTAGCAGTTAACTCAACATAAGCTAGATCACTCTTTAGTTAACTCAACATAAGCTAGATCACTCTTTATTGTTTCTTTCCAATACTTTTGTGATTGTATTCTATCTTTTTTAATACTTTCAAAATCTAATTTTTCATACCTTCTTACATGCGTTTCTTTTGATCTTTTTTGCATGCAACATATAATTTTTTGATCTTTTTTGCATGCAACATATAATTTTTTTTATGAACGGAGAATGAAGCCTCACACATATTGATTTTAGTTTTGATTGAAGTAGAAAAGGACATGCATGAATTGTTTGCGCAAAGCATTCTCCAACACTGTTCAGCTGCATGAGATCTTAGTTACCGTTCTGATTCATCTTCCTTATATTAGCATTCAACTGGAAAAAAAACGAGCAATAGCTCACCTGGCTAGCGGGTTGACTCGAAGGGTGAAGTAAATTGTCGCACCTACGATATGGGAGAAAATGAATAGATTTGTTGAGAGAGCCATTCATCCTTCCGGAACACAGTTACAACCCTATGTTGTACTGCGCTCTCAAAGTGTGCTTATTCCCTCATGCTTCCTTACTGATGATAAGAAGTCTTTATAAATAATCATGATGAAAAGCCAAAAGTAAAGGTTGATATATGTTATTAAATTTAAATAAATTTCAACCATCCAATTTGAAATATAGATGGTTAAGATTTAAATTTTAAAAACAAAAAAATATACTTATACTTTTTACAAGTATAATTAGTTCAAAACCAACGTTTGCTTTTTTAATTCAATTTTCAATTATTATCTTTTAAATGGTAGAGTTGAGATTTGTTTGATTTGTTAGTACGTAATGTTACTAGAATATACCACACTGTATTTATTTATTTGAGTTGTTATAAGTCAAACTCCACCCATGTAAGGTATCACCCTTGCATTGCCGGTCCCAAGCCTGAATAAAGGAGGAGGGTTATGTTAGGCTTCCGACAGCCATCGTAAAACTTTGTCGAATTTTTATACCATGGATTATACAAATTATGAGAATTGCTTTGGGGCTAGATATAGTGAATCAATTGCAGAGAGGGTTCCCACATCATGAACGGGTGTGGGTAAAGAAGTTAGTCCCGCTACATTGCCGCCCGAATGTAGTGAATAATTTACAAAGAGTATGTCCGCATTTTCAATATGAACGGATGCGGGGGTAAGGAAGTTAGTCATAGATAATAAGATTCATATTGGTTCTTGAAATATCGAAATATTATCCGATAAGCTAATGGAGGTAGTAGATACTATGACTCAGAAAAAGATTCATATTCTATGTTTACAAGAGACAAAGTGGGTTGGAGAAAAAGCAAAGGAGGTAGAGGATAAAGGTTTTAAATTATGGTACTAAGATAAGGAAAAGGCTCGAAACAGAGTTGGTATAATCATAAGTAAAGATTTAAAGGATAATATAGTAGACATAAAACGATATGGTGACCGAATCATGACGTTGAAATTAGTATTAGGAGCAGAGGTTTTGAATATAATTTGTGCTTACGCACCCCAAGTAGGCCTAGAAGATAATATAAAGATAATTTTTTGAGAAGAGTTAGATAAGGATAACTATTCAAAGGATTCCACAAAGAGAGATGATTTGTTTAGGATGAGACTTAAGTAGACATGTCAATAAAGAGACATTAGGATATCAAGGTATTTATGAAAACTTTGGTTTTGGAGGTATAAACGAGGAAGATAGGGAGATTTTAAATTTTGCTATGGCATTTGATCTCTTTACAGTAAATACAATCTTCAAAAAAATGAGATGAACATTTAATTACTTATAAGAGTGACTTATCACAAACACAAATTGATTACTTTATTTGTAGAAAAAAAGATAGACCATGTTGTAAAGATTGAAAGGTAATTCTAGGAGAAAGTTTAATCACCCAAGATCGACTTTTAGTTATGGATTTACAAATAAAAAAATGGACAAAGAAGAAAAGAGTGTATCGAGTTATTCGAACTAAATGGTGGAACCTCAAAAGCAAGAAAGAAGATATATTTAAACAGAAAGTCCTTCAAGAAGATGCTTGAAATTATGTTGGTACACCTTGTGATATGTGGAACAATATAGCTATACATATTATGAAAGTAGTGAAAGATGTGTTAGAAGAATTTAAGGGAGGTGTACTCGCTCAAAAAGAAGCTTGGTGGTGGAGTGAAGTAGTGTTAAATAAAATCAAGACAAAGAGGGCATGTTAAAAATTATATTATGCTAAGAAAACTAATGAAACTTTAGAGGCTTATAAGAAAGCAAAAAAAGGTTATCAGTGAAGAAAAAACTAAATTTTGAGAAGATTTATATAAAAAATCTCAACTCAAAAGAGGATGAAAGAGATATTTTTATAATAGTCATGGCTAAAGATAAGAAAAGTAAATATCTTAATTATGTTAGATCGAAAAAATTGGCAAATAATGATATAAGAAATAGATAAAAAAACTATTTTTATAAGCTTTGAGGAATCGAGCTTTGACCACCTCCCAGAAATCCAAGTAGGCATGAAGAGCAGTAGGAAAAACAGATGAGAGCGTGCAGAAATGGAGCGCCTTAAGTGGGGCGAGAATGGAAGAAACTTGCCATTGGGACCATTGGTGTTCCTAAACCTCAATAAATTGTGCAGGTAAGTGCTAAATCTGATTGGTGTTGATGAGTTCATGGTGTGCATCATCCCTAGCCTAAAAAATCAATGCACAGCTTACTAAGGGATAAATGACTCTTTGAACTTTAAATACTTGAATCTTCAATTGTTTCTTCTGCACATTTCAATATCTTCAATAGCTTCCTGGTTGCACATCAGCTAACGTATCCAAAATATCATTTCTCAACACTCGTCCTCAGCAAAAACTCAAAAGACACACAGACATGCCAGCACGCACAGAGAGGGGGGGGGAGATCTGATTCTTGATGATTTAATTCCCTTCATTTGCGTGAAAATTGAACTGCTGGATTGAACGTCGGGGTTCCGCGTGAAATTTCGGCTTCGCGAGTAGTGGTAATAGCACTGAAGAACAAGTTGGTAGTTATCGTTGGCAATGAACAGCAGACCGTTTGTGAAGTTAAAAACGTTACGTAGAACGCACCGAGGCACCGACTCCCCTGCTGTGGTGGCGAGTTCGACTGCTCTTAGGCATCGGCCCAGAAAAAGGAACAATGAAAGACACCACTGGGCTCCTAGAGTTGTTCCAATATTATAATATTCTCAACTCTTGCATAATATTGAACGCAAAAATAGTCTTGCTTCTTGCCTAATCTTATATATTTATATTTGTATATCTATCTATCTATCTATCTATCTATTTATATATATAGCATATTCCATGCGTACACCCATCTCTGCATAAATTCAAACATTTTTACTGTTTAATTGACATAATTAATCTTAAAGATTTGATTTTTAAAAAATATTTAGATGTATAATGATATTTTTCACTTTTAAAATTTAAATCTTGACTGCTAGCAGATAGTGGAAATGCTTAAGTGGATTTGTGTATGAATGTGTGCACATTTACCATTCTCACTCAACCCCCTCTCTATATAATCATAGTGAATTCAAAACAAAAGAGACATGCATCCAATATTCTATCATTCACTAAAGGAAACAAATAGGAATTCATTGTAAACCAAGTGTGTCAGCAAAAAGAGTAAGAGAAGAAACATGAGAGACTCACCGTCAACGGGATTCGTGATGTTTGTCAAGTAGAGGGAGCACCAACCGCGATTTACGAACTTGAGAAAAGAGAGGAGGGTGGTAGGGGAGTTTACATAACTAGCGAGCAGCATAGGCGCCCGGCCGCTTCCCACATAAGCAGGCTATGGTGGAGCATAAGCTGATCAGCTTAATTAAGGTGATTAAGTGCCTATGGGGTGCTTAGGGCTCTAAGTCTGTTTATACGAGTGCATAAACACGCTTTTGATAAGTATGCTTTTTTTCTTTTCACTACATTGAGGACGACAGTGTTGCTCACCATTTTATCTTGATTAACATTGTAAAGAGAAAGGCCCTAGAGAATCCATGAAATTTCATGGGTATGTTCAGATTATGGACTTTAATGATCTTAACTGAGCTGAACATAACAATCTGTATTTGTCTGAACTTGGCTCACGAAGCTCTCCAAAAAGGACAAGCTGCTCGTGAACCCTTAGTTTCATTAAACTGATATACTTGTGTGAAGCTTTTAATAGCTCATTTAACTCGTTTGACGTGTTGGGATGAACCAATAAAACATGATCTTGCTCTTTTAGAGAGGTTCAAATGCTAATGTAAGACAAGATTGAACTCAATTAAGACTCAGAGTGTATGTAGCTGATCCCACTGAGTATGGGAAAGGGTTTGCTTTTGGTAATATACAGAGGCCTACTAGTTGACTTTGGCCTTGCGGTGCCGTGTTGGGTCCATTCATCAACATTAGCATTTGGTAACATTTGAAAAGGTCGATCAAGGAAATTGATGGACACGCGCTAAATGTTCGCATCAACACCTCAATTACTGTACCTCACGGAAGTAAAATGGGATCGTGGGTTACGAGCTACTAGTTGTTGAGTCGATTGAAGCGAAATCACCAGTCCCTTCTAAAGTGTCCTCAATAATTCACTAGATTTAATTAATCATGAACGAACTGGGTTGTAAGTTGGGTATGGTTTGAGAGGGTTCTGAGATCAATGGGAAGTGTATTGGATTAAATTTTGATTTAAATATGAAACACGGGCAAAATTTAACCAAGGCAACACATAGTGCAGGATTATCAGAGGCTGAATTTCTGGAGAAGTATCTGACAACTCGGTATTGGTTTAAGTGAGATAAAGAATGAGTATGAAGGGGGATATGGAGGTAAGAGATGGGCAGTATTTTATGGCTGAGGCAAGACAGGGACAGTGTTGAATAGAGGCAGCAAGCTGGTATCTGAATTAGATCGATATTTCTGATAGTTGCAGAAAGTGCAGCCTCATCCAGAGTCTCAGTTTGAGGTTCTATAACGGGCAGCTCAAGTCTCGGTCTGGGGAAGTGAAGGCTCAAGCATGACAGCGGAAAGATCCAGATCAGACTGAGTTTGTGTTTGCAGCACACTTTGTCGGTGTCGCAAAGGCTGGATAGCAGAGAGCAAGTTCAACTCTGGCCAAGTTTTAGACGGCAGACTTGCTCAGGAGACAGTTCAGTAATGGGAAGCAACAGAGCAGTTATCGCATCATATTGGCATGCACGCAGATAGTGCAGGCGATCGGTTACGTGGTAGTAACTCGGATTAAGCGAACCATTCAACGCAGATCAAATTTCACTCTACAAAACATGAAGTTCGATAAGAATAAACCCAGATTCTGACGCAGAATCCAGATAAAGTAGAGCAGATTACCCAGTTCGTATGCGAATCTATTTCTGTATAGCTCTCGTCAACTCCAAAAACTTTGGGAGTAAGGCACTTCTCGAGGATTTGACGACCAAGATCAAGAACTCACGGTTGATATATCGCTCTCACGAGAGAAAGAGAGATGAGAACGAATCTGCAAAGAGAAACGAAGAAGGAATCTTTAGAGAGGAGGGGTTACTTAGCAGGCAAGTTCATGATGAAATTTCTGCATAGTTTCATTAGGGCCTTCACCGCCCTTTTCACGTCAATCACAAGCCTTTTGATTAGTCTTTTCGTTTCATGCAATTTTTCTTTTCCGGTTGGCTTTGTTTCATGCATTTTATTAACTAACCAAAATGAGACCAAATGAAATCCTAAGCTTAAATGGCGTATTCTATAGCCAATTAATATAAGTCAATGATGAAGTAAAGGCAAGTCACCATTACAAAATGGGAAATTAAAGAATGCAATGCTAAACATTAAATCGCTCAAGTAACTGGAGCAATCTCTACACGATTGGATTTGTAATTAGATCCTCCACTTAATTGAATTGGACTTTGGCATATGGATCATCAACGAACGAGTAGTCCAAGATTCGTCTTCAATTGACTCTCCAACAATTTCCATGTGTGTGTGCGTGCGCCTGTGATTCTGTGAGTGAGATCTCTTCTCTAACAAAGAGGTGTTCTATCAGAAACCCACATAAAAACTTGGTTGGGCACAAGCAGTTTTTTCACTAATAATTTATGTCATTGTCAGTATCTTTTTGAAGTTAAACCCAACTTGCAATTTTCATTAGATTTAAGGAGAAGGTAGATCAAGATCTGCACCCACCTTCCTGCTCAGATTGCATAATCCAGATTGCTGATTTGATGGGCGGCCTTTTTCTTTAAATGGACTTTAATTTCTATTAAAATGTGAAGACAAGCTAATTAATCCACAATGGGACGAGCATACTGATTGTGGTCATGGCTTATTATAGGTTCCAGCAGACATGTCTACCTTGATCCAATATAATATTTCCTTCATTAATTTGTAAAGCAAATATTTGAGAAGAACGGATTTGAGGTTCTTAAATTGAACAGGCAACTTGAAGAAACACGAGTCAGCTTCAATGGAGTCCCATTTTTCTTGGATGCAAACTGCCAGTCAGAACGTGAAACTAGAATTGGAATTGGAAAGGATGGTTGCATTCAGTAGGCTGTCCTCTTCCTGCACAACTTATCTTAATACGTAGTCCCATAGTAGTAGTAGTAGTAGTGTTATTATTCAAAGAAAACGTTTTAACATGCCCTTAGTAGTATAGTGTTGTTCATATTTCAGTTTGACCCTCATCAGTTCGTGTCAGGTCAGGTGTGTGTGTCTATAAAATACACATGTATTGTTGTATACGTACATGTACATGTGTAGAATATGTAGAATATATATTGTGCATGTACAATCATTAGTGGCCAACTACGGCCATTTTCTATTGGATTGCTTTGGGATGATCCAAACCTGACCCGGGTTGCCTAAACCATGATGGACCATGAATTTTCGGGTCGGGTTCGAGTCAGGTCAAAAATTACCACCCCTAGCTATAATTGATCCTTCTTTCAGGAAAAGGATGTTGATGGAAGCGAATAATGCAATGGAAGGAAAGGCTAACAATAGTCCAAAGAGAGATTTTGATGCAGATCAGAAACAAGAAACCAAAATGTAGAGCATGTGAAATCAGGTCCATTTAGCAGTAGAAAAACGTTCCTCAGTTTCTAATGACTTGACCACTAAGATAAGCGTCAATCATATGTTCAAATGATCTTTGATTTTTGGGGCTGCATCTATGTTTCTTGTATCATGTACCTGTGTAGCAGAGATGATTAAGTAGATTTACATCCATGGGGAACCACCATAGAGGTGTACACAAGTAGATTTAACAGCACAAACTTTCATTGGCAAAACTTCGTACATTTGAATTGGATTCCAAGTTCACCCACCACCAACTTTCAACATAGTGAGCTCAGAAACTGTCCAATTTTTTGTTGTTCGTGTCGTAGTTCGTATAATTCGTTGAGCTTGAACTCGATGGTGCCATAATCGGGTTGGCGGTGATGTGCTGAGCCGATGTAATAGCAAAGAGGACCCAAAACCTTTGCTTTACCGTTAAGTATTCTTCTGATAATGACTGTAGTTCTGACCTTAACATTGACCAAGTGGTGTCGGCTACAAGTTGCAACCTAAGGACTTCTTAAGAGGTTACCCATCCTAATATTTGGAAGTTGGTATATCCAGCCGGCGACTTAACGGGAATCCTCGCTGTAGGTGGTGTTTAAAGACAATTCCAGACCATTAATATTAGAAAAGAAACTGCAAGGACTTCTTTTATCATTGCGAATGGCTATATAAACTCGCATCTTTTGACCAAAACAAAATTGAAGGAATAAAGAGGCTGAACACCATGGAATAATTGCATTATTCTTTTTACTGATCAGGAAGAGCCGGAAACTTTAAAGCAATGCCGAATGCTAAATATATCTCAACAGCATCTAGGATCCTGTCACTACATCATGTATGCTTTTACAAGCAATTTGTAACCAACATGCCTTGAAACATCCGTTCATCCACATGAAACATCCTTTATTCTGTCCATCCTGAAAAAGAACTCTTACTGCTGGAGGAGTAAAACCCACAGCGAAATCCAAACCATTTATAGTGCTGATGAGAAATTCAAGCAGTTCAAGGTCGACAAAATTGTCATGTACATGTTCTAACTTATCTATCGATAACTACCTGATCTCTGTTGTTTATCGAATTCAAATATCTCCAGTAAGCTGCTCGCTCCTTCACAGGCTGCACTAGACCGCCAAATTCCCATTACCGGACCAACCATTATAGTACTGACATCATTAAGCAGCAAGTTCTAAGGAACAACGGTCGATCTCATCGCATATTTATTCACAAGTTTTGTGAATGCAGATGATGTATTCTCTAACAATTTACTTGGAGCACCAAAATCAGTGGCAGCACCTAACCAACAAGGAAGAAGAATTAGAACATATTAAATTGCAGTCAGTTCTTTTTGTGATACTGCTAACACATTAACACACCATTTTCCAAAACAAGGATCAAGTTGCTGTCTAGCGCAGATGAAATCCGGTGTGCAATTGTGAGAATGGTGCACTTGGAGAAATGCTGCCTCAATGTCTGATGAATTAAGCCATCCGTTACAGTGTCAACAGAAGAAGTGGCTTCATCAAGCACCAGAATCCTGCTCTTCTTGAGTAAGACTCTCCCTAAACAAACAAGCTGCTTTTGGCCCACACTCCAATTCTCTCCATTCTCAGTCACTGCAGTAATTGACTCACAAATAGAAATGAGAAATATTAACTACCAATATTGTCAGAATTGGCTTATGAATTCAATTGTATTCCAAAAAAGTTCAGACAGTCAGCCAAAGTTGGTAGGATAAGATCAGCCCCAGTAGGCAATTTTTAAAATTATTAAATGTGATAAATCTAAAATAAATTGAACATTCAAAATCCTCTCATTCAAATATAAAGGCAGCATGACCCCATACAATCAAAGACACGTCAAAAGTGCATTTATTAATATACAGTTTAAGATCGAATAAGGCAATGGTACAACAGAAGGAAATTCAAAACTATAAGAAACCTGTCAACTCCTATCATCTAACAAAAAGACATAATTATGCTTCAACATCTCACGTGCTCAACGTCTCTATTGGCTATATCCTGAAATTATTTAAAATAAAAATTGAGCACCACACTTTACTCGTAGATGAATATGATCTCTCCACAGATAATAATACTAGAGACATATACCATTTAAAATCAGACAGTGAAAAAATATATATATCATCAACAAAACAATACCATTATCAAATATGCATTTATACTCAAATACTCATCAAGATACAACTTAATTTCAATATCAAAAACTCATGCTTTAAGAGTTGCCTACATCATACTTCTGTCCAGCCACGTGACCTCCAATATCCATACCGATAGTATTTTACTCACCTATAATAGTAACCAACGAGTTAACACTAAGAGATACGTCCATCTATAATCCATCGACGTTCCATACCATCATGAAAGATAGATCCATACATATTAAGTGGTTTACTCGCATACTGGCACACTCATGTTATGCACCCATATAGTCATCAAAGCATTTAAAAGACTATTTCATAAGCCAACACATATATATCCATTTAAAAACATTAATAAATATTTCATAATCTCATGCATAATCTGAAAGCAATTAAAACTACTTCTAGCACGTAACCAAAAAGAGAACACATCCAACTACATGATGTCTCTATGCAGATTCCAATATAATAGTGTTAACTCCTACTTAATCACCTCAATTTAATCTCTAAATCATGATAAAAACATAATATTAATATTCTACATTCAAATAAAAACTCAACGGTTAAAACCACATCAAAATCGAATCTCAAACAAATCTAAAAACCCTAAAACAAATCAATCTTGTGAAGTCTTTACCTTCACCTCTTCGCACACAATTTTCTTTTTACCCCCTTTCTCTTTTTTTCATCGTTCTTCTCTCTCCACCTCTTCTCTCCCTTTATCTCTTCCTCACCGTTCCTCTCTTCTTTCTATCTTTCTCCCTCACCATTCCTCTCTTATTTCTCTCTCCCTCTCCCTCTCTCTCATGTTGCTTCCTTTCAGCTGAGAAGTGGCCGCCGTGGCCACTGCAGAGCTTTGCAGCGGACAGGAGCCTGTGGCTCATGTCCAAAACTCCACCGCGTCGGGTTCCAGGTGGGACTCGGTTGGATCGGATCGGGTCTGTTGGACCCGATCTGGTCAAGATCTCACATATGCAAACGCGGAACTTGCTGTACCAAGGCCTATGGTTTCCAGCCCATGATAGCCCCACGCCCATTGGCTCACCTGGTTTCGCCAGGGCTTGCGATGCAAACACTCTCTCAAAGCTGGGTCAGGTCAAATTTTCTTGGCCCACATAAAATGTGTGCCCCAGCCGTCCCCGACTTAATTTCCTCAGCACACAAGAGGATGGACAGGCCGGCCGGCCTATGCTGTGACAGCTCTATAAAAGAACTGTTTCGTTGGTTTCACAAACAATATTAGGATATTCAACTCTATACGACAAATGAAGGACTTTTTGCTGCGGTATGTGATTATAATAAGATGCTTTTGGCCATTGGAAAAGGCATCCGTGGTCCCTTGAAGAAGATTTACAGTGAACTATGGCTAATGAAAGTTGATCTTACACATCCTCATTCATTCAGTCTGAGTCATGCTTCAATGATTAAAGTATATAGAGACGATTTTCCCGTAATCACCTTTTCTCTGATTAAGACTGGTGAAATTGATAGCATTTAATCTCTCCAGTATGATTTAGATCATAATAAAAACAATCGTTTAATTTCTAGCTGAGGTGCAAGTGAGCTGAGCTGCCCATGAGCCATTCGAGAACAACTCGAACTTCACTTGATCTTTTTGAGCTCGAATCAAGCTTGAGTTTTAGTATAGGTATTAAATTTACTTATAAATTTTTATGTATTTGGGATGACCCACACTGAACTTTGAGGTTAAAATTTTTCAAATTCACGAGCTGAATCGAGCTTGGTCTCAAGCAATGCTTAATCAAATCAATCTCGGTACCACCACCAACCTCAAATGAACCTAAGTGACCGAAGCTCGAGTTGGTAAACCACAATTGGATCTTGAGCCGAAAAATCTAAGCTTGTTCGAGCTTGAACTGGAGTTTTGTGTATGAGCCGAGTTGAGCTTGCTTGCACTCAAGCTCAGTTCAGCTAGGTTGCAACCCTATTTGCAGCGAAAGCAATATGAAAGATATTGATAATTTGTACGTATGAAATACTAGATATTACAAAAATCGTTGAAATTGATTGTATAATACTTTTATACCATCTTTTCAAAGCAAGACAACTCACTCCAACCATCCTCATTTATTGAGACTGAGCCACGAATCGATGACTAAATCTGATTACCTTTTTGGTGATCGCGACAGGAGAGATCATAAGGAAGAGTTACCTATGTGTCCATAGCAGATGTATCTAGTTTTCGTGTCCAATTCGGGTCTCACCATGAGATTTTCTGGTCGGGTCACAATTCCCGTTGATCACAAATTCAAGTCACGTTAACTACTTCTCTCTCTCTCACACACACACGCACGCACACGCACATACATATTGAGTATTTTGAATCTATTGCTACAGTAATCTGCAAATATGGTGCTTTATCATCCCCTTGAAAGGCAGTTCTCGGAGTTAAAAGCTACCAAAAATTTATCAGTATTTCTCGTCAAGTCGTATGAAGAAACTCAATGCATCTATATCTTACTGTAGTTACAATAAATTACATAGCATGGGTCATTTGAAGGATAATTTATTATCATCTATTGAAGAACACATCGTCACCTGCAAAAGATGCTCTTAACATGCGCCTTTTTTTTGGGGTGAGGTGGGGTGTAAACCACTGGAATCCCGAAGCCCACAAGCATCCCGACTAATTCGGCTCGAGCCGGATAAGATTGGTGTTGAAGATCTCCTGTCACTGGTTTTCACCGTTCACACAACTCGAAATCAAGACCATGCTTAAGGAGAACCAGTGCCAAACCACTTAAACTAAACAAGCCTTGGTGACATGCACCTAATTAATTTGTTGTCTTCACTGGTTTTTCTGAATGAACCTTAATGAACAGAGAGATCCTCTATAGAAGGCGCTCTGATTTAGGAGAATCAGGGATTAAAAATGGATGGTATCCATGATGTTGGCCTTCTTCCATGAGAACTTCTACCCGCGCTATATCCGGACACGAAGCAGTGAGTCAGGTCGGCATGATCAACAACCCAGTCAATACCACTGTTACAGACCCAGTAGAGTGCATCTAAGCCATCCTCATATGCCACCGGAAGGCTGCACTCCGGCGCCAGCCTATAATCAACTGCAACAATCATGATTCTAGTAGCCTTGCATAGCTTTTGAAGGAAGTTATGGGTCTCTAAATGAGACATTGATCCTAAACAAAACCCACCCCCATGAAAGTAGAACAAGTGAGAGCACTTGGTCAATGGCACCCCATCGAGCCAAGCCCGGTACATACGAACCTTGACCCCTGTGACTGGCTTCATCACGACATCTCTGCTCGCAATACCATCTACTGGCACTTCAGATGCTTCGACGGTGGGGTGCGGAGTGCGAGACACGGATCCAACCCTGAAAACAGTAAGAAATCGGGGGATCTCTACTTCCACAGCCTTTCCCTCATTGGAGATGTCCATGCCTTCCCTTTGTATCTACCAGACAATGCATGCAATGGAAAACAACAAGAGCCGCTCCATCTTTATAGGCACTGGCCTGGTTGGAGATTTTAATACCTTCTAAACTTTGTGTTTGACTTTAATAATCTTCTCCCACCCTACTCCATCCTCATCTCTCTCTCTATATATATATATATATAAACTGCATGTTTGACTTTAATAATCTTCTCCCACCTACCTCATCCCACCCTCTCCTTCTCTCTCTATCTCTCTATTTATATATATATATATATATATATATATATATATATATATATATATATATATATATATATATATATATATATTCTTGATTGAGTGGAGTGGTCCATAAGCATGGTACTCAATTGAAAGATTTACATGGCTCCACCAATTTTACCATTAACAGCCTATCAACATCTTCTATCATCTCTCACTACTCTTTTACTATTTAAAATCATCTTTCACTAGTCAAAGTTGCTCTCTTTAATACTTTAATCATTTTTAAAACCTATATATATAAATATATAGTTTTATACCTTTTTAAAGTGGTTTTAGTGATGGTGATAATGCTTTTGTTAGATGAAAGACAATTTGGAAGAATAGAAGAATAGTAGATGGTATTCAAAGACAAAAGCTAGTGGTTGGATTGGTGGAACTATTGAGCACTTTGCTTAAATGAGTACGGATCATTCTTGACACCCCATTCCCTCTTCTCCCATCTCTCTCTCTCTCTATTATATATATATATATGTATATATATATGTATATATATGTATATAAATATATATATGTATGTATGTATATATATATATATATGTATATATATGTGTATGTATATATATATATATGTGTATGTATATATATATTGGGGGGGGCGCCCGCACACGCTGGCGCTTGTGTAAGGACATGACTACCATAGGTTATCTCATTGGATGAAGTTATGTGAGTCAAGTTCTATGGGTGGCCATTTTTATATGTTTGCAGTCATGAGTTGGGCCAAGCTATATCTGTGAAAATATTGGTCCTCCCTAGTGGAGGCCACAGACTCCTGAACTGTGAGAGCCACAGTTGGAAGTCAGGGAGGATAAGAAACGCATGTATTCTCCATATTCATGCATCCCAGAAAAGAATAATCACACTTTCTCTTTCTAAAGTCAACAAGAAGTTTGTTAATAAACTTTACATAAAAAGGTATAAAAGAGCACCGAGAGCATTATCTCAATGGTAGGGCGCTCTAATTTCATTTCTGCTGGTGGGAAGTTCGACTCCCAGTGGGTGCGTGTTTGGCTTCGGCCTCCCCTTGTAAAAAAATATATATAAAGGAGTATTATATGCAATTTTTAAAGAACTGGTTTTTAGAATAATTGACTTATAAATGAAAGGAAAATTTGTTTTTTTTTTTCAGTGAGACTTTTTTTCTTCAGCATGAAATAAAAAGAGGTCTTTTACATGTTCTAAAGTGATATATTGCACATAAAAATTATTTAACAAATAAGCATCTAACGTAAGTCATTCAAAGCCAACTGAACCCAGATGTATGACATTTTAAATTGATACTGTCTTTGAACTCAAGCTAAGGCAGCAAACTACTCTGGATACATGACTGTTTGCTATTGGATATGGGTTGTCAAAACTTTAGGAATCATGAGTGCCCAACGAGTCGTATATATTTTAACGTTCATGGTCATGATCTTCATCTATTTTATTACGAAGGTATTCCCTTTAGGGAGCAACATTGACCAACATATTAAATAATTTTGGCCGTTTCGAGCCTGCCAAGCTTTTGGGTGGCATAAGTATAATTTAAGAATTTTTAAAAAATTCTGAAAAAATACTAAAGGCATTGTTATTATGCTCTTGTCATCTAAAAACAATGAGTAGAGAGCGTGGTGGACAAGATCCAATCTCTCTATATATATTGAAAATGATTTGATGATGTTGGGTTGTAACAACTTTAGGAGTCATGAGTCCAACAAGTAGCAAATCTTCAAATGTGCATGATACTTCACGCATAATCATGATCAAAAGGTGTGTTTTCTTGAATACTTTTGTTCAAGAGAATTCAAGTAAATCTTGTGGCATGTCGACTCACAAGTAGAAGATCATGAGTTCGACATGTAGTGAGTTTATCTACATCAGCTGTGTTATATATATATATATATATATATATATATATATATATATATATATATATATATATATATATATATATATATCAGTAAACCCTTTTCAAGGCAAAGTTGAGGCAAGGCATGCCTCACCTGATAAATCCTGCACAATGGCAGATCTAGAAATTTTTGTTGGATGGGGCAAACAGCTGAAGGGCTGTTTAGGATGAAAAACTATGTCTTGCATTGCATGGATTCAGCCATAGGCTATAGTGTTGGGCTGTCATCCCAAATTTCTTGTGGGGTGACCGACCCACCCTGGCTCAATGTAGATCCCAAACTGATTGAAGGGTTAAGCCCAAGTGACTTTCACGCAGCAACAACTAGGCACACCTGAGCGCACCGGTCTCTCCGACCGGCGAAGTGTAGGGATTATTTACTTTAAGTGCTTCGCCATTCAAGGCCTCCAAAAGATTCCAGCCAATTGAGAGAACAACAATAAGGTCTCTTTGCCAAATTTCTAAGATACAGAACTAAAAGATTTTGTAGAAGTTCACTACCTTACAGAGTCAGCATTCATAACGTGCCTCGAGTTCAAACCAAAAGTTCTTGTTTTCACATCCTTTTCTCATAAAGCACACACACATTATAAATAATGCATATATGTATATTTTATATTTTATATACAATATATATTATATATAAATAAATAAAATGTAAAATAAATATTTTAATAAATATAAATTTGCATGGTATACATTAATAGATGCATTTTGAGTCGGGTTTGGGTCTGGTCTGGGTCAACCATGACCTGACCCTTTTTCTGGACATAAGAACCATGATCAGATTTACTATGTAGACCTATAAACATCAGCATACATTGCATCTGCATGAATCTACTCAAGGATATGCACAATGAGCCAGATCGGGTTTGGATCCAAATCTACTTTACACCTTTGATTTGTCACTCGCTCATATGACATCAAAGCAGGTGTGACAGGTCCAAAGCCAATTATGGAGGGATTAAAACCAGATCCTATCTTTCCATTTGTTATTTTGTTTTAAAATGACAAGGAATCAGGACGTCGATCGGGGCGTGAACGACTAAATTGTGTTATGTGCTCTACCAAATAAAGCTATGAATGCCTGCACTGTGGAGGATCGAACTCAAGATCCTTTAACTTAAGATTGCAGCCCTCTGCCATTCAGGGGATGTCTGACCTTCTGAATCAGATCCATACCCACATGTATCCAACTTGGGCATAGCATTTACATTGCCCAGACTTAAACCTTGGGTTTGCAGAAGCTTTTGGCAATGGCGACATGAAGTAGTTGAAAAGGAATGAACTGGGTTATTGGGAACACGAGATTATGGCCATTAATTCTAGTCTAATTTGATATCTGTAAGTCAAACTGAAGTAGTTGATAGTTGATCCTAAAAAAATGGATTGGCCTTTAATTAGCGTTCCAAGTGGGTTTGATGTGAAACTAGGGGTTTCGATTTGGCGTTTCGCATGGAGCTTGTTTTGTATGATTTCTTGCTTGTGTCCAAAAACAGGTCAACCCAAGCATCGTATAGTGTCTGAAACAATCTTGTGTTTTAGGTTGTGTTCGTGTCATATTATTTCATGGTATGGGTGAAAAATAGGTCAACTCAAACATAACCGGTTCTTTTTTGTCACATTGGGTGGACACGGACACGGCCTTTCTGGCTGTGTTCATGTGGGCCATAGTGTCATGCCTGAAATCAGCCATACCTTTCTTGAACCAAGGCAAGTCCAGGTCCAACTATCCAAGTTGCATTGACAGCAGACCCAGATCTGTTTTTTTTTTCTGGGACAAACCGGAAACACTCTTTTGTGTTTTTAGGTTCAAATTTTTTCGATCTTATTGTCAAAACTTTGCCTTTATCCTACCTCCACAGGTACGGATACGGTTCCAACTAAAGTTTTATCTAGAGTTGGTAATTCAACCTCATTAATTATATATATAAAGAGTCTCGTATATCTCGGCATACTTGAGTGCTAGTAAATCCAAACAAATCTTAAATATTATATTAGGTTGATGGACGATTGAAATTTGAATTTAAAAAGTAAATAATGTGTACGTGAATAAAGTACATCACCAAAATGATGTATGTACACCTTGTTTTTTATTTCAAATTTCAATCATCATCACCCAAGATAAAATGTTGAGATTTGTTTGGCTATAATAACACTTAAATGTCCTGCATATATCATACTCTCTCCCTCTCTCTCTCTCTCTATCTATATATGTGTATTGTGTGTCTGTTTGTATTGATCTTATTGGGAGCTTATTGTCAGAACTCTGCCTCTAGTCCACTTCCATATGGCTCCAACTAAAGTTTTATCTAAAGTTCGTAATTGGACCTGATTGGTTATTGCGCATGAACAACTCACATGCAGCACACACACAAGGACACACATGTACGCACGCACAAGCTCACGATTATCTGGGTTGAACCTGCAAGATCTGGCTAATGTATTGATCAAACCTGGATCCGATCTGTCCTGATTAAGGTTTGAAAATTTCAACGTGAAACCAGTAAAAGATGGGGACTTCAATGGCCCATTAAGATTTAACTGTCCTATAAGCTCCCATCTATTTGTGGATTAGCATCCTGTATCTCTATCTTTTGCACTTCTTTAAATCTTAAGAACTCCACACAGCTCACCTGGCTAGGGTGTCGACTCACAAGTTGAAGGTCATGAGTTCCAAACTGTGCGCGCATGTCTTCAGCTGCCCATTGCACCAAAAAATAAAATCTCCATTTCAAGCTTATTTTTCAAGCTTTCTATAAATAATATAGCTAGCTTTAATAAGTCTCAATAAAGGACAATTAAAAAAAAAAGAAAGGAAATTTATCTTGAGCTTTCACCCACATTCGACCGAGTTTAGATGGTCCCTCCAAACCGGCACTTTGAAGTTCCACTCCCATAGGTGTTACCATTTCGGATGTAGAAATCTTTATAGGGTGAGGAAGGGCTCGGTATCATAGCTGCAAGGTGGGGCAAATAGCTCAATGTTATACCATAAACACTGCGTTATAGTTCATGGACCCATCCGTGGGCTATACTTTCTAAAAGTTACATAGACTTAGTGTGCTTACTGATGCCCCACCTTGCACGACCGTACACCTGTCTACAACTGGTGGATTCCGATCAGCGGTGGATCTACATTGAGCCGAGGCACCGGAAGTTTCAAAAATCAAATTAAAGTCTATAGCCATGGTGGGATCCATGGGCTATAATACATAGTTCACCCCACCCAAAACCATTCACGGGGCTATTCACCTCAACCTAAAAGAGTTTCTAGATCCAATTCCGATTCCATGAAACCTGGAGCCAGAACGGAAGAAGCCACCCTCTGGTTCCAGTTCTGCCAGCTCCAAGTCCAGCTTCAGGCTGGGTCTAGTTCTGATTTGGTTTAGGTTCCATTTGAAATGTAATGAAACAAATGTTGAGTTTTAAAATAGGGAAAAAATACTGGCAGTTCCGAACAGCCGGTCTGTGTTTGGGTTCAGGTTCAGCTCCCCCTCTATACAGGTGGAACCTGAACTGGACCGTGGGGGTCCTGGTATCAGTTCCGCTTTCCCCAGTTGCAGTTCCTACTGGTTCTGGAGGTGGTTGGGGCCCGGTTCAACCTGTACCGACCAGGCACCTCTAGGTCCGTCACTAGGTGCGACCTTGTATGCAAACTGATGGTCTCCATATATAGGACTTTGAAGTGAGAGTTCTAACCTCAGACTTTCACGTAAGGTTGTTCCATTTCGAACAGATCCAACCCGACTTGGAAACATTAACTCTTTCATTAAGGTGGCCTTATTAGAATGTGTCTTTCCATAAACCAGTGGTTCGTTGGTTTAAGTTCAAGGTCTCAACTTCAAGTCCTGTTAATGGAGAAGAGGTTTACCACCATACTGGGTCGACCCTCAAACTGAATTGGTCATGTGAACCCGTGCATGACGCGAGAAGACGAAGCAAACTTTAAGAAGATCAATGCAATACAATAGTTTTATGAAAGATAACAAGGATCGTTTTCTTTCCATATTTTCTAGTTGTAGTGAGTACGGTGTCGCCTCCTGACACTACCTGCTCACATTAGGAATTTCGTGTTTTGGGTTCTGTTTGTGTCGTGTTTTTGTCAAAAACATGTCAACCTGCTGCACATGGCTCAGTTGTTTTGGTGTCACTTTGGGTGGACATGGACTTTATGAGTGATGTTTTTGGAGGACTTTCTGGTCATGTGTTTCAAATTAAACCCCAAATCTTGTGATTTAGGTCGTGTCCATATCTGTGTCATTTTATGCATTTATAAAAGCTGGTTCACCCATGCATGACCCATTTTTGTGTAACGTGTAACACATACTTTCTGGGTCGTGTTTGTATTGGGTTTTCGTGTTGTGCACGAAATTGCCACCTTAACTCCCATCTTTTTAATGGAGTGTAGGGGGCGCACCCAAGCTGGGTTCGAGGAAAGCCTGGTTCTTGGAATAGAATAAGATCCAAGCTTGATGAAACACGAGCCCATGTATATTTTCAACCAAGTTAATGCAAGTGAAAGATTTTCATGGTAAAAGTGTAGAAGATGATATTCGATCCATCCACATATCATTTTTAACTTATTTGGCTCAGCCAATTTGAATGTGGAACTGTGGTCCTATCTCTTGTTTTGGGTCTGGATATTGAAACTAGACCCGCTTTCTGATTCTCTGGTGGATTTGGATTCATGGCTTTCAACAAGGGCTGGTAAAAGAACCAGGCAGCTCGTTCTTCGGCTCGGTTTGTTACAATGAGCTTTTTCGTGTTTTGGTTTCAACTCTAAATGAATCGAACACGTCATGGCTCGTGAAGCTGTATGAGCTGAACACGAACGAGGAGTATTCAGTTCGGCTTGGTTTGTATTAGCTCATTCAGTTAAGCATATCCAATTGTATGTACATATATGCTGGAAAGCCATGTCAACCCAACTAAGTGGGTGGCTATAATGTAAGTAAATTATCACATGAGCTACAAAGCTCATGTTCGATTTGTCTAGCTTGGTTCGTGTTCGGTTCATGTTCAGCTCAGGTGAAATGAGCTACGAAGCCGAACATGAATAAGACCTTGAGTTGAAGAAGCCATGAATGGCTCATGGTTCGTTAGTTCATCTCGTTTACCGGCCCTACCTTCGGCACCTCCCCTCAAACTGAAGGGTCCAAGATGAACCTTGAGCTTGGATTTTAGCATGCAAAGCGAGCTCAGGTGAAGGATTCTGGCGACTCCATCGTTCCTTGAGATATGGTAAACTTCAAGGTCGTCCTTAGCAGCTTTTCTGGGCACAATGTGAATGTCGATTTCCACATGCTTGCTCAATTTGTGAGATCAATAGTTGCTTTTATATAGAGAGAGACAGTAAAAGCACCTAGACATATTGGTTTACTATTATTATCGTCCGTGCGATCAATTCAATGAGGATAACAAAGTCATTCATCTCAAAGCATATTTAATGCACACTATTTACATTAAATGTCTATCATATTTAATACACATTATATACATTAAATGTCATCCATTTTTGCTTTAACACAAATATCGATTTGTGTTGTCCGTGTGATCACACGAACGACAAAGGCTCATACTCATCTATGCTCAAATCCACTTAAACATACACCAATGTTTGATTAAGATTTAAATTTTAGATTTAAAATATATCATTGTACTTTTGAGGACTTTGTATTTATGATTTTTGCTTTATCTCTTAAACCGTTTATCTCAATGATAAAACGTTTGAGATGATAAAGTAGATACTGTATTGCTGGTTTGTTGTTCAGATTCTTCGCTGAGACATATTGGAGATGGGTTGCTCATGGTGGGCTGAGAGATGCCTGTTTGCTCCCTTGGAGACAATGGTATCTGCACACGGAAGGTGGACTGCGGCTGTGTGGGCCACAGACCACTATGGTTGGCTGAAGAATCGTATGATGAGAGTTATATGTATTCTTTCGTTATCTTCATTTGTTATGTGCTGAACTTACTATGTATTGATCTCCTTTATTTATTCATGTATCCCTTGATTGTGATTAATATGGCATTAGCGAGTTTAGCGAGTTTGTATCAAGCTTTGGAATCAATGAATCAATAATATGTTATCTTTGTTTTTCTCCTTTTAATTTCAAGCTTAATTCCCAAGGATTCAAAATCTTAAAGCCCTATCACATGTATTTTCTAAAATGATTTGCTTTTCTCCTTTTAATTTCAAGCTTAATTCCCAAGGATTCAAAATCTTAAAGCCCTCTAACATGTATTTTCCAAAATGATAAACATTTTTACATTTGTATGCAAAATTTTGGGTGTTTGCAGCAGGCTATAGTAGAAGACACGGTTGAGTATTTTCTTATTTGCTTTTCCTATCAATACACCTTGTCCCAAAAAAGGTATAAACTTACCTTTCAAAATAATAAGAAACCTATGTCACATTTTCACGATCAATCCTTATCTTTTTTCCTTTTTCAATAAAAATTTTAACTTACCTAAACAAGTTTTATAAGAAATGTCTCCGCTACACAATATTGTAAAGCACCAATAAGGCTAGTAAATGCTTTACGGCATCAAGTGTTTAAGAGTAAACCATTGTCATGTAAAAAGAATTGTAGATGACATAAATGAAAAAATTGAGGTGGATGTTTAATTTTAAAAGAAAGATCAAGTATGTAATTACGTTTTCAAAAAAATTGTATGATACTAACAACAAATAACTGCTAACTTATATTGAGTTAAATGTTAATATGGCACATGAGTTTGTAACTTTGGCTTTGAGGAATCATGATTTTGTGTGTTTGATTCATCGGTAATATTGATGTTTGGATTTTTGTGCGAGTGAGGTAGCAACACGAGAGAGAAGGAGGTGCTTAGTTTTTTATGTGAAATCCCTAAGTTTCACCTTCTACCTAGTGTCGAAGTTTTTCATTCAATTGGGCCTATGGAACCGGGTTCCATGTTCAACGCGCAATGAAAGCACACAAAAAAAATCAAGATCCACTTCTCTAAAAACCTTGTATCAAACACACAAGTGACTAAAGAACAGAGAGGTGCTCAAGACCCTCCCTCAGATGTTCTCTTTGCTCGCTGCTTACCTCTTAGCTCCATTCCGGCTCCATCGACCTCCTTCCCCCACTGGCCACCACCTAAAACCCTTCCTCCCTTTAACACAAATGCTCTCTCTCTCTCTCTCTCTAATTGTTGACAAGCATGTCATAGGGTACCCGGGTCTATTTTCTACGGATTGACAGTCAAAAGAATGTGCCTTTCACTATAAAGAAAACCTAACAAATATACCTTCAAAAAAACAATATAATTAAATATGAACCACAATTCTAGTTTGGTTTCTAAATCGTGAAAACGAAAAAAGAATTCTAGCTTGATCTATAAACATGCTGGAAAAAGACGTCCTTTAAATTTGGGTTGGTTTCTTTATTTAATTCGACTTTGGGAATTAACAACTATAGAAGGTTTCATTAATGAACTTGAAAATTTGGGTCCTATATGAAGACTTTGTTAAAGATCAGCATTTAAAAAGAATTATTTCAACAACAAAATAACTAACCATACCTACCGATTTATAAATCTTCTTTTCAAGGCAAGTGGAGTTAAGCATACTTCTACTAAATATATTGATGACAAAAAAATTATGTTCAAATTGTAGAGCTGTGAACTTAGTTGGGGGTGGGGATGAGAAAACCTCTCCTTCCCCAAAAGGATATCATAGAAGACCTAAGAGCTTATTATAACTTCAACTGGATTTGATGGGGCTAACCTCATCACCTCAAAAATTTTCAAAAGATCACTTACCAGTAGGCCCAAGGTGTTGAACTTAAGTATGAAGGTCATGAAAGCATTATAATTGAGAAATAGGACTGGCAAGATATGTTTTATAACAAGAAAATTTAAAGAGTTAAAGACTTATACCTCTCCATATATATATATATATATATATATATATATATATATAGAGAGAGAGAGAGAGAGAGAGAGAGAGAGAGGGAGGGAGATGCTAAACACCATCAATATGAGATTCAAGATCATTTAATGCACATGGGTGATACTATGGTTATTAAACTCACGACGTTCATCTTAGGAATTGAGTCACCTACTAGATGAGTCTCTTCATATACTTTTAAAAACTAACAATCAAGTCCGGCCCTACAAAACTCAGTTTTCTAAAATAGTATGTAAAATACTAATTTATTCTTTGTTTGTTTGAAGATCAAATATATAGATAACACTACGCTTTGATGTTTTTTTTTTTGCTTTGGTTTGCAATTAGGCCCCTAATAGTAGAACTACATGTCTATATTCACATGAGCTTGTAATGATGGTTTTGAAGAACCTTGTTTTGTGTTTGATTCTTCAATGGTATTAATGCCTTAAGTTTTAGTGCGAAAATGATAGCATTAATAGAGACACTTTCTTGGTCTCATAGAACCCTTCCTCCTTTACTCAAATGATTTTTTGTTCTCTGAGATACACTCTCTCGTATGCTTTTTATTCGTTTTCAACGAGAGCAGGGCGTTCTAGCATTGTTGTTGTATTCTACCACTGTTGTTGTTGGTGGGGAGTTTGGCTGGGAAAGAGTCCATGTGTTGGGCTTTCGCTTCCTCTTATAAAAAGAAGATTCTAGCTTCATCTTTGAGCAGCTAGAAGGATCTCTACAGAGAGAATTCAAGCAAAACTTTAAAACGTGATTTCTTTTCAAGTTATGCAAATATGTCACAAGATGGAGTTAATTAGTGGTGGCAATAGCTCAACAACCACCGTGTATATGAATGAAGTCATTCCTCTTGTTGCTCTGGTTTTTCTAACACCCTAGAGAGAGAGAAAAGGGAGGCTGAGCTGCGGAACGCCCAAGGACCACCCTTGGTCTCTCTCTCTCTCTCTCTCTCTCTCTCTCTCTCTCTCTCTCTCTCTCTCTCTCTCTTTTGTTTTGGTTTGATTCTTTAATCTTACTACTTTTTGTTTTCTATATTTCAGTCGATCAAAAAAAAGTGATGAAAATGTAAAAAACTGTAATGATTTTTCACGACAAAAATTATTTTATTACTTTTTCATGTGTAAAAACGTTACATCTTGAGCTTGTACTAGCATGGGTTACAAACCAGCTCAACGGTTCCAACCAGAAGCAAAACGGGCAAGGAACCAGTGAAACTGGAACTGAAATTACACCCGAAGTGGGGAACATGAAACCAGAACCGGCATGAAACTAGAACAGGCAGCTTCAAACTACTAGTTCCAGTATTTTTTAATTATTTTTTTAAAATTCGATTTTTTAATAAATTTTACCGAATTCAAAACCATAATTGGGACCGACTCCAGGTCATTTTGGTTACATTTCCAGGTTCCAAATGACCGGAACCAGCCATGTCTACTCTAGGGCACTTGGATCCATAATTCAACGGATTGACAGTCAAAACATGTGCCTTTCACTATTTTTTAAAAAAAAACTAACAAATTAGTTGCATTATTTGAATATCTTCACTATACCTTTGGAAAGCAATATAATTAAATATGAACCACAATTCTAGTTTGGGTCGTGAAAAACAGAAAGAGAATTAAATGTGTTGGAAAAAGACGCCCCTTACTTTGTTGGTTTCTTTATTTGCTTTGACTTTGGGAATTAACAACTATAGAAGGTTTTATTAATGAACATGAAAATTTGGGTCCTACATAGACAGTCTTTATTGTATTTGACTTTGGGAAAAATCAGCAATTAAAGAAGCATTTAAACAGAATCATTTCAACAACAAAATAATCAACTTTACCTGCCCATTTATAAGTCCTCTTTTCTTTTTAAGGCAAGTGGGGGGTTAAGCAGATTTGTAAGTTTTTTGTTGTAAGAGTTAAAGACCTAACTTTGTCCTACTAGTGAAAAAGTAAACACAAAAATAACCCTTCATTTAACTTAAATGTCCTCATAGAATTATGAAGTATAATCTATATAAATATTTACGAGAAAATGTCATTTAAGGAGCTTTCACGAGCAGCCAAATATATACCATGTTCAAATTAAGCTCATATTTTTCATAAGAATTCTTTAACTAATCCGGGTTTAACGTGGTCGAGTGGATCCAGATCGGTTGAGCTAAGGTGATATGGCCTAGTTAAGGAGATCGACCAAACTGAACACAAATGAGCTAGGAACAAGCGGAACTGAACCGAACTATGAGCGGCTTGGTTCGTTTATCAGCCCTACTTGAAACTGGATCCTGCATTGATTTTTTTAATCTAACCCGAATCCAGTAAAGTCGGAGCAGTATTGCTTGGGGCCGATCCGTTTAGACTCCAAATAACATCATCAGTACATCATCCTAGCATTTTCGTAATTTTCTAAAAATATAGGGAGTAATTATTATTACTCGCCCGCATCTTTTTCTTCCGCTTCCTGAAACGGAACGGCTGGAGAGTTAAGGAGCTTCTCTCTCTCTCTCTCTCTCTCTCTCTCGATGGCGATGGGCGGATCGACGTAGGCGGAACGGAACGCATGGGAAATCTGTCGAGTTGCTTCTCGGGGAAGGAGGGGGGAAACGGTAGGGCGCGTAGGAAGGCGCAACAGAGGCGTTCATCTCAGGCGATCGACGGCAGGGGGCCGCCCGGAACGAGCGCGAGATGGAGGAGGGGTGACCGATCTCTACGCAGAGACAAGCTCGAGGAAGTTTTGATCCACGAGCAGGCACTTGCTGCGATCCTCCTTCAGCAGCAGTGCCAGGTCGGCAGCAACGGGCTACTTCCGCTTGATCGATCGTCCTCTCTTAGATTCCCAGCGCCAGCCGGCGGAAAGAGTGGCCTTGCGAGGAGCTCGAGCTCGCGCGCGAGGTCTCTCGCTGATCCGCTGCTTCCGCCTCAGCAACTCGTCAATCAGGCGAGTTTTTCTTTGTTCTCATCGTGTGCTCTTTCTGCTTATGCTCGTTCATCTTCATGTTAGCTTTTGCTCTCTCTCTCTCTCTCTCTCTCTCTCTCTCTCTCTCTCTCTCTCTCTCTCTCTCTCTCTCTCTCTCTCTCCCTCTCCCTCACACACACACACACACCCTCCCTCTGGAAGAAAATTTTTATTGCTTTCGGTAGAGTATGAGTTAGATGTTGTTCTCTGCTACGCATCATCCGCGGTAAACAGATTTCCGCCGTTCTTCTTTTAGAGATTGGATTACTCGCTATTTCGTCTCCATAGCGCATTTCAGTTTGTATTCTGCTTTAGTTTGAGTGGGTGTAACTCTTCTGTAAGCATTCTCTGGGAATCGGGATTTAACTCTTTCGTCTGCTTTCTCGGCATACTTGTTTTATTTGTTGTTTAATCAGATTCAGAGTTATTTCTTTACGAAAGGGATTACGGGGCGCTTTTAAATCAGTCTGTATTATAACTCTGTGCCGATTTTTTCAGGGAATCGGATTGAACTCTGTTTCTTTGCTCTAATTTTGGTTCCATTTTTATTTGGATGCTTGGGTATTCATGTCAGTTTCTGAACGTTGCTGGCTTCCTCGAGACTGGGTGTGTATGTCTTAAATTGTTTCTCTACGCCTTAGCTTTGAGAAAATTCTTGCTTCGATAGCCTCTTTCTCGATCGGATTGACTGAATTCGGACCACGATTAGACGTCACTTTTCCTTTGAAGTATCGTTGAGTACTCTAAGTCTCTCTCTAACACACACACACGTGCTCACACACACGCACTCACACGCACTCACACGCATACATAGATGCATGCATAACACAAACAAACAACGCACACGGATGCACATGTCTGTACATATCTATCTGTGTCCCTGAGTGCAGGCGGCAAAAGTTAATCTTATATTGGACAAATTCATAATATTTACTTCACTAGCATTTCAAGAATTAGTTAACTCGAAGCATTTGTGAAAGGAATACAAGTTATATAGTTGTTTTTTAACTTTCAAGCATTAGAAAATGCCCTAAACATTTAATTACTTATAAGAGTGATTGGGAAAAGATAGATTTTTCTATAAGGATTGAAAAGTAATTTTAGGAGAAAGCTTAATTATCCTACATCGACTTTTAGTAATGAATTTATATAAAAGAAAGTAGGTAAAGAGACAAAGAATACATATAGCTAGTGTTATTCGTATCGCATCGTATCATACGATATGGTGCAATACGCACGATACGATACGGCTCGTATGAGCCAAAAAAAAATTCAATTTTCTTTTCATATTTTTTTACAGTTTTCTGCCCTCTCTTCGCCTCTCTTCACTTCTCTCCAAGACAACCTCCGATATGCTTGTTTGGGATTGCAAGCTCTGTATGTAACATGTAAATTCGGGTTTATAATTTCATTTATTGAATAAGAATAATTTATGAACAAATAAAAATTGTGACAAAATTATTTCCCTTTATGTTGCCAACTTTTAGGTATATTTCTGCTGCCAGTTTCTAATTTCATGAAATCGCAAACAATAAAGAACAATTTGGTTGTCTCGGTTCATTGTGTGAGGCTTAACTCAGTATGTAAAGTTAGAAATGGAGCTCACACATTAGTTAAAAAGCTAGTCTCTAGTAAGATAAAAAGGGAATTTCATCAAGTAACAATATCACATCACTGAGGTGTCATAGACTCAATAATCAAAGAAATGGAGCTCATCGTTTTGCTTACATATGAAAATTAGCAAATATGACAACTACATGTACAAAGATAGCAATTTGTTAATTTTGATATATTAGATGAGTGGGATTATTGAAGATAACGAAGAAAATACACTTATAACCGAAGAAGACATTGCATGGATTAATTTGAATGGAGTGCAACAACATCACGAAGGAGATGAAAATTTTGATTTTGTGGCAGAAGGTGATGAGAAACTTTGAATCTTCATCTAGGAGAAGATGAAGATTATTTAGTTAATGATCCTTATACAAATTTACAATATGTAAAATGTAAATGTATTTTATTTTTTGCTTCAAAATATGTAAATTTGGATACAATTGTTCAATGTTTAAATCACTTAGCTTATAAGACTACTACTACAACTACTACAACTAAGCCTTTTCCCATACTAGATGGGGTCAGCTACATGGATTCTTTGTTTTTTTTTTTGTAGAATCCATGTTAAGTCCGACAAAGTTTTACGGTGACTGTCGGAAGCCTAACACAACCCTCCTCCTTTTTCTGGGCTTGGGACCGGCCATGAAAGAGTGATTCCTTACATAGGCGGAGTTACTTAGCTTATAAGACTATTTAATGAAATATGAAAACGAAAAAGATGCATGACGAATGAAAGAAGTGTAAAATTATACCCATATATAAGAACAAGAAAAACATTAAGAATTGTAGAAATTATTGGTGTATCAAGTTGATGAGTCATATAATGAAATAATGGGAAAGAACTATTGAAGAAAGGCTAAGATAAGTATAGAGTATTGGAGGACCAATTTTGATTCATGCTAAAGAGATATTGAGGATTCATTGATTTGGAAAAAACTTTTGATAGGGTGTCGAGAGATATTCTTTTGGATAACCTTGGAAAATTAGATATCACATTGATGCACATCAATATTTTATATATATATATATATATATATATATATATATATATATATATATATATATATATATATATGAGTGTGTGTGTGTTAGTGCATAAACAAGTGTAAGGGCTCAAGGGCCCATGAAGAAATTATAGATCTCTTTGAAGTCAATATTGGATTACATCAAGAATGAGCTTGAAGGTTGTATTTGTTTACCTTATGCGATTTGACAAAGCATATCCAAGATGAAGTACCTTGGTGTATGTTATTCGCAAATGACATGCGAATGACATTGTGTTAGTGGATGAATCTAAAGAAAAAGTTAACAAAAAATTGGAACTATGGTGAGAAACATTAGGCTTTCGACTTAGTAAAATAAAGACAAAGTAGGAAAGGAAGTTTGATCATTTGGTTACTACATATAACATGAAAATTAATATTGGGACACATTGTATCTCTTAAAAGCAAAGTTTTGAATACCTATTGTCACTTTTTTAGAGAGATAAAAAAAAATTGATAGAGATGTTATTGATACAATTTGCTTAAAACGAAGAGGTATATTAGGTATTCTACGTGACAAACATATATCATTAAAGTTGAAAGGTAAATATTATAGTACAATAATTAGACCCACTACATTATGTGGTACGGAATGTTAGGCAGTTAATCATCACTGATGCTTGTGACAGAAATAAAAATATTGAGGTGGATGTGTGGTTGCTTGTGACAGAAATAAAAATATTGAGGTGGATGTGTGGTCATGCAAGTGTAACTATAATGATGTTACTAGAGACAAATTAGGAGTGACATAATAGATGGTAAAATGAGTATAATTTGGACACACCAAAAGATGAACAAAGGAAGTTCCTATAAGATATAAGAAATTAGATGGTCAAAATGTTAAAAGGAAGAAGAGAAAGACCATAAAAGTGTTGGAAGAGAATAATAAAGAATGATTTAGCTTCTACTAAGTTAAGTTTTCATAGCAGAGGATTGAGCTCTATGAAAACAAAGAGTCCATGTAGCCTACCAGCATGTTGGAACCGGTTTAGTTGTTATCTTTGTTGTAGTTTCATGCTCATTTACTTCACTAGCATTTCAAGCATTAGTTAACTCAAAGCATTTTTTTCTCTGCTGTTATGTGTATGCTTCTTTGCACCATTTCATTCCGAAAAAGCTCTGAAGTATGGATATCTGCAACTCTGCATTAAAAAATGGGGATTCAAGGTCCGTGCACCTTGTTTGCAAGCAAAGCAGGTAGGCCACACTGAAATTTTATGGCGGTTTCTCTGCCCACTGCTGTCTCGCAATTCAAAAGCACTTCATTTTCTGCAACTGTCTACATGCCCAGCGAGCTTCACGAAACATTATGCACGTTTGAATGGTCATGCGAACATTTGAACATATTGTAATGCGTTTGTAGAATTCTACACCTCACATATAAATACAAAATAAATTCTTAGTGCACCAATATTGCAAAATAAAGAAAGAAATGTTTCGTGAAGCTTCATGTATCAAGCATCAAAGAACAAATAATGCATGAACATGCCTAGCATCAAGAACAAATACTGCCTCAAGCATCAAAGAACTGACAAACAAAGTATTGGAATCTGAAAAATGCATGAACATGTCTAAGCAGAGGTGACCAAATAATGTAACCAGAAACGCTAATGTAAGATCCATGTAGGCAAACCCTACTTGAAATGCAACAAATTGATCCAATCTGGTTGTAGAAACATATTCTTGGTTAAAGAGGAATTTTATGATCAAACAAGATTGACCGACTACTGGAATCTAAGATTCACCTAGTTAGACAGTTGCTGCCACAGCTTCAGCCTCCAGACTAGTCTAGGGCAGGGGTGGGCGGAGCACACATGGAAACATGGCCATATTTACCAGAAATAACTACATGTTGGATTTTGCAAAGTCATATCTGATCCATTTGCATCCATAACTAAGATGACATCGACTTTCAATTTTGAGTGGGAGTGGGTTGCCATATTCTGAAGACAAGGTGAACCGGAGTTCCATTACTTAGGATGAACCAGGTCACAGTTATTATCGACTATTTTGTGGCAATTTTTGCTGGGAGTAGAAGTGGCGGTGCTGGTTCCTGTAGCTTCTACTGGTTCTTGATGGAATTGTGCGAGTTCTAGTAGTTCAGTTCTTTGAGTTTCTAGGTGTCAAATTAGCTAGTTGCAGCATTTACGTGACAGCAATAACCCTTATGCAGAAGTGGAAAGAAACTAAAGACACACACACTGCAAGACTGCAAGCGCACACACAGACATGCATCTCTCTCTCTCTCTCTGTCTATCTATCTCTACATATATTTTGTGAGAAAGAGAGAGATTTTATCATCTTTCAATTCTTCATGGTCATGCTTCCCTTTTGTTTTTTTCCTCTTAATATTTCTTTCGTTTACTTTTTGTTTTAAACAGGATCTAAAGATGGTTGACTTAGAGACAAACTATTTTGTACTTATTCATGGAGGTGGTTTCGGTGCTTGGTGTTGGTACAAAACCATAACTCTTCTGGAGGAGTGTGGATTCAAGGTCACTGCCGTTGATTTAACTGGCTCAGGCATAGATTCTTTTGACTCAAACAACATTACCAGCCTTTCTCAGTATGTCAGACCGCTTACAGATTTCCTTGAAAAGCTTGGAGATGGAGAGAAGGTTAGTTATCTTTTGATTGCTTGCAGTTTCATGTTGCAATAGATGGCGTTGGTGCTTGCTGAAGTTTGCAATCTGGTAGTCCTTCAAATTATATCAATTTAACGGGAGTCTGGTTTAATGAAACCACCGAATAAGCTTATCTGGCAATGAATGTTGGTGGTTAAATTGTGTCAGACTTCCAGAGGAAGCAAGTTTTTTGCGTTATGTTGACAATCAATTTTTGGTGTGGATTATCAGTTCCTTCCCCGACCCTATCTAGTATGGGAGAAGGCTTAGTTGTTGTTGTATTATCAGTTCCTTCTCTTTCCAAGAAGATGCTTGTGTTGGTAATTGCTGAAACTGGGGTATCTGTGTCTCTAGTGACTCATGAAACTCTTAGAAATCCACAGCATCTATTATTTGAATGGGCTTGTTAGCTGCAAAATTTTCTTTATGAGAAGCTTGTTAAGCATAAAGAGAACCTTTGGAGATTCAAATTATAAGTACCTTCAATACTCAATCTTGTTAAATGTGTTGATGCAGGTAATGTTAGTTGGCCATGACTTAGGAGGTGTTTGCATGTCATATGCCATGGAGGCTTTTCCATCCAAGATAGCAAAGGCTGTTTTTGTCTCTGCAGCGATGCTGACAAATGGGCAAAGCGCTCTTGATATGTTCTCTGAACAGGTAGGTTGTTAATTACTTGGATGAAAGCTCTATTTTGTCTGAATTTGGTTCTGAATTGATTACGCCAAATCAAATTGGCTTAAAAATGCTCATCTGAAATTTAGAAAGAAAATATTGCATATGACAATTTAAAAATAGAAAATGCTGTAAAAACAGGCCAAAATTGGTCCTGAACAAACCGCTTATCCTCTGATTCAGATCTATTTTTAAGTTTTTAAGAAAACTTGTAAAGCTGAAAGGCCTATCTTTTTGTCGAGTTTTTCCATACTGCATGAGGCTCTGACAAACAAGTGTTGATCGTACTTCTCTTGAAACATTCCCAGAAAACATCAACCACAAGGTGCCATTGGTCAATCCTTGTTTTCTTCATTAGTCACTCTATCGTCAATGGAATTTTTTATCATGACTGTCTTGGCAGAGATGTGATTTGAACTGCACAATCCATCACTTTGCACAAACTATTGTGAGCTGGTTATGAGCACTCGGATACCGTGATTGTATACACCTCATCATTTGAACTGCAGGCTTGTCCTATTATCCGTAGGCTCATGACCTAGTCTTGCATACAACTGGATATATTTAAATAGCATACGGGTTTCGGTGTACTAACATCATTGAGCTTCTGTACACTCACAAACCTTGTCATAAATTTTGGATCTTCTGGAAACATGCCAGTATTGTTCTCATATATATCGAGGAATCAAGGTTTGGAAAACATCTAAACTGCAATAATAATTTCAATGGTACTGCAACGGTATCACTGAATTTTCCAAACTTTCCTGTTTTTGTTACTTCATGCCTTAGATATGGTTTTCTTATTCTTTATCTTTTAACTTTCATTGGTATGTAGTTGCGTTGTTGCAATGGACATCTATTCCTCTCTTTGTTGCTTTTAAATTTATTTTAGATGCCAAACTATTCCTCTCTTGGGAATTATCAAACCAGAGTCTGATCTCCTTCTTGTATATGGTCATCACTGCAAATGAATTATGATTTTCAACTGCAACTGATAAATGGCTGTCGGTCAAGGCACAACAACAACAACAACTAAGCCTTTTCCCATACTAGACGGGGTCGGCTACATGGATTCTTTGTTTCCACAGATCCCTATCGTGTGCCATGTTAGCAGTTAACTCCCAATAAGCTAGATCATTCTTTATTGTTTCTTTCCAACACTTTTGTGGTCGTCCTCTACCTCTTTTAATACTTTCCAAATTTAGTTTTTCTAACCTTCTTACAGGTTCTTCTTTTGATCTTCTTTCTATATGTCCAAACCATCTTAAATGATGTTCTCTCATTTTATCCTCTATTTGTGCCACTCCTAATTTGTTTCTAATAACCTCATTATGTTGTGGTCATTTTATTTTGTTTATATGAGGGGTGTTGGAAATTTTCAAAGCATATGTTTCTTGCGGTGATCTACATCTTAGAAGATTCAAAATCTTTGTTAACTATTGCATCTACGGCCATTGCAGGCCAGTTCGAATGATCTGATGCGACAGGCTCAGATATTCTTGTATGCAAATGGGAGTGATCGGCCACCAACTGCTATCAATCTGGACAAGTCACTGTTGAAGGATTTGTTATTTAATGAGAGTCCTTTGAAGGTATGCACATTTTACCAGGCACTGCTTTCCTTTTCCTCATGTTGGTCCTGTCAAGAATTTGCTTTTCTTGAAGCGCCCTGAGGGATAGAGAGTGAACATGAACCTACACCATCTTGTTATCGTTAGCTCCAAGCCAAGCCCGCAAGTGACCAAGAAGGGGGAAAAGTGATGCATCAGCCAACTAATTTTGTAGGCAGGGGGACCAAGGTGCCTGTTACCTGGCCCAGTCTTCGTCGAAGTTGAATTCTATGAAATGCTTCTAGTTTGGTGGATCACATCACATGTAACTCTTCTGCACTTGGTTGCCTTTTGGTTAGCCATAATTGCCTATCAAAACCAAGCCTTATGCCACAATAAGTGGTGCAGGCGACACGGATTCTTATGTGCTCTTGTGTCATGATTGCTTAGCTGTCATTGCTCCTTTGAGATCAATTACTTCTGCTTAGCGTTGTCTTGAGTTACCTGGTTCAGATCAAATAGTAGAAACTATGCAATTATTCCATGATTGATTGTTTCAGATTAGTTTGGCTTGGTTGAGCTTTGAATCTACGGTTGTGCAGACACGGAGATAACTGTGTCATGAGCTTGTTAAGATATTTAGGCAAGAAAATCTCTGTAGCTGTTGTAGTAGGTGTGGGATCATCAAAGACCACTATATGAATGAGTCTAGAAGTGTGCCCTGATTCTATCTGCAACAAAAATTATGCTTCCGATATATGTTTCATGATGGCTGATATTGTTTGGTAGGATGTTGCACTGGCATCAGTGTCTATGCGTCCGATACCGTTTGCACCAGTTTTGGAGAAACTCTCTCTTTCAGATGAGAAATATGGTTCGGTAAGGCGGTTTTACATAGAGACAGCCGAAGACAATGCGATCCCTCTTTCTGTACAGCAGAATCTAATAAAATTGAACCCTCCAGAGCGTGTTTTCCGGTTGAAGGGCGGTGATCATTCTCCTTTCTTCTCAAAGCCTCAGGCTTTGCATAAGCACTTGGTTGAGATAGCCAAAGCTCCTCCTCCACTGCCTGCTGGATGATGCTTAATCAATTCAGCCTTTTTCCACCGGTTTTGGTGCACTGGATCCCTGGAGGAAGTCTCTCTCTGTGCATGCACACCAGAAGCCATAGGGTGTAGTTTATCTAATCTCTCTCCAGATGAGGAACTAGGAGTAGTCTACTTAATGATAAATTTTTTGGCTTAGTACTTACATACTTAGCTTCTGTATTATTTATTGTTAATACATACATTTTGTTCTTAGCTCTCAATAATGTGATTGTTTCCCAAAGAAAGGAGGTGCTATTGGCGCACTTTGAAAATAGCCGGAATATTCTGTCTATTCGCCGTGAAAGCAAAAATCGGGGACGTTACAGTCGTGTACAGATCTTCAATAAATTTACGTCGATTGATGTGAGAAGGAAGCCGCTGGATGGGTGGATTGCTTTGTTCTCCATTTCTGGGTTCCGGATCTGTCCGAGATTGCTGTGTCATCGTTCTCCTGAGGAGTTTCATCTGGATTTCATCCGTGAGAGATGGATCCTTTTGGATCTCTTACCTTATCAAGCCCTTCTCACAAAGGCTATTCAGGCATTTGGGAACTTGCATATGATGTCTTTGATGTTCTGTTCGCTCTCAAGAAATCTGGTACTTCAAACGGATCAAGGACCCGTTTGCTTCAAGAAGTATGATCATAGGTCGAACAAACATCACCGATCTGAAAGGCAATTCTCACATTGGCGACCCACTTGTTCTATTTGCATGTGTACGTCGGTCCACTTGCAATGGGAGACCAGAGCCAGGTACGCACCCCCTGGGAATCAAACTCATTACCTGTGTCGTGTGTGTTGAGAGCCTTGTCAACTGAGCTGACGCTGAATGCCTCCTTCCTAGAGCCTTTATCATGAAAGGATTTATCTTTTCAGAAATCTGTACCAAGTTTTATAGGGTCTCGGTTCCTTGCCCCAATAAGTCGAACAAATCCAATCTATAGCACTGTTCCTTTTCCTGTGCTACATTTAAATTTTCTATTTTGGTAGTCATCTTTTTCTTTTCTTTTCTTTTCCTTTTTTCCTTTTGTTACTCATTTGAAAGCCTCATGCTTGGCTGATGTGCACGATCGGGTCAAACAAGAGAACTGTGAGCGATTTTTATAAAGCTACTGAAAATACCACAAGAAAGCATTTTTCAAGAGACGCTTCCTGAAAGTCAGACATGACGGACATAGAACCGCCCCAACTGTCTGAACTGGAGTCGCACAGCTGGCTAACCAGAAGCTATCGAACAGACACCAGAGCCATAACCGGAACTGAGGACCTCTCGGTTCGGTTACAATTCATGGTATCTAGAAATCGGCTTAAAATCAAAATCAAAATTGGCGGTTTCAAACTGCCGTTAAATAGGCTTTGTATACTTTTTCCAAAACCTTTTAAGACAAAGTGCTCGATAGCTCAACTATAGGGAGCGTCTTACCATTGAGATTGGTGAGGAGTTCAGGAGTTCGACTCCTACAGAACGTATTTATCCTGTTTTCAAAAAAATTTGAAATGGTTTCGAGATGGTTCGGAAACCGAAACTGCCCCAAACCCAATGGTTTATTTTTGGTTTCAGGTTTCAAGAAATCCAGAATCGGACATGTCTACTGAAAGTAATTATGTGAATTTGTGTTGACAGAATGGTGCATCCTTTCTTGGTGCGTTTTCAAACATCTGAAAAGAGGGATTCTTATACGAATCATTCCGTGATAGCTTGAAACAGGAGAGATTTAGAATGATTCCTCCAGATAGAGGGCTTTGGGACCCATCCAAACCAATTAAAACTAATTCAAGTTGGTGGTTTGGCATGATTTGGTTTGAAAAAAAAAATTATTGTACTGTTTGGTTCAAAATGACATGCGTCAAACTTTGGGACCATATGCAGAAGTTTAGCCCAAAAGTGCCATGACAATCAACTCTTGCAATTTATTTGGTGCTCACTAGATTGATTTATTTTGTGCATTAGTATATATTGATATTAACATAGTTTTGGTATTATGGTATTTCCTTTCCAGTTACAAGAGGAGGCCAAAGACTAACACACACACGCATGTTGGTTCTGGTTCTGGTTCAACTGGTTCTGGTTACCACCTCCGGAGTTGGTGTGGTTGAGGTTCGAACCATCGGACTGGTTCCGAACCAGACGTCTATATGGGAGCTACTGTTTAGGGGAGAGAGATGCTTTGTGTGGATGGCCATTTTGCAGTTGAGGCATTAATCTACATAAACTGTGTCAATTGGGCAAAGAGATCAAGCTTCTGCGAGGGATCGGAGTGGAACGGCAGTAGTAGTTCTGGAAAATGTACCATGAGGAAATCACACTCAGATTAAACCTGTCATGTTCTGAGCAGACCCGGCGGGTCGAGCCAGAACCCTAACTGCCCATGGAACCAGAAGCGGGGGTACTGAATGGAACCAAACTGAAACTGGAGACCCCATAGTTTCGTTTTGGTTCTACCCACACAAGAATCAAACTGGAAGCAAAATCAGTGGTTTAAAGTAACTTTTGGTTCCCGTACTAAGATTCCACCTTATTTTCGCGTACAAAACGGAACTATACTTGAACCAGAACCGGTTAAACCAGAACCAAACAGGTCTAACTTAGGTTGAGCTTAATCTGTATC
The DNA here is from genome assembly GCA_036023115.1 of Brasenia schreberi. Lineage (NCBI taxonomy): Eukaryota > Viridiplantae > Streptophyta > Magnoliopsida > Nymphaeales > Cabombaceae > Brasenia > Brasenia schreberi. Next base: position 12,607,527 of record JAYKKT010000071.1, on the reverse strand, counting down.
GGATACAGGGAAACCTACTACGATAACATGGTTTAATTCTCAACTCACCAAGTTGAAACTGTCGGATTCAGGGTTCTAAACAACTTGCTTTTGGTTCAGATAGAAAACCAAAACACTCCTTCATGAAGAGCCTCTGGCTTTGGATTTCCGCTATGAATGTCGTCGAGTTTTACGACTATTTTATTTTTAGCAATAAAACTTTGGGAAGAAACTCATGTAAGAGTTCATACAGAAGCACACTTGGAGTACAAACAGAAACACATTTAGGTTAGGGGGTTTCGGCCCTGTGATGCGTGGCACGCTGCTGGGGTGCCTTGCTGAACCCTGCGGAACACGGGGAGGCTTCGCTGTCCTGAGGCGCGTGGCACCTGGCTGGACGCTGCGGCGCTAAGGTTGCGTCCTGGGGTATGCTGTGCTCCCGACTGACGCTGTGGCACTAAGGCTACGCCCCTGGGGTCCTGCGGTGCGCCTGACTGAAGGACGGAAGGATGAAGGCTGAAGGATGAAGGCTGGGCGTCAAGGGCTGAAGACCATTCGGTTGGCGCCTGTGGAAGAAGCTTCAAGTGGCTGGGCGTCGGGAGGAGGGGTCCTCAGTTGAGGCTGGGAAGAGGTTCACAGCGCTAGGCTCCTGCGACCGGCTCCTACACTACACCCGTGGCGGCACCTGTCCGGTTCTACACAGCTCTTCTCTGTACTCTCTCACTTGGCTCTGCAACTCCCTCTCTTCCTTCTGCAAGTGGGAAGGCCGACCCTTAAATAGAGCCTGACCAGTAGGCCTCAAAACCCGGGAGACGGTTACGTGTAACCGTTCCCGCTCGCTGGGCGAGGGGCGCTGGCATAACCGCTCCCGCGCGATGGGGCGCGTGGCGCTAGCCTGCGGCGCCCAATAAGCGCGGGGTGCTGTCTGAGGTGCGCGCCCCTGGAGAGGCTTCCACCTGTCCACCTGGCCACAGGGTGCGGGTGTGCTGGCCCTAGCGCACAGCGGGGGCCGCCACCTGTCCCCTAGAGCTCTAACCGACACCCAGCCAGGCACCAAGTGTCCTGGCCGGTTCCTAACCATCCGGACCAGCCTTGTCCTGGCCGAACCCACTTGGCCAAGACCTAGACCAACCTAGACCTACCCCGAACTCGGGTCACCTTGATCCTACTAGGACCGAACCACACCTAACCTAGGGTTAAACCGACTTTGCCTTGGTCAAGCTTAACGGACCAACTTGACCTAACCCATGCCCGGCTAGTTCCTAACCAACTAGGCTCGGTTCGACTCAACCCAATTTGACTCACACGTCTAACCTAGACACGACCTAGTCTCAACTTGGACCTAACTCGACTAGACCTAGGTTCACATGACTTGGCTCAGGTTTATAAACACACCCGACCATTACAAAGACGCATATGTACATGGACTAAGGGTATGATACACATGATGAAGCACGCTGAATGGCGGGGGCGCGGGGGCACGCGCGCCACGAACTTACGTCCGTGACAACTCTCCTTCAATAAAATCTGAACTCGTCCCTGAGGCCGTGTGATAGTCTCTTAGCAACTGCTCGTACTGCCACAACTATGCGCATAACACCCATGAATCGTCATCTGCATTTCTGCCTATCCACCTGACCAGATATTGAGTCTGTCTACGAGGTCCAGCTCCTTCTACTCGGTGAACGATGATGGCCTCGACTGTCAGTATGTCCTCTCGGACCAACGATAGTGGTCGATGATTCAACCTCTTTGGGTCTTCGAAGTACTTCTTCAATTGCGACACGTGGATGACCGGATGGATCTTCAGTCGATCGAGTAACTCCAATGTGTAGGCAATAACACCTACCCTCTATATCACCTTGAATGGTCCGTCGTACTTCGGCTTCAAGCCTATGTGACTGCCTTTGTACACCTGCTTTCGGATATAGTCCGGTATCCAAAGCCAAACAGAGTCTCCAACCTCGAACTCATCTGCCCTCCGATGCTTGTTCGTTTGCCTGAACATACGGGCCCCAGCTCTCTCAAGCGAAGCTTTCGCTTCCTTGTACGTCGTCTGCCTATCGCGTACCTCACGCAAGGCTGCGGGACAATGACTAGTCCCATTCCCTAGTACAAGCTCTATGGGTCAAAGCGGCTGCCAACCCAATGTAAGCTCAAAAGGAGTCTTCCCAGTAGACGAGCTTTTATTTGAGTTGGAACTGTACTGTGCTACTTCCAGAAGGGATACCCAATTCTTCTAGCTTGCGGACACATAATGGCGCAAGTACTCTTCAAGCATCGCGTTGAGTCGTTCTGTCTATTCGTCGGTTTGTGGGTGCTGAGATGATGAGAATAGGAGACGAGTTCCCATTAACCGAAATAGCTCAATCCAAAACCGACTGGTGAAGCGAGCATCGCGATCATTGACGATCTCTTTCGGAACGCCGAAATGTTTAACCACATTTCTGAAGAACAGACTGGCTGTCTCTTTCGCACTGCACTCATGTGGTGGGGGTATGAAGACACCGTACTTCGAGAACCGATCAACAATCACCAAGATCAACTCGAAGTCGTCTACTCTAGGCAATCTTGAGATGAAGTCCATGAAAACAGACTTCCAAGGTCTCTTTGGAATAGGAAGAGGCTAGAGCAAACCATCTAGACGATGTCGCTCAACTTTGTCCTGCTGGCATGTAGGACACATCCGGATGTAGTCAGCTACATCGCGTACCATGCGGGGCTAGTAGTACCTGCGAGCAAGCAAGGCTACTGTATGCTCAATGCCCGGATGTCCGGCGTACTTCGCGTCGTGAACCTCACGCATCAAGGTCCTTCTCAAGTCTCTAGTACCAAGGATGAATAATCGTCTATTCTTGGTCCAAACCAAGCTATCTGTGATGTCATATCGATCGGTTATACCTGACTGAACTTGAGAAACGATGTGAGCATACGAAGTATCCTGGTCCTTCCCCTCTTACACGAGTAATGGTGTTCAATGTCTCAACCCTCTTTCTGCTCAAGGCATCAGCCACGACATTTTCCTTACCTGGCCTGTAGATCCAATCAAAATCATACTCCTCGAGAGTTTCAAGCCAACGTGCTTGACGCATGTTTAGCTTCTTCTAGGTTCTAAAGAATGTATTTACTACATTATTTGTAAGAACTGTAAAATGAGATCCTAGGAGATACACTCTCCAGATCTATAAGCAATGTACCACTGCCAACAATTCTTTTTCATGTGCGGGGTACCCAAGCTGGGAAGAGACACACGGCTGAAGGCACTTGGGGAGGTTCACGATTGATGTAAGCCACTCTTGTACGTGTATGTGTTGTATTTGGTCCATTATAAAGCTTGAGTGTGTTCTATGGACTTCGGCTAAGTCGAGTCGTGTGCAACTTGGCTTAGTGTGGTGTCGATTCATAGTGGGCTAGGTCTAGTGGTGTGAGTTAGGTCCAACAAGGTTAGCTAGGCTAGGTCAAGTGTGTGTCTAGGTCTAGGCTTAGTTGGGTTAGGTCCAGTCAGTCTTGAGTCGAGTCAAGACTAGGTTAGGTTTTGGTCCTAGTGAGTCCAGTCGACCCGAGTCATGGTTCGGTTTGGGTCAAGTCGGGTCTAGGTAGTTAGGCCCGGAGTAGGTTTAGGTCTGGGCTAAGTGGGTTCGGCTAGGACAGGGCTAGTCCAGATGGTTAAGAACCAGTCAGGACACTTAGCGCCTGACCGGGTGTCGGTTAGAGCCCCAGGGGACAGGTGGCGGCCCCCACTGTGCACCAAGGCCAGCACACTCGCACCCTATGGCCGGGTGGACAGGTGGAAGCCTCTCCAGGGGCGCGCGCCTCAGACAGCACCCTGTGCTTCTCGGGCGGGCGCAGGACAGCGCCCCGTGCTTCCCGGGCAGCAGCTGACAGCGCCTTGCACTTATCGGGCGCCGCAAGCTAGCGCCACGTGTCGCAGCGCGTGGGAGCGATTATGCCAACTCCCCGCGCCCAACGAGCATGAACGGTTACACGTAACCGTCTCCTAGGTTTTGAGGCCTACTGGCCAGGCTCTATTTAAGGGCCGACCTTTCTACTTACAGAAGAGAGAAAGTGAGAGAGTGCAGAGAAGAGCCTTGTGCAAAACCGACTAGGTGCAGCCATGGGTGCAGTGCAGGAGTCGGGCGCAAGGAGCCTAGCACCGTGAACCTCCCCAAGTGCCTTCAGTCGTGCGCCTCTTCCCAACCTCAACCGAAGACCACTCCTCCCGATGTTCCACAAGCGCCAATCGAAGGGTCTTCAGCCCTTTACACACAACCTTCATCCTTCAGCCTTCCGTCTTTCAACCAGGCGCACAGCATACCCCAAGGGCGCAGCCTTAGCGCCACATCGTTAGCCGGGCGCACAGCATACCCCAGGGCGCAGCCTTAGCGCCGCAGCGTCCTGCTACGTGCCTCAACTGGATGTCACACGCCTTAGGATAGCGAAACCTCCCTGTGTTCCACAGGGTTCAACAAGGTGCCCCAACAGCGTGCCACGCGCCACAGGGCCGAAACCCCTTTTTGTTCCACAGCAACGTCAGCAGGCACGGTACCCCACGCCCAACTCCGTCAAGTGCAGAACAGTGCTTGTAGCCCAGCGCCAGCCTTCTTCCTTCAGGTCGGTCTTCATCTATTAAGCCGATTGGAGTTGTGGGAAGTTTGTAAACCTCCCTTGACCTTAGCTAGGCGAATCCAACGTGGGTTCATTCGAACCCTTAACTAGTACAAAGGAAACCCCGATCACAGGCGGGTGAACTATTTTGGGCGTGTTGCTTGGTTTTAATCAAAGTGTTGTTTCATTCTCAAGCCTTGGAATCGTTGAAAAGATCGGTATAGTGAAGGGCTGATAGGATCCAAACGGATTCTAGCCATCACGGGTGTTAAAAAAAAATTAAAAAATTTTCCTTGATAAATTAACACCGTGACAGTTTGGTATCAGAGCGAGGTCCAGCTTGGCCGAGAGAGAGTTGTCAGAAGACTGATTTCTATGGCACGCGCGCACCCATTCCCATCCTTTGTCCGATAGCTTCAGAGAGCGCGAGCGCTAGCACCTGCACATCGTTAGTAAACTAGCGCTAGATTAGAGCCATGCCGCAAGAGGTGGATGGCCAACGCCAGAATCAAGGCCGTGTCATAGGGGGCGAGTGGCTAGACACTAGACCGAGGACCGACGACGAGGTTTCTTTTAAGAGCTGAGTGAGGAGGAGAAGAGGGCCGAGGACGTGAAGCGTGTCTAGAGCGAGGCACATGATCACGAGACCTCGAGGGCGAGGTCCAGCTTCGCCGGGGTAGAGTCGTCACGGTGTTAATTTAAGGGCCTGCCTTCCTACTTGCAGAAGAGAGAGGACTTGTAGAGCCAAGTGAGAGAGTGCAAAGAAGAGCCTTGTGCAGAACCGATCAGGTGCAGCCACGGGTGTAGTGTAGGAGTCGGGCGCTAAGAGCCTAGCGCCGTGAACCTCCCTAGGTGCCTTCAGCCGTGCGCGTCTTCCCAGCCTCAGTCGAGGACCTCTCCTCCTAACGCCCAGCCACTTGAAGCTTCTTCCACAGGCGTCAACCGAAGAGTCTTCAGCCCTTGACGCCCAGCCTTCATCTTTCAGTCTTCAGCCTTCCATCCTTCAGCCAGGTGCACCGCACGACCCCAGGGGCACGTGCGTCTATGCCCATGCGTCGCTTGGCACTCGTGCTTTCTGAAGCCATTGGACGAAGGATGGGAATGGGTGCGCGCAAGCACACACGTGACATAAATCAGTCCTGTGACAACTCTCTCCTGGCCAAGCTGGACCTCGCCCTCGAGGTCTCGTGATCATGTGCCACGCTCTGGACACTCTTCACGTCCTCGACCCTCTGCTCCTTCTCCTCACTCAACTCTTGGAAGAAATCTCGTCGTCGGTCCTCAGTCTAGTGTCTAACCACTCGCCTCCTGCGGCACAGCCCTTATGCTGACGCTGGCCATCCGCCTCCTACGGCATGGCTCTGGTCTGGCGCTAGTTCACTGACGATATGCGGGTGCTAGCGCTGGCACTCTACCTCTAACGCCCATCATCTCCTCAGCTGACACACTCACTACTGCCCTGACTGATCCTGGCACCCGGTCCTTGTCCCCACTGAACAACCCCCTGCCACTGGTGAACCCAGCCCTACCATCGTTTTCTACTTGAAATAGGATCTATATACGGCGCGAGCATCATCTGCGCACCTATCTCTTGGTACCATCCCCTTACGCCCACATGCGCCTCTGGGGATGTACCTACTCCACAAGACTCGGGAAACACCTCGAGACCTTCAACCACTTGGAGGACACCTCATCCTCTCACGAACTCTCGAGCACTACACATAGGTGTTCCGATGCGTGCTCCCCTAGCACTATCGTTAACTCCTCTTCGACCTCTTCATAGGTCGGCTCTAGTCCCATCTTTTCCTCTCTCTTGGGCCACCTTCCCATTTTCTGCTCATGTACACACGCCTACTAGCTACCCACCTGATTGTCCTAGGCCTACGATGCAACCCTCGGGATGGCACCACATCTACCCGTCGTGAGTATGCAACTCTCTGCGCTAAGGAAGGTCTCTTTCGGTCACTCACCTGTACCGACGTGCGAATATCACTATATCTCGCACCTACCTCTCCCTGACTCGCACCAACTCCCCGTTCACCACCACCTACTCGGCTCACATCCGCCGACGTTATGGCCTTCGGAACGGCCCGTTGCTGTGCTCCGATTGCAAGAAAATCACTCCTCTCATTTACATTCGTCACTTTTGCAATGGAAAATACAAAAACTGAGGAAAAAGATTTGCGTGCCTGATCACACATGTCAACGGGAGAAACTGGAGTTTGAAGTGAGGATCCTCTCTCAATGTCCGGTTGCTTTTGAAGTTTAGCAACCTATACGGCTAGTTGGTTCTGGTTTGCCTGCATAGAGTCCTGAGTGGCTCTCATTGACTCTTGAGCTGCTCGCATAGAGTCTTGGCTGGCTTTTAATGCCTCCACTCTCTGCAGCAAAATAATCATAATGTCATTTTCTTCAGTCCGTTGGGAAGGACTAGCTTATTCTCGTACTACTCTCCTGGTCTTCGGCATTTTATTATGATATGTTTGAGTTAGAAGACCAATACAACTGAATAACAACCGAACCGAAACAAATTACAAACTTAGAAAAAAAATTCTGAAGACTGCACGGATGACTTCTGACCCGACTTCAGACTCTTTTAGAAATGCGTATAGGCACTGAAACTGAAATCCAAAGTTATAGGACTGTATAGAGAACAACTACACCAAAATTAGGCTGAAACCGACTTCGTTTGCTCAGTCAAACATGCTTTCCAAAAACGCCAAAATCCAGATTTTTGGGGTTTTCTGCAACTTGCTAAAAAGCGGTTTTCCGGAGGTTTCTACCATTTTTCTGGCAAATACTCTGTTGACAAGTCCACCTGAACCTGCTAAGTATCACTTCCACTTAACAAGCACTTTGTTAGTTTGAGGTTTTACCAAAACAGATCCAAAATCCATGGATTTCTGTGAAAACACAGATTCTGCAAATCTGGTTTTCAGGCCCACTTCGGCTGAGTTTTTCGAATACTTGCCAATGTGTTTTCTTCCAATCAAATACTTTCTATCAAAGACTACCAAAAGTACTACACTTTGGAATAAATTACTTTCTGTTCCAAATAACTTAACCTTTCCAAAACTGTCTTTGAAAATCGGAAAAATCCACCTGTACCGATTTTCAATTTTGTTCCAAACTCGGTTTTCAATCAATTTCTTTGTCAGAAACTTTGGGAATTGAGCCTATGGCTCTAATACCAAACTGTCACGGTGTTAATTTTTGAATTTTTTTTTTTGAAACTTTTTAACACCCGTGATGGCTAGAATACGGTTGGATTCTATCAGCCCTTCACTATACCGATCTTTTCTCCGATTCCAAAGCTTGAGACAAGAATGCTAAGTGAATGAAACAATACTTTGATTAAAACCAAGCAACATGCCCAAAACAGTTCACCTGCCTGTGATCAGGATTTCCTTTGTACTAGTTATGGGTTTGGATGAACCCACGCTGGATTCGCCTAGCTAAGGTCAAGGGAGGTTTACAAACTTCCTAAAACTCCAATCGACTTGATAGATGAAGATCGGCCTGAAGGAAGAAGGCTGGGCTGCAAGCACCGTTCGACACTTGATGGGGCTGTATGCAGGGTACCGCGCCTGCTGACGTTACTGTAGAACAAAAGGGGGTTTCGACCCTGTGGCTCGTGGCACGCTGTTGGGGTGCCTTGCTGAATCCTACGGAACACGGAGAGGCTTCGCTGTCTTGAGGCGCATGGAAATCGACTGAGGCACCTGGCTGGACGCTGCGACGCTAAGGTTGCGCCCTGGGGTATGCTGTGCACCTGACTGACGTTGTGGCGCTAAGGCTGCGCTCCTGGGATCCTGCGGTGCGCCTGACTGAAGGACAAAAGGATGAAGGATAAAGGCTGGGCGCCAAGGGCTAAAGACTCTTCGGTTGACGCCTGTGGAAGAAGCTTTAAGTGGCTGGACGTCGGGAGAAGGGGTCCTTGGCTGAGGCTGAGAAGAGGTTTATGCAAAACCGACCAGGTGCAGCCACGGATGCAGTGCAGGAGCCGAGCGCCAGGAGCCAAGTTTGTAGGAACCTCAACTGGTGTGGGAAAACTTGGCTCTGATACCAAACTGTCACGGTGTTAATTCGAAGATATCCTTCCAATATAAGACGTCTTCCTCAAAGACACCAACCCCAACCAAGGCTTTCCCCACACCAAGTGGGGTTGGCTTAATGGACTCTCAGCCTTCCTTCCCACCTAAACAAGATGCAAAAAAAAATCAATAAGGAGGGGATACGGCTTTGCACATTGTATCCTCCAATTTTTTTTAATACTTAAGTTATTTTTTAAAATAATGAAAAATAGATAGAGATATTATAGTTAAAATTAATGAAGGTTGGTTAATATTCTATTTGACAAGAAGACATGATTAAAGTTTATGATAAAATATTATAGATTACTACCTAAACCATATATGGTCTGAATATATAGTGATTGGATCCTCCCATGTTGTCCTTTCATATTAAAGTATTACTTTTTTGAGTACATATTAAAGTATTACTTTTTAAGTACTAGTTCAATAATATTGTGATACGTATCTTTTCAAAAACTCTTAAAACTTTTAAAATTATATAAATCATAAAAAAATTTAAATGGACATGTTAACAGTGAACACATCTAACTTTAATATATATATATATATATATATATATATATATATATATATATATATATATATATATATATATATATATATATATATATCATATCGCTCCAAACACTATATTTAATGCATGTAGACCCCAAACACCCTTCTCAATCTCACATATCTACTTCCTTGACGGTTGAGTAGAAGCAACACAACAAAGTTCTCTTTTCATGTCTCTCTATAGAAAGAGGATGATACTCATCTTTGACAATAAGGTATTCAAAGTGGACAACATCCAACATATATATGTAATATATACACATGTAAATATTATTGAAAATGTAACTTAATTATTATAAGATGATAAACTGCACTAATTTATTCCAATAAAGTTTTAGCATATTATATTATGGGCACACCATTGAGTGATGAGTATTAACCATTAAATATATATAGGGTGTTTTAAATGTGTGATGTCTTTTAATTTATAATCTTACATAAATAATTTCATTGTTCAATCTTTGAGATTAACAGTAAAAATGCTTATTCAAGATTATGTATCAAAAGACGATAGATCTTTGAGATCAAGAAAATATAGTGATCCGTACTCAAACCTATCAATATTTAAATCTTTTTAAATGTCTCTATTGTATTATTTGTATGATCAATGGTGGAGATTTGATTTTAAAAAGTAAATTATAACATTATATTTTTATACTCACATTTAATGCATAATAATACAATATGTTTTTTTATTTCATATCTCCACAATTCATCTTATCAATCAAAAGGAGAAGATGCTTTAGTAGACTTAAACATAGATTGGAATATTATAGGCCGTTCTCTCTCTCTCTCTCTATATATATATATACATATATATATATATATATACACATATATATTTGCCTTCAAATTATCTGCATACTTTCTCTATTATGTTTGTCGTGCGGTGTTGTGTGAGTTCTTGAATATTGATGTTAGTGGCCGATTGCAACTCTTAAGGAAATTCGCTAAGGCTGATCTGACTTATGGCAAGGTATCTGTCACATTTTTAGTTCCGTCAACCGGTCTAATGGATAGGGTGACAATTTAGTATCAAAACAATAATGGTCCTACCTCAATATTTTTTATCTCAATTGAGATGGATCCAAAGTCTTAAAGAAGCATAGTGCCACCCATGAAAATGATAAACATGAAATGAAAAAGAGACGAAGGTAAAACCGTTCGACCGACAAAGTCACGATCGAAAGTTGACTACGTAAAGTGGAAGCAAACGTAGCCAACTATGATGCTAGTCTTAAAACCTTGAAGAATGACATACACCACATCAAGAACTTCGTTGAACGGGACTTTGAGATGATGTATACTGCCATCACCATCTTCACGAAAAATTGGGGCAAAACCTTAATGAATCTAGAAGAATGAGTCGAGGACCTTATTATATGCAATGCTAACCGAGGTACACTACGCGACCCTCGACCAAGCTATCATTAGTGGGGTCACTGTCTTCTCCCATCGAGATGATAGTATCCCAATGCATGACATTTACTTGGAAACTTAGAGCGTGAAGAACCTAAAGAACTTCCTCTAGCAAGTCAAAAGAGTACATCAAGGATAGGGAGATTAGAAGGGGGGATTGAAAGATCGGTATTGCTATATCGTTCCTCAAAGATTATGCTCTACATTGATGGCAACGTCGTTCTACTACTGTCGATCGCGAACTTTGCACCATTGACATCATTGATGCCTTTCAACGGGAGCTTCAAAACGAGTTCCTTTCCAAGGACCCTGACTACTTAGCTCAAAATGAGCTCATGTGACTTAAGTATGAATGCTCAATGAGGAAGTACTTGATGCTAAATGTCTCGAACATGATAGAAATAGATCAATTCTTCTTCTTCATGAATGGATTGCAGCATGAGACAGACCAAAAACTTTGACAGATGCAAGTGAAGGATTTAGCTTCAGCCCTCAGCGTAGCTGAATGCTTAGCATATGATGAACCTCGGAGGGATGATCGACCCCATCATCCCTAGAGCCCAAAGAAGTATGTGATTGACAATGGCAATCCTACCCCATTCAATTAAGTACAAAAAGGAGAATGACTACAAGTCATTCCAATATAAACAAAGAGAAGGCCAACCACATCAAGAGAAGGGGAACGCCGCCCTCTCATGCTACCATTTTAAGGGAAATCATTACTCGTGAGAGTATCCTGTAGGACTAGCGACACATTGGGTAAATGTGATAGTTGTGTGGAGACCCCAATTGATCCGGGTGAGTTTGAGGAGCCCGTGCGTCATTGTGGTGCTCTACAGAGGATAGTCACACCACCAATGGCCTTGTGTGCCCATGTATGGTGAACAGGATGGATGGTTTTATGTGAACGTGCTACTAAAGGGAACCACTACTTGAGCCATGGTTGACTCAAGTATAACATACTTCATTTCTCTTACGAAATTGTAATGACTAGGAGTCCATCAAAGATGCTCTTGAAAAGATCGTCCTAAGGATTGGAGATTGGCGCACACAAACCAATTTCTTTGTGGCAAACATGGATCACCCTATCATGTTGAGATTAAAATTTCTCCATAAAGATATGATGATTGTCCCAACCCTATGGAATCAATAGTACTTTCTCCTCATCGTCAGACAAGTGTTCAATCAAATGGCTCTCCTACCTAGGATTGATACGGTCCTACAAGACCCTCTAAGCTACTCATGAGCAAGCGATTATTATGGCTGTCCCAACAACCATGAAGAAGGGAACTCTTCAGGCCTGATGAAAGGTGGAGTCTACAGTTATTGTGATGCATTGATACGGAACATAACCAGTCCTGATGCGAGAGGTAGCTGGTCGCCTGGCCCCAAGTGGGGGCAAAAGCACTGTTGTTGCTGAGAAAGACAACAATTTGGGTGGGAGAATGTAACCCTTTAACCCATGAAGTCTACATGACCTTCGGTGCCCTTTTCTAAGAACGTCTTGGATAGAATGAAAAGAACTCTGTCTTCAAATTATATGCACTTTCTCTCTTGCCTTGCCTTCAAATTATTTGTACTTGCTCTTGCATTTGCCGTGTGGTATTTTGTGAGTTCTCGAGTGCCAAAGACTGAGTTGGGAGAGGGACGCTCATAGTCCGTATTGGTGCCGGTTACCGACTAAAATACCGGTCACGTTTCTAACTCCATCCGCCGTCCAACGGATATGACGACGTGATATATAGATAATGTGCATGAGAGAGAAAGGGGTGAGAGTGATGATTCAAATTTCAAAGCGTTGGTCTTCTACGTAATTTTGGAAGCCCGCATTATTCGGGTCGGGTGAAGCGTTTGTTTGAGGTTGTTTTTACTCGTCGCCCCTGTTCGGTTTGCACTTCTTTTGACGCCCTATTTAGCCACCCTACCTTCTCACAATCCTCCTCCTCCCTTTCCGTTGGTAGTCGGGGGAAGCACAGTCTCTTTCTTCCCTCTTGCCCTCTTCATTCTTCCCTACAACGAAAAGGTATCCCCCAACCTCTCTCTCTGCACTGCACGAAAAGCTTTTCTTCTCGGAAGATCGATAGAAATTGCTACGGATTTGGTATTTGTACATCTTAGAGGATTTTATCCTGCATATTTTGATGAGAAAATACATTTCGAGTCTTGGATCGAAAATATTTAGTTTGTGGTGCATTGCATTGCTTGTAGATTTTTGGTAATGGGTTGTTTGATTATGGATTTATGGCTTATCATTGGGATCATGATTCGGGTTTCAAATTTCGCTTGGTTTTCTCCATCTTCGTTTTCTGGCTGATCTTGATGTTTCCTTTTTTGATAAACTTCTTGATTGCCAATTTTTAGGTTTATTTTGAAGGATTTGTATCCTGGTTTCTTAGCAAGAGGGTTTTAGGGATGGGAGTTGGTAGATCTCTGTAAAACCGGAAGGATCCTCCTTTCGATTGGTGCTTTATTATTGATTGTGTACAAGTAACTGGAAAAATGGATTTTTAAAACTGGATTGTATACCTTTTCATGTATCTCTGATCAAATTCAGTCTGATCTTTTTGAACTGCTTACGATACTGTGGAAGCCTTCTGAATCAGTACTTCTGTTATCACCGTTGAATAGAATTTGCCAATGGTTGAGTTTTTCTATTTAATTGGCGAATTGATTTTTGAATCAATGATCTCGTATGGCATCTTATGTGAGGAAGCCTATTGGTGGAAAAAGTTATCTCCATGAGGGTACGTTGTAAGAGACAAATAAGGTCGATATGTTCTCTTCCCGGCTCTGTTGTCGTGTGGAAGGCGGCTATACTCTGTTTAACAGTTTCCAATATACTGGTCTGCATTGTTGTGGGACTTTTGCTTTACCGTTCCTTATTACCTACTGGGATTCTCCTCATGTTCACTTTTCTTCTGTGTGTGCTTTACTTCAGAACACCTAAATATTAGAATGACGTGGTTTGAAGTATATATTCAGATCCTTACGTTCTTTGGTTTATATGCCTTACATCAAAATGGTTAATCTGACAGGTTATGAAGCTATGATTTGTATTTGGTTGTTGTTTTAGGTGTGTGCTTGAAATATGATTCTTCCATTACCACCACTTTCTCATTATTTATCATCGAGACTTTTCTTGCCAATTCTAAGGAAAGTTGGTGAGTATTGTAAAAGAAATTATGTTGTGGAATTATGTAGCCTAAGATTTTCCTCAGCACATAATTGAAACTTCAGAACTGAAAATGAGGAGCACTCATGTACTGTTCACCATGTAGTATGTTCTAGTAAAATTTGAAGTGGTTTGGGAAATAGTTAAGCTAATAGTGCTGAGACTAAATGGTTCGAAATAATGTTTGTTTTAACAAATAGCAAAAGTTCTACTCCAAATGGGCATTCAAAAGGATTAGAAGATATTATCACTAAGCTGGATCTCTACATTTGACACCAGATACGTGAAAGAAGAAATGTTTCTCTTGTTTCTGATCATAGACGGTTGTTTCCTTGAGCATTTCCCACTTTGGCATGTCATTTAGATATAACTAAATGTCGGCGGTCACCCATTTTGGTTGGGTACCCAAGAAAAGAGAGGATGAGAATACCAAGATTAAATTCTTCTGTTCTGTGTGTGCATGTATGAGTGTTTGCTTTTGATGACGAGTTATTTTTAGGTAAAACCTGGGTGGGAAGATGACCCCCGTGTCTTATATGACCTTACCACTTCCCATGGCCACATAGAAAGATCTATGGACACCCAACATCCATACTGGGGTTGGGGCGAGGTAGGGTGGAGGTTGAACCTGGGGTTACCTGCCAATGTGTTTATTCACCTCTTGCTGATCATCTGCAAGAGCTTCATATCGGTAACATTTATTTGGATTTCTTTTGTTGGGTAAATGAAGCCATGACAAAAACAAAAGTTCGTTAGCCACCAAAACTTGCTTGAACGGAAAGCATTAGGATTCTCAAGCAGGACCTCTTGTACTTTATGCATGTCAGCTTCCTTCAAGTGTATGAGCGCATGACCAGCTTGGTGCCAAATTCTGGAATTTTCTTTTATCAATCCTTTTCCTGCTATTGTTCTTTTATCAATTCTAGAATTTTCTTCTGTAGAATTTTCTTTTATGATGAATGTGTCTTTTAGAAAGGTGTCATGGATTGATTGAATAATGGGTGTTGAATAGGGAAGATGGGTCGTGGAGTGAGCAGCGGAGGAGGCCAGAGTTCGCTTGGATATCTGTTTGGAGGTGGTGAGCCTCCCAAGCCTGCCACCAACCACAGCCCCCCTGCACAAAATCCCGTTACCGCATCAAGGGATGGACCCACCCCAAAGCCGACTCCTTCTGCTCAAGTGGACAACATCAAGCAAATCCCTGCTGGAATCCATTCAACCGCTTCCAACAATTATCACCGTGCTGATGGCCAGAACACTGGAAACTTCTTAACGGTATGATGTTCTTCGTAATCCTCTGTAAAAAAATGTCTTGTAATTCTCGGTAAAAGTTGATGCTCTAAGGTTTCTCTCTCTTATGGATTTTCTTTTATTCGTTATCCTTCTTAAACCTGATAGATACACGATATTTATGTGGTTGATGTGTGACTTGGTCCTTTTGATGATGTGGTCACTGGAGCCAGATGCGCTTTTCATGCACCAAATGTGCTATTCAGTTCAAACTGTTCATATACTTATTTTTGAACTTGGAACATTTCAATGAAGCCCATTGAAAACATTCATTTCTGACAATAAAAAAAGCATTCATTTCTTACTAAATATGTGCTAGGTTTCCCTTGTGATGACATTATTGTACTTAACGTTTGCGCTTACTCATTTCTTGTTATGAATCCAGGATCGACCTACTACAAAGGTCCATGCAGCTCCAGGTGGTGGTTCTTCTCTTGGGTATCTTTTCGGTGGCAGCGGCAATTGAAGCAGACCTGGTTAATCATTCTCAGAGTTCTTAATTTGTCTGAGAAGTTTTTTTGCGTCCACCTTGTGAAAGAATGTCCATGCATTGCTGTATCCGGCGGGTTTGTTGTTGGAGGTCGATAATGATGTTCTTGCGAAAACTCTTTCCTTCTGATGCAAATTGATGCAGATATTATTCAAGTGTGCTTTATTATCATCTTATCTTATCAGCACAGACCTTTAGATCTTGCATGCTTTTCCCAAATATATTGTGAGACCAGATGTGATACCCTTTTAAATGAATTGCCTGTTGCTTGAAATTGATTCTGAGATCTGAAGAATCGGAGGGCTCATCTTTCAATCAAAGCCTTCATAGAACCGACGATGCACTTCGAGACTGTTCGTCAATTTTGGCTGGCCTTGTTCTATGTATGCCACAATCGGATTTCCAATCAAATCCTGTTTCAGAAAGATTGTCTTATTTTATCTTAAAACTCATAAAACAGCAAACTTTAGGCGTCATGAAACTCGAAAAGTGCAAAAAAGAAATATCATTTAGAAAAGTTTGATTAGGTGTCGGATCCGTCTTGTCCGGATTGATTTGGGTGATCCAATGACGAAGCCAATACTGATCAACACAATGATTCACCATTTAGTGAAATCGAAGCCACTGAATTGATTCTGATCGACGAACTCACGGAGTTGGTTTGGGACACTGCCACTGGCTGTTCTTTCAGCAAGAGGAATTTGGTTCTGGTTTCACTGAGTTTTAAACAGCCTTGAAACGGAACAAATCATTAAAAGATTTGGAACTTTGAAAAAAAAAGATACGGAACTGGTGCCAATTCTGGTTCAAGCCTGATTCCGATCACATGAAAGGTTGAATTGGAACCGAACTGGGTGGTCTTGGTTCTGAGTCTAGTCCCATCCGGTTCATCAACAAAAGCTGAAAGAATAATGACCTCGAAATCTATTAAAAATTCTCTTTTAGAGGAGATTTACCATTCCTTCAACAGAGAAGCACCATGAATCAACGAATATGTAAAATAAATTAGCTACTTTTCGAGGACTCCGTTGAACATCCTTCTGAATTTATGTCCTTTCGTAATGCAAAATTAAG
Organism: Brasenia schreberi; assembly: GCA_036023115.1. Lineage (NCBI taxonomy): Eukaryota > Viridiplantae > Streptophyta > Magnoliopsida > Nymphaeales > Cabombaceae > Brasenia > Brasenia schreberi. Next base: position 12,590,849 of record JAYKKT010000071.1, on the reverse strand, counting down.
TATTTACATAAAAAAAGAAATGAAATAAATAAAAACCAATTCTAGAGAAAAAGAAGTGCACAAAGTACTCAAGTCCAAGCATAAGGGTTCGTCCCTAAATTGTTTCTTCTCTCGTTATCTTACTCCAACAAATATACTAGGTGATAAAATTGCAGAAGAACCATTGAAGTCCCCAAATGCTTACAATTTCAATTTTGTTCAAGGTACAAAATAAATACATGAAGAATTAGACCCAGAGTGTTAGCTCAACTGGCAAGGCACTCAGACGCGTTGCTGCAGGTGGGGAGTTCGACTTAAGGGGGTGCATGTGTGTATGTGAGTTAGGCTTCAGTCTCCCCTTGTAACAAAAAACAAAGGAAAAAAAAAATCATCCAAGATAGGCAAATATTTATAACAAAACATATAACACCCAACCCCTCTTCTATGATAGGTGGAATTGGCTACATGAACTTTTTGACACCATAGATCTCCATATTCTACCTTTATTATCATTTAACTCCAAAAAAAGCGGGATCACAAAAAGAACAAGGAACCAAAACCAGTGTGATTTCTTTAATAAATAATATAAAATGTCGTGTTTTCTTTAAAAAAAAGTTTTATGGAACCTTAACAATATAAACTGCAAACAAAAGGGAAAAAGGGGAAGTTTCCCATATCTGGTAAAATTAAAGCGCACAAAGAAAAATAGGTAGAGAGAAGTTGTATTGTCTTGTTTCATGCCAAAGAAGCGTTCATGTAAATAATAAACCACCGTTTTAATCAAACACTAAAAGCATGAAAGTCCAGACATGGACTTCATCCTGGCTTGAGGCATGTGTCTTGAAAGAGATCAAAGTTCAATCTGCTCATGTTTTAGAGCATCACTGCATCACCAAGTTCTGGATCGTTAAAGTTTTGGCCAAGTCCAGGAACTCGACCCGAGTTCATGAACTTGGTCACACCTGCATGTGATCCAGCATTCCAATATCAAAGAGGTAAGAGGAAGCCACATAATTGATGGGAAGCCCACTCTAGACACGGTCGGTTCCAGGTGACTGCCAGTTCGAGTTTTCCTGGTTTGGTTCCGGGTAACCACTGGTTGCAGTTCTCCTAGAACCAGGAACTGGAATAGAATCGGGACCAGGGTGGTCTTGGTTCTGGATCGAAACCACATGTTCTAATTTGAATCCTAAATCGCCTAGAACCGAAATAAATCATTAAATGTTTTGAAATTAAAAAAGTAGAAAAATATGGACCACACAGTTTGGAGCCATCCGTTGTGGTTCAGGATCTGGTTTGACTTGTTCCAGTTCCAACCAGTTACTGGTTCGATTTGGTTCAATTGAAACTGCTGGGCGAATTCCAAACACCATCCATGTATACCCCATTCCAAAGGTCTCATGTCACTAAATGCCTTTCATTTGAGGGAAAATAATTCAGGTCCTGAGAAAGGTGAACGCAAATTTGTACCAGTCTTAACCCATCTGCCTTTTGTGGATCCTTTTCGGTCATCTTGTGATGCGTCCCAACCCACTTGGAAGATTCCCATCCCCAAGCTGGGGTGTTGGGACGCCGATCCATTTCGGATCCGGTGCCCATGCATGGGTCCATAATTCTGTCAGTGTCTTGGGGGGCCTCGTATTTTGGTTTTTAACCATAGGCTTGTTCTTTTGGTATAAGCCAATATGGGCACAAGATTTTGATGTGGCTCTTAAACGAAATGCTATAGTCCTATGTTTAGTCCATGTATTATGCATGATATATAGTTTCCCCCACACAAAAAACTTCATGGGCAGTTCACCGCTCTCTAATATATATCTAGATCCTCATGATTTTAGATACCAAATGTAGTCGCTGGATTCAACATCACATCGGGTATTGGATGTATCCTTATACATTGATACGCCTTTACTCTTTACACACATAAGAAAAGAACCACACACACACACACACACACACATATATATATATATATGAGAGTGAGAGGTAGAGAGATGATAAAGTGATTGGATACTGCAACCTCTTACACATACATGCTATGCCCAGGATACGAGTATTTCTTATATTATTTTTAATATCCTTAGAACTTTCTAAATGATACTTATGTCTCTTAAAAATAAAGAGTAGGTATAAGTAGGTATGTATTATAAGTTGCATGATTTGATTTATATATAGTTATTTATTTGATAAAACTGTTCAATGCCACGCAAAATTATTATATTGATTTTACCAAGCTCTATTACTTAATCTACCTCCTGCGCCACCAAACCCCACCACTGTTGCTTTTACTCCCACTTTAAAATTTGATTCATTGCAATCATTTTCAAGTAAGAAATTTGGTCGGCTATGATATGGCCCATTTACTATTAGTCGATCCTTTCAACCCCTTTAGCCTCGATGTGCGATGCCTGTGTGTGTGAGAGAGAGAGAGAGAGAGAGAGAGAGAGAGATTTCTACCAATTTCACTTTGCATGGGAGCTGTCAACTCCATGGATGAGGCTGTGAATGTCAAATTTCAGGAGATGCAAGATGTTAATATGAACCTTAAATATTTTAAGGTTCATATTTTATAGTAAATATACCAGCCTGTTGGTACATGTACGCGCATCGTCGTGGCGTATACTAGTTAAAAGCTATCACCTAAACACTAAATAAGTATCTGACCTAAAATGATGAAAAGAGCAGGATCATGTGTTATATCTTCCCTGAAATATATTAATATGAACCTTAAATATTCTTAAATACATTCTTTTTCCTTGTTAAGAACAGGGTGGCTGAAGCAAGGTATGCATACCCCAGGAATCAAACCTGCAGCTTGTGACTCAAGCCCCCTGCCAGGTGAGCTAACGATGAATGATTAGTGGACAGAATTTTTTTTGAGGAGATTGAGCTTATGCAGTACAGTAGACTTTTACACATAAAATTATACAGTAGATCAAGCTACAAAATTTTAAGCACCATGCTTTCACGATGTTCTTAAACAAATATAAATGTTATGAAACCTATTTTCATTATTTATACTTTTAAAACGTTACCAGGAGAAAACACAGGAGGGAGAAGAAGAAGTTCGTATCCCTTCACCTCCCTAAGTGGAGAAACCCTGCCTCTCCTATTACTGTACAACCCTCTTCTTTTGGTCAAAAGGGATGTGAAGGAATAGGAAAAAGCAACAATTGCGTAAATAAACAGTGTAAGTAACATGAGCATGCCAATCGTACAACACGAACAATTCTAGAGTTCGAACTCTACTCTTTTTACGTTAAAGAAGGGGCCAATGGTAGGTGAACAACAATTTTGCATGCCAATCGTTTCCCATCAATTATATGATATTATGTAAATTCAAAAGTTCTACATATATATAATCTAGATAAAGAATCGAAAAATTGCAAAGGACGTTTTGGTATTAGACATGGTAAGATCTGGTACCTTTAAACACTGCAGCACAACTCATTTAGCTACATCAACTGCCAACTGCAGTCTACAAAATCATTTAGGCTAGAACAACTAGGGAATTCTTTGCTTAAGGTTCTTTATTGATTGTTGGGAACAAATATGTAATTTCCTGTTGACAGGAAGTGATCACAAATTAAGTTGAGCACCATACACAGCACATCATGGTTGCTTGCTTTGGTCTCCATGAAGATAGATATCTTATATAGCACATATTTACTGTGTTGCCTTCTTCCTCAGCAATCAATGGCAGAATCCATTTTCTATCATGTCCACTTTTAATCAAAAGCAACCTTCTTAGACACTAATCTATGTTGGGGAAGTTGTTAAGTATACATATTTGGCCATAAAATGTTTGTCCACATTAAGCTGACTTTTTGAGTTGGGCTAACTACATCACTACAAAACTTTTTGAAAGTTAAAAATGATAGGATCATTAGAAGTTATTGCATAAACATTTTCACCAATGCAACTGTGGTGCATTTTATTGCAATATACAAATTATAGGTGGCATTTGAAAAAACCTCATACCTTTCGAGTGTAATTATTTTACAATATCCAAACAAGACATGGTCTTTATGATTCTTACCATTTATTTACGTACAAATTTTGGAAATTAGTGGGATTATCTGGTCAAGCATTACCAAGCTGCTCAGCAGGGATGGTAAAGAAATCAAGCCGCAAACATACACTAGCCTCACTCATTGTTTGCATAGTACTTAATTGAAATCTGTCCCACACTGGCCTCATTCTCTGGCACTAAGCAATGTAGCATCATCTCATCTCAGGAATTGCTTGATGTCCATGTTAACATCAGTACCATCATGCTTGATCTCTTTCCCTATAAGATGCTTTGTAGGGTTGTATATCCGGGATCAAGGGGTCCTCTCGTATGTGCATCTTTCTCCATTTTCGACTTTCCAACAAATTCACCTTTCAGGTATCTTCTTCCCTCTAAGATGTTGCACCATCCCGACAAGGGATTTCTACTTGCAGCCGCATTCATAAAGTTAGCTTGGGGGAATAAGTATCTGCTTTTCATCGCTTTAGATAACAAGGAATTTTTACCACCTCTCCCTAATAAACGAGAAGGTCTGCCTCTTGAAACGATTAACCTGAGACGGAGATTCAAGTGCTCATCTTGTTGGCCAACGCTTTCCACTCCTAACTGATGAGCCAGTTGAATATGCATCTGATTGAGGATATTCCAACTGAAAAACACCATTTATTTATTCAGATTCACCATTTGTCCACTCAAGTGTTCGTATTTCCCCTACACTTCGCGAGGGCTTCTGCAATGAACACTAAAAGCTTTGCTAAATAAGATGAGTCATGGGAGAATAATAGGTGAGAGATTGATGGACTTCTAAAGCTAATTTTTAAGCCTTGCAATGCACCACTTCGTTCGGCTTTATGAAGTAAGAATGATATACCTTCTGAACAAAATAAATACAGACAGGGAGAGAGAGGGTCCCGTCGTGGGAGACCTCTCCTGAGATGGAAATATTCAAATGATTGCTGTTCCACCATCATTGAAACGAAACCGTGGTTAACATTCCTTGATCCGCTTTATACATCAATCATGAAAGAGCAATCTTTTCATCATAAACCATGAAAAGTTCCATTCCACCAAAGTCATAAGCTTCGCCCATATTTAACATTACGGCCATGTCATAGTTTGTAACTCCTCTCTTGTTTTTCTATGCGTGCACTCACGACCGACTACTATATTATCTGAAATTGGTCAAAAGCAAAAAAAAATCTTGGTACTTTAAATTAAATCCAACTCAGTACTATTTGTTTTTTATTTTAAAAATCTCAATCATTGATCTTAAAGATCAAATGATTAAGATCTTTAAGAAGATTAAAACATAGTTGACATGGACTTCTCTCAATATATATATATATATATATATATATATATATATATATAAGAGAGAGAGAGAGAGAGAGAGAGAGAGACAGTCGGTCGTATTATGCCACACAGTGTCCCTCTTTTCACTCAATCAAATACTTCAATGCAGATCCCCCATTAAAGGAACACAAGGAGTAACACAAGGATCTCAAACACTCTTAATATCTAACATGTTATTTTCTTCTTTGAAATATAGTCCGATTCTTAACGGCCTCAACTTGCAATGTCGGGAGTGAAGAAATCTTTGAAGGATCTCCCTCCTACTCCGTGCTTCCATTTCCCCATCTACATTGAGCCAAGATGGACGTCCACCCACCCAAAACATGGAAATTCACAAAGAACGCATAGCTCAAGGTGGAATGCGTAGGCTATAATACATAGCCTGCCCTCAACCTCAATTTTTTGTGGCCCATTTCTTTTGTTTGTTTACAAAGGGAAACTCGCAAATACACACACCCCTGGGAGTCGAACTCCCCACCACAAGTAACGCTTGTCAAAGCGCTCTGCCAGCTGAGCCAACCCTAAAAAAAATTCTAGAACCACCACTGGGTGGTTGTACAACATATGCACACTATTTTTGGTAGAAATATAATTGATTAGGGCCTGTCTAACGCCCTTGCCATTTGAAAGAAAAAGCAGACTCAGAATAAGAGGCCACATCGTTTAACATGTATCATTTACTACATTCATGTGTAAAGTTTGGTTATGATATGACGGGTAAATTCTAAAGCATCTTCTCCTTTAATTATGAGACCTAGATTTTTATAGGCCGAAATTCAAACATTATACCAGCGGAACAACCTCTATTTGAACATGGTCATCAATGGTTTGCCATCCTTCTCACATAACACTGTGTGTGTGTGTGTGTGAGAGAGAGAGAGAGAGAGAGAGAGAGAGAGAGATGCATCTTTAATCATATGGCAGTACATTTGAAAAACTGTAGCTAAGAGAATTGAACCCTTTTACATAAATAAACAGCAAGTTTTTATCTCAGTGACAACCTGATCTTCGTAAAGCAGCTTTGTGAGATGTGTTACAATGTGTTGTGTTATATAATCAATCACGTTTTATTTATCTTAACACGGGCACTGCTTCCCCCTCTTTTCCACATTACTCTGCCTGCATAGTGTAGCCTAGGCCTTCCGCACATCATGGCTCTTGCTTCAGTGAGACAACGCGAGATTGCCGATTGTGCTTCGCCAATTTGACAAAGATACCTGATAGACAGGAGGGAGCCCACCATGGGCGACGAACATGCTCCTCTCCTTTGAGCAGTGCCACTGCAAATCAGTATATGCCCATGAGTTGCAAAGCAATGACCAAGGTGATAATCCAGTGAATTTGGTTATTACCTTTAATGCGTCGAAGCTCCTTACACAAAGTGATGAAGTCTCCCCACTTCATATGGCACCGCCTGATAAATCGGAGTATCTGTTCAGTTGTAAATGTAGACAAGCTATCCAAGTACTGACCATTGACGCCATTCTCCTTAAATATTTGCATGTAACCACCCAGATTAATTTCTTTGAGCCACAGTCCTACATCCTGAAATCAATGCATGGTCACTAGGTCAGCATATCACAAAACGGAACCACATTAACTTCATAAAGCTTCATAGAAGCAAACCACAGAGAAATGGCAGTACTTCTAACTTCAGCATCATTTTCATTTCTCAGTCTTCATGCACCATAAGAAGCTAAATTTATCAAGTATAAGCCTCATGAGTTTATTTTATTAAAACAATAGGTTTCTTCCTTTTCCCGTGTCTCCTTTTTCACCCCCTGCCAGTATCCTGGATACAATTACCATGTCTGAGAGCTATTTAGGTGATACAATTGGCCATATATGGCTAAGTTACATAAATGGTCGGATAGATTACAGGTAGTTTGGATCAGACTTGATAAAGGCTTTAGGACCCTTCACAAATCCTGGAGAATCTGAAATTTAAGATACATGCACCCCCAAAACATATTTCAGGTAGGAAAATCCGAGTAACCATTCTCTTTCACCTAAAACATGCCATGTCGAATGTAGTTCTGGATCTAATACTACATTCTATAGAGTTAACATTCTTTGGGACAAACATAATCATTTCATTTCTGCCGTTTGACTGATTGAAGATCAGGTTGAATGGAATGACTCCAAAAACAGACCAGACAAAGTCCCTCAGGAAGGGTTATGTTTGCGATAGAAGTTGGTTGCCACTGAGATATGAAATAAATAATTTTCTTTGTTGATATGTAATTAGAGAAAACACGGACAAAATGCAGGCACATACGATCATCAGTGTATATGTTAATACATTCTTAACAGTTCAGTTTCTTAAATAAAATTAATATGTACTTTTCTTTTTGACTAATTCTGTCAACTTATTCATCATGTTGAACTAATTCATTCGACCCAATTGGTTCAGTTGACAGTCTAGGTCGTATTGCTAAAGAGTTATGACAGAGGAACTCCTGGACAAGTGGTACTGTTTGCTATCTGAAAGAGGAAGCTTTATTGGCCATAAATAGGTCAACCCCACTGACCTACGCAGAATCAGTCCATCAAATGATCGAGTTGGAAAGAATTGGTTATTGTGCAAGATACTCTCCCCAGATTTATGAGCTTTTAGCTGTACAGGGTCAGAATCCGTGGTTCAGTATATGCCCGACTTTTGAACACAAAAGATAAAAGGTAAAATAATAACAAGATTTCAGGTTTGAAGCAGCATTTATTATAAATATCGAATTTGTGAGGGGCATTTAATATTTGAAGAAATTTGGAATCCCAATGTACTAAGTCCGACATACAGGTTCCTTTTAACCAACAATGTTCTAGTCTCCCGATGGCAACAGAAGTTCTCATGCCAGAATTATTAATCAGCAATTGCATCATATACGACAGAAGAACAAAGAAAGGAAGACAACACATGAAAAACAAAAGTATCTAGTAGGCTTTGCCAAAATTCAAACAGAATTTAGGGCAACTTTCAAATAAGAAAAGGATAGCAAGAAACTCCACGTCCATTTAAAGATAGCAAAGGCTTGTTATCTTCTTCTCTTTAAAGTAGCTTTAGCAAAAAAATTAGGCCCTAGCCCCATCATCCTCTTAATAGCAGGCTGAACGATTAGGATTTACCTTGTGCTGAGAAAATCACTTAAGGGGGCCAGAAAAGGTGATCCTTCCTAAATTTTTCTTAGTATAGTGCATTATCCTTTGATCCATCCCAGCTGAACCCTAGTTGGATATTATGCCCTTTTAAGCACAACTATGTTTTAATCATTTAATTTTAACATTTCGTTTATTTTCTTGGTCATGACAATGTAATCTCCACCTAAGCGTCAGCCTTTTAGGGACCTTGCACCTGAGCACCAAGTAAGTTGGTTACATAGTATTTTTAGTGTTAACAATGTAAAAATTTGGCTACACAGCCTTTTCATGCAAACATGTAATTTGTTTTCGCCAAGAAGAAACAAACTTCTTGTGCTAAAAGATCTTTAGCAGCAACATACTTAACTGAGAATGGAGAGATGAAAAGTCCTAATTTGTTATGAGAGGCATGCACCTATGATCACAATAAATTAAGACCCAAGGAAAATATTATGATTTTTTCAAGTACGTGCCCTACATGCTGGGTATTTAGAAGCACGAGACAAGACAAATGTCACAATCCGGTGAAATTGGTATTGGGATTTTCAAAATCCGTTCATCTTTCAGTGGGTGCATATTAGAAAACAACATCCATGAAAGAAAGTCATATTAATTGAATGAGAAATTAGTAAATCAATTGCACATAGGGTTCCCACATCATGGACACATATTTGAGAGAGGGTCTTCGGATTAAAGAAGGCATTTTAGGAGGAGTTAGATAAGGTGATTCAAAGAATTTCACAAAGGAAGATGTGATTTGTTTGAGGAGAAAATCTAAATGAACATGTGGAGAAGGAAGCATTAGGATATCAAGGTAATCATGAAAACTATAGCTTTGGGGAATTAAACAAGGTAAATTACTTATCAAAAACACAAATTGGTTATTTTGCTTGTAAGAGAAAAGATAAATTGTGTTGTAAGGATTGCAAGGTAATAACATCTACTTTTAGTAATGAATTTATATTTAAAAAAGTGGACAAAAAGGTAAAGAGTATATAGAACTACTCGTACTAAATGTGAGAACCTAAAATTCGAGAAAAAAGTATATTAAAAGAGAAGGTTTTTTAAGGAGATGCTTGGAATCATGTAGTTACAACTCTTGACAAGTGTAATAATATGATAATGTACATCAAGAAAGTGGCAAAAAATATTTTAGGTGAATCGTGAATCTAGAGAAAACATATAAGTGTAAAAGGAGGCTTGGTGGTGGATTGAGGTTATATAAGATCAAATTAAGGAAAAGAAGATATGATACAAGTTGCATTATACTAACAAAATGAATGGAACTTGGAAGACTTATAAGAAGGCAAAAAAGGCAGTTAGTAAGCAAAAGTTAAAACTTAGGAGGGTTTATATAAAAAACTCAACTTAAGAAAAGGTAAAAGATATTTTAGGATAACTAATGCTATTACTTTTGTCAAATGCATTAAGGATAAGGATGAGAAAATTTTAGTAGCAAGAGATTATATCAAAAATAGATTTGACCAACTCAAAAGAGTATATAAATCGTAATTTTTATAAACGTACTCAAAGGAATGAAGTCAAAAGCTCTCAAACTTATGAAGGTTGATAAATATGTAAGACCAAACAATATTCCTATATAAGTATGAGAAATCGAAAGAGAGTTGGATATAACTCGACTGATAAGATTATTTAATAAAATATAAACAATAACAACAACTAAGCCTTTTTCCATACTAGACGGGATCGGCTACATGGATTCTTTGTTTCCATGGAGCCCTATCATGTGTCATGTTAGCAGTTAACTCATAATAAGCTAGATCATTCTTTATTGTTTGGTCATCCTCTACCTCTTTTAATACTTTCAAATTTTAGTTTTTTATACCTTCTTAAAAGTTCTTCTTTTGATTTTTTTTCTATATGTCCAAACCACCTTAAAAGATATTCTCTCATTTTATCCTCTATTGGTGCCCCACATAATTATTTCTAATAATCTCATTATGTATACAGTCTTTTCTTGTATGACCACTCATCCATCTCAACATCTTCATTTCTGTCACAAACATCTTTTGTACATGTTGATGATTAACTGCCCAACACTCACAACAATAAAACATGGTAGGTCTAATTACTGCTCTATAATATTTACCTTTTAACTTTAAGGGTATCCTCTTATCACAAAGAATATTTAATGCTCCTTTCCATTTTAACCACATTTTAACCAACAAGCATTAATTCTATGCGTAACATCTACATCAATTCTTCCATTGACCTTAGATATTTAAAACTTTTCTTTTGGGGAATGCAATGTGTGTCAATTTTAATTTCTATGTCCTCAGAAGTAACCAAATGATCAAACTTATATTCCAAATATTTTGTCTTTGTTCTACTAAGTCGAAAGCCTTTACTTTCTCATATTTCTCTCCATAGTTCTAATTTTCTATTAACTTTTTCCTTAACTCCTCTACTAACACTATCATCTGCAAATAACATACATCAAGGTAATGAAATAAATTAATCAAATAAAGAAGAACTTACAAACTATGGTAGATTGGAGACAAACCATCCAATCTACATCTGCACGTTGAGAGGGTCACACACGACTGCTCTCTTTTCTTTTCTCAGCAAACTATCCTAAACCCTAGTGTCTTATTTATAATGACCTTTTAACTTGAAAGACTAATATACCCTTATTGCTAATGACGAATTACATTCAAAAATATAAGTGAACCCGAGTTATATCTTTAACACTCTGAAAGATATTAAGAACACCCAACTTGGATAAATTGTCTCTAAGATGTCGGCTGGTAACTGCTTTAGTACGAAAATCTGCTCTTTGCTTCTCTGATTTGACATATTCCAGTTTGAATTCTTTGTTTGAGATCTTCTCCTGAATGAAGTGACAATCAATCTCTACATGTTTAGTTCGTTCATGATAGATTGGATCGGAAGCCATCTGAATAGCTGCACTGTTGTCACAATATAGAGGTATAGGTTGTGTGGAGTGAAATCTTAACTCACAAATTAATGAAGAAACCCACTTTTCTTCGCATATAGCTTTAGCAACAGCTCTATACTCAACTTCTGCAGTAGATCTGGCAACAGCAGTTTGTTTTTTGCTTTTCCAAAAAATCAGATTACCACCAAGTAGTATAATATAGCTTGTAGTAGATTTACAACCATCTTTTGATCCAGCCCAGTCAGCATCTAAATACAGTTCAATACCGAAGTTACAACGTTTTGAATACTGAAGACCCATGCCAGGTGTTGACTTAAGATATCTGAGGATACGATATACAGCTTCCATATAGTTTTTTGTTGGTGAATGCATAAATTTACTCACAATACCAACTCCATATAGTTTTTTGTTGGTGAATGCATAAATTTACTCACAATACCAACTGCATAGGTGATATCTAGACGAGTAATGTTCAAGTAAATGAGCTTACCCATCAGTTGTTGATATTTGCAAGTATCTGTGAAGTCTTCACTATCACCAATGTATAGCTTTTGATTCACTTCCATAGGAGAATCCACAGGTTTACAATCCAACATATTAGTTTCACGTAACAAGTCCATGGTGTATTTTCTCTGATTTAAGAAGATACCTTGATTGAAGTATAATACTTCAATACCCAAGAAATAGTGGAGTCTTCCTAGATCTTTCAGGTCGAATAGTTTGTGAAGATTTTGTTTTAATACCAATATCTCTTCAATATCATTACTTGTGACAATTATATCATCTACATAAAATGCAAGAACTGATAACTTCAAACTTCTCTTAAAGAATATAGTATGATCATTTATACTCTTACGATATCCCAAACTGCATACAACATCACTGCATTTTTCAAACCAAGCTCGGGGTGATTGTTTCAGTCCATAGATAGCTTTATTTAGTTTGCAAACTGTACCTTCTTCAATCTTACCACTCAATCATAGAGAAAGTTCCTTAAATACCTCTTCACGTAGATCTCCTTGTAGAAATGCATTCTTTACATCTAGTTGTCATAGGTCCCATCTAAAATTAGCTACCATACTGAGAAGCATTTTTATTGATATAAGTTTTGCTATAGGTGCAAAAGTTTCATTGTAGTCAATCCCATATGATTGACTATAGCCCTTGGCAACAAGTCTTGCCTTATATCTTTCAATTGTGCCATTTGCTTTGTACTTGTTGGTAAAGACCCATTTACATCCCATAATATTTCTGTTGTGGGGATTTTGGGTGATTGTCCAGGTATTATTCTTGGCTAGTGCATCCAATTCTGTTCTTATAGCTGCTCTCTATAACGGATGTTTGTTGGCTTCTTCAAAACTTGAGGGAACGTTATTATGCTCAGCATTTGCAACAAAAGTTTGATGGTATTTAGATGTGTTAACAAAGGAAACATAGTTAGAGATAGGATATTGTGTACACCTTCTTTTTCCTTTTCGCAATACTATAGGTACTTCTAGGTCTTCTTTCACTCTAGGTTGCGGATCTGAATAAGAGAATAATCTTTGGGTCTTGGAGTATGTGAAGTTTCCTCCTGAGAATGAACAACCTTCCTCGGTCCCCTCTTATATACCGTAATCTGATTTGGTTCTGATTCAGCTTGCTTCTCTTTTGTTGTATCTGCTAACTTTTCAGTGTCACATGGAACTAAGGGAAGAATGTGAGAATGATTGTTTTGTGGGAAGGATAACTCCCCCTGAGAAGAATAATAGAGAGATGATTCACAAAACGTTACATTCATGGATACATAAAGTTTCCTTTGTATTGGATCATAACATTTATACCCCTTTTTTGTTTAAGAATAACCAAGAAAGATACACTTTAATGCTCTATCAAGTTTATCACGACCAAGTAAATGCACATGGACAAAGCAGAGGCATCCAAAATACGAGGAGCAACATGAAAGAGTTTGGAGTCATGATTAAGAATTTTTATAGGACACTCTCCCTTGAGCACACTACTAGGCATCTTGTTTATTAGATAGACAGCAATAAGAATAGCTTCCCCCAATAAATTTTAGGAACATTATGTTGAAGAAGGAGAGTTCTGGATACTTCAAGTATATTACGATTTTTCCTTTTGGTTATACCATTTTGCTGAGGTGTATATGAAGTCTGATGAAGTATACCATTTGCAAGTAAGTATTCTTGCAATTGTCCACTCATGTATTCACCCCATTATCCGAGCGAAGAACTTTCACAGAAGTATTGAATTAAGTGAGAATAAATTTATGAACAATATGAAAAAGAGCAGAAACTTCAGCTTTTGATTTTATTAAATAGACAATTGTCAGACGAGTACAATCATCAATAAAGGAAACAAAGTACTTCTGACCAAACAAAGAAGGAATAGGACTGGGACCCCATATGTCAGAATATAGAAGTTTAAAAGGTTGCGATCTTCTCGACTCACTTGAAGGATAAGGTACTCTTTGTTGTTTTCCAAGTTGACACACTTCACACTCAAAAGGAATTTTATTAGACTCGACTTTCAAATTAGAAAAAACATAATGAAGCTTGGACACTGGTAAATGGCCTAAACGTCTATGCCAAAGTTGGGTCTCAGCATCTTGAATAGTTGCAGCAGAAGCATAATGGTTCGACGTGTCTTCTAGAATATATAATCCTCTTCGAATACTACCACGACCAAAGATTTTTCCCGTCTTCAAATTCTGAAAAAAACAACCAGAGAAATCAAATGTCACACTACAATTTAATGTACATGTCAAGGCGCTGACTGAGAGAAGATTTATAAGAAAGCTAGGAACATGGTAAACTGACTTTAAATATGTGAGACATGTAGATACATTTCTCTGTCCAATCATATAAGAGATTGATCCATCGGCCAACTTAATTGGCTCTCTATTTTTAAGTAGACGATATTCTGAAAAATATGAAGTCTCTCCAACCATATGATCTATAGCCCCAAAGTCAATAATCCAAATTTTAGAGTGAAAATGGTTTACCCTTCACTGTGTGTGCATGGGCTAAAGTAGCCTGAGAAGTAGAAGCGTTATGGTTTTCTGATAATTTTGTTTCTAAGCCTTCAATTCTCTTAATAAGTGTTTGAATATCATCTGTAATGGGCATGAAACTATCAGCAGTATTGACTGAATTACTTCTTGGTCTGTGGAAGTCCGGACGCCCATGCGGTTCCCAGCAATTTTTTTTTGAGTGCCAATGTTTTCCATAGTGAGAGCAAATAATTTTATCCTTCTCATCATAATAGGAGTGTCCTTGTCCATGGCCTCTATTGTGTTGACCACCTCTTCCATGATGATGTGAAGTTTCTCCTCTACTTTGTAAGGCATGTTGTTATGTGGTATTACTGTTGTTCTTCTCTAAATTCCCGCGATCTTCTTCACGGATAAGTAAGGAGTACACTGTACCAAGTGACGAAAGTTCGTCCCTACCCAGAACGTTGATCTTTATAGTCTCAAATTCAGGATTTACACCCCATAGCAAGTCAACCACTTTTTTCTTTTTATTTTCCAAATTTATTTCTGCATAACATGATGAACACTTGATATTGGTACTAAAGAGATGTTCATCACATAATCCTCTAAGGTCAGCATAATACTCACTAATAGAGTGATTTCCTTGCTTACATTTTCTTATCTTTTCCAAGGTTTCATATTCCTTTGCTACATTCTTTTTTTTGGAATAAGCTTCTGAAACTGTACTCCAAATTTCATGTGTTGAGTTAAGAAACATAAAAGTCTTTGCTATTGTTGAAATCATAGATTGGAGTAACCAGGATGAAATCAGCGCATCTTCTTAATGCCAGCTGGTATAATGTACGTATGTTGTACTGGGCATGGAATTTATCCCATGAGATGAGCCCATCTCCCCTTGATATTACCGCAAACTCCACTGATCTAGATCACTCCAAATAATTTATGTCATCCAGTTTGGTAGATGTGAATTGAAAATTATCGATCTTGTCGTTTATGGGTTGTTCAGACATCTCGTAGGAAGTTTCAATCTCTTTTCCTTTGCTTGCCATTTGTATATATATCTATTCTCTTCCTCTTTGTTAGGGTTCTGCTAAAAAAAAAATGGCCACCAGAGATGAGTTGTGCCGTCTTTATTCTCACGGATATACACATGTCAATATGCGGCACCCATACAAGGCATTAACGATGAAGTAGAGGCAAGTAAGGATGCGGACATGCGACGACTTTACTTTGTAAATCAATCCTTAAAGATCTTATTGTTGTGACTTCCTGGAGCAGTAGGTTGTTGGAAATTGATGCTCTTGCAGATGAGTTGTAATCAGTGTGGAACTATGGTGTTAGCCAGTTTTGATAGAATGGAAAGCATGCACCCAAGTATGGAATGTTCAGTCACAGTTCTGAAAGTGCCGAAAGTGTCTTATAGTGCCCCTTATCTCAAGTTTGTTGAGATGAAATCTTGTATCTGAATTGGAATCGGAAGAAAGGGGCGCCAACAAAAAAGAATCTAGAGATTACCCCCCGTAGCTCTTTCCAATGAATCGAAACAAAGGTGGTAGGCAAAAAAATCCCTGTATTTTAGTATAATCTTTTGTGCACGATTTGCATCTACGAACTAGTGAAAGAAAATTCAATCTTAAACAAATCTACACACTTATCTTTTGTAGAAATTTTTTGCACCATTTTCGTGTGCAGTCTCCCACGTTTTCTTAAAAAAAAAATCCACTTTATCGTCTTGTAGGCTCTGATACCATGAAATAAATTAATCAAATAAAGAAGAACTTACAAACTATGGTAGATTGGAGACAAACCATCCAATCTGCATCTGCACGCTGAGAGGGCCACACACAACTGCTCTCTTTTCTTTTCTGAGCAAACTATCCTAAACCCTAGTGTCTAATTTATAATGACCTTTTAACTTGAAAGACTAACATACCCTTATTGCTAATGATGAATTACATTCAAAAATATAAGTGAACCCGAGTTATATCTTTAACAGGTACTTCATCTTCATTATGTTTTGTTAACTCATCAATCACCATTATAAATAAGTATGGACTTAAAGTTGATCCTTGATGTAACCCAATATTAACTTCAAAGAAGTTTGTCATTCCTTCATCAGTCCTCACACATGTTTTTGCACCATCGTACATGTCTCTTATAAGGTTTATATATGTCAATGGGATACCTCTTTTTTCCAAGGTTCTCCAAAGAACCTCCCTCGGTATCCTATCGTAAGTTTTTTCTTTCATGTGAAGGTCTTTCTCTTTTGCTATAAAATATTTCATAAGATGTCTCAAAAGTCGAATCGCTTCAAGAGTAGATATGTCTGGCATGAATCCAAATTAGTTCTCTTTTATACTCAATACTTGTCTTAACCTATATTCGATAATTCTTTCCTATAATTTCATAGTATGGCTCATTAATTTGATACCCCGATAATTCGCACAATTTAGAATGTCTCCCTTATTCTTATATATGGGTATAAGTGTATTCGCTCTCTATTCCTTCGGCATCTTTTGGTTTCTCCATATTTCATTAAATAGTCTTATGAGCCAAGTGATTCCTATTTCTCCTAGGATTTTTCAAACTTTTATAGCAATATTGTATGGTTCTACCGATTTACCACTCTTCATATGTTTAAGAGCCTCTTTGACTTTATTCTTTTGAATACGTCGGTAGAAATTGTGGTTTATATACTTTTCTAATTTGACTAACTCTCCTAAGCTAATACTAACATCTTTATTTTCATTAAAAAGCTTATAAAAATAGTTTTTCCATCTATTTCTTATATCATCATTTGCCACTAGAATTTTTTCATCTTCGTCTTTGATGCATCTAACAGAATTAAGATCTTTAGTTTTCTTTTCACTGACGGCCTCTTTCGCTTCCTTCTTTGCTTTCTTATAAATCTCTAAAGTTTCACTAGTTTTCTTAGCATAATATAATTTCTAACATGCCCTCTTTGCCTTGATTTTATTTTACACTACTTCACTCCATCACCAAGCTTCTTTTTATGCTGGTACACCTCCCTTAGATTCACCTAACACATCTTTCGCCACTTTCCTAATATATATAGCCATATTGTTCCATATATCACAAGGTATACCAACATAATTCAAAGATCTCCTTGAAGGACTTTCTGTTTAAATTTTTTTTTTTCTCACTTTTGAGGTTCCACCATACTCCGAATAACTCGATGCACTCTTTTCTTCTTTGTCCATTTTTTTATTTGTAAATCCATAACTAAAAGTCGATGTTGGGTGGTTAAGCTTTTTTCTTGAATTACCTTGCAATCTTTACAACATGCTCTATCTTTCTTTCTACAAATAAAGTAATGAATTTGTGTTTGTGATAAGCCACTCTTATAAGTAATTAAATGTCCATCTCGTTTTTTTGAAGATTGTATTGACTATAAAGAGGTCAAATGCCATAGTAAAATTTAAAATCTCCCTACCTTCCTCATTTATATCCCCAAAACCAAAGTTTTCATGAATACCTTGATATCTTAATGCCTCTTTACTGACATGTCCATTTAAGTCTCCTCCTAAACAAATCATCTCCCTTTGTGGAATTCTTTGAATCACCTTATCTAACTCTTTTCAAAAAACCGTCTTTATACTATCTTCTAATCCTACTTTGGTGCGTAAGCACAAACTATATTCAAAACCCCTGCTCCTAACACTAATTTCAATGTCATGATTCGATCACCGTATCGTTGTATGTCTACTACACTATCCTTTAAATATTTATTTATGATAATACCAACTTCGTTTCAAGCTTTTTCCTTACTTGAGTAGTATAATTTAAAACTTGTATCCTCGATCTCCTTTACTTTTTCTCCAACCCACTTTGTCTCTTATAAACATAGAATATGAATCTTTCTCCGAATCATAGTATCTACCACCTCCGTTAGCTTACCGAACAATGTTCCGATATTCCAAGAACTAATATGAATCTTATTATCTAGGACTAGCTTCCTTATCCCTCGCATCCGTCTATATTAAAAATGTGGAGACCCTCTCTGTAATTTATTCACTATATTCATGCAGCAATATAGCGGAACTAACTTCTTTAGCCACACTCGTCCATGATGTGAGAACTCTCTCTGCAATTGATTCACTACATTCGGGCGAAAATATAGTGGTTTTCGCTTAGTTTTCACTGCATTTGGGCTCTGTAAGCGGGAATGCCCCAAAGCAATGCTCATAATTTGTGTAATCCATGATATAAAAATCCAATAAAGTTTTACGTTGGCTGTCGAAAGCCTAACACAATCCTCCTCCTTTATCCGAGCTTGGGATTGGCCATGCAAGGGTGATCCCTTATTTGGGCAAAATTATTTAATAAAATATAAAGAAACAAAAAAATGCTTAAGAAATAGATGAAGAGTACATTTATAGCCATATATAAGAATAAAGGAGACATTAAGAACTATGTAAATTATCGGAATATCAAGTTGATGAATCATAAAATGAATAGGAAAGAATCATTGTATAAAGGTTAAGATAAGTATAAGTTTAATGAAACATTTAGAGAAAAAGAAGAAACTTCATATGGTATTTATTGATTTAGTTTATAAAAAACTTAAATAGGATACCAAAAGATATTCTTTAGAGAATCTTAGAAAAAAGTGGTATTTGATTCACACACAACAATCTTATAAGAGATATGTATGATGGTGCAAATCATGTGCGAGGATTTATGAATGAATAATCGATTTCTTTAGAATTAATATTGGATTACATCAAGGATTAACTTTAAGGCTTGTATTTATTTATCTTGGTTATTGAAGAGTTAACAAATCATATACAAGATGAAATGTCTTGGTATATGTTATTCATGGGTGATATTGTGTTAGTGGATGGGTCTAAAGAAAAAGTTAACAAGAAATTGGAATTGTGAAAAGAAACATTACAAGATAAAGGCACAAAACAAAGATAAAGTATATAAAATACAAGTTTGATAATTTTATTACTATAGATGGCATGAAAATTAAGATTGACATAAGTGTTATCTGTATCGCACCATATCATACGATACGGTGTGACACGTATTGTATCGTGAGAAGCCACGATACGATACCGTATCATACGATACGCCGAAAAAATTATTTTTTTTCTAAAACTATTTTCTAATTTTTTTTCTTTTTTTTTTTTGCAGATTTCTTGCCTCTCTTCACCTCTCTCCAAGGCATCCTCCGGTATACAACAACAACAACTAAGCCTTTTCCCATACTAGACGGGGTCGGCTACATGGATTCTTTGTTTCTACGGATCCCTATCGTGTGCCATGTTAGCAGTTAACTCGCAATAAGCTAGATCATTCTTTATTGTTTCTTTCCAACACTTTTGTGGTCGACTTCTACCTCTTTTAATACTTTCCAAATTTAGTTTTTCTAACCTTCTTACAGGTTCTTCTTTTGATCTTCTTTCTATATGTCCAAACCATCTTAAATGATATTTTCTCATTTTATCCTCTATTGGTGCCACTCCTAATTTGTTTCTAATAACCTCATTATGTATACGGTCTTTTCTTGTATGATATCCTCCGGTATGCTGAAATTTAATGAATAAGAATAATTTATTAACAAATAACAATTATGACAAAAACATTTCCCTTTCTGTTGCCAACTTTTAAGTATATTTTTGCTACCAGTTTCTAATTTCATAAAATCACAAACAACGAAGAACAATTTGATTGCCTCAGTTCATTGAGTGGGCATTTCACAACTTCACTATTTTAGAGTTCACCTTACATGACTTCCATTGAGTTGAATATGACCAGTGTCTGTGAGGCTTAACTCAGTCTATGAAGTGAGATCACAAGTAATCAGATGACCTGATTTTGACCCACAACATCCATCTATCATCCTTCAATTTCAAACCACTTCAGACCCACAACATCCATCTATCATCCTTCAATTTTAAACCACTTCAAGCATTAGTTAAAAAGCTAGTCTCCAGTAAGAAAAAAAGAGGATATCATCAAGTAACAATATCACATCATTGGGGTGTCATAGACTCAATAATAAAATAAATGGAGCTCATCGTTTTGATCACAAATGAAAATTAGCAAATGTACCAACTACATGTACAAAGATAACAATTTGTTAATTTTGATATATTAGATGAGTGGATTATGAAAGATAACGAAGAAAATGCACTCATAACCGAAGAAGACATTGCATGGATTAATTTGGAAGAAACGCAACAACATCATCAAGGAGATCAAGATTTTGATTTTGAAGCATAAGGTGGTGAGAAACTTTGAATCTTCATTGAGGAAAAGATGAAGTTTATTTAGTTGATGATCCTGATTACAGATTTATAATATGTAAATGTAAATGTAAATGTATTTCATTTTTTGCTTCAAAATATGTAATTGTTTTTTAATTGTTCAATGGTGAATGATCAATATGTACTAAACTTTGCATTATATGAATTCTTTGCAATTATCAGGTTTTTTCTAATTTTTTCTGATTTTTTAAAGATTTTTTCTATTTTTTTATTTTTTAAAGATTTTTGCTAATTTTTTAATATAAGTATGATACACTACGATACGATACGCCCTTATCGTGGATCAAAACGATACACGATATGATACGCGTCGAACAACACTGATTAACACCTATTGCATCCCTCAAAAAGAAAGTTCTACATATCTAATGTCAATTTTTAGAGAGATAAAAAAATTGATGAAGATGTCACACTTAGAATTAAAGTAGGTTTTTTTTAAATGGAGAAGTCAATCAAGTACCCTATGTGACAAGAGAATATCACTAAAGTTGTAAGGTAAATATACAATTAGACCCACTATGTTATATAGTACTGAGTGTTAGGCAGTTAACTGTGAATATGTGCAAAAGATGTTGATGGCAGAAATGAAGATGTTGGGATAGATGTGTTATCATAGACAAATAAGAAAAAGTACCAATAGATGATAAAATGAGAGAAAATCATTTAAGATGGTTTGAATATGTGGAAAGGCGATCGAAAAAAGCTCTGGTAATAATAAAGAATGATCTAGCTTTTCTTAATTAATTGTTAGCACGACACAAGATCAAGCTCTAGGAACAAGTACCCAATCCCATCTAGTATGAGAAAAGGCTTAGTTGTTGTATTTACCAAATGATAGCTTAAAACAAGAAATATTCATATTCCATCTCTTCAAACCAATTATCTTTTGCTTTCCAAGTTAATTTGCTGACAGGTCTACTATCTCATATAACGTGAACAACGGGGTATGCAACTGCAGTGGTGTTAACAGATCGATGCATGGTAAAATGACCTTGACCAATTGCCCCATAAAAGCATCATTGTTGAGAAGCTGATGCATGGACAACTACATCGACTTATAAAGATTTCTTTTCTTTGTCAAATGGTAGTTTGCACGTTATGTATTGTCAGTACTCAGCCATTATGTGGACAACAATAAAACTCACAAGAGCAACAAAATGGAGGAATATGAAAAAGAAAGGGCAAGAAATTGCAATATCTAAAGACAAACAAAAGGAAAGGATGAGTCATTCAGGATTTCACCAAAATGCTGCGATGTAGATGTCCATCTCCTGACTGACAGGCATGAAGGTATAAAAGGGAAAAAAGGAACTAATATAACAAAGTAGACCACAAAAATAAGTTGACGTATCTAGTTATGGAGTTTTACCATAACCTGATCAATCGGGAACCAAGTAAATACTTTTAAGAACAACGGATGGAGATGTACATCCCCCAGAATTTCTCCATAATCACTGGACAGCACCTGATTTTTCATATCCTACGTTCTGATCTTTCCGTATTTGGAAAAGGAAAAGCAAGCTTTCATCCATTAAAAAAGACCAGCATCTCCAACTATTCTGACTTCTCTACCAGTATAGGAAGAAGAAGTAAAGCATTACAAATGGGAGAGAGACGGAGAGAGAATCTAAAGATTCTAACAGGGAAATGATTAAACAAAAAAGTCGACGCAATCAGAAATACCAATCTCTGAAAACGCCGTGATTAGCGAACAGAAATAGCACAAACAAATAGAAATTTTGATAATGAGACACCATCGTACCTCAACCGTCCAGATAAAGAAATCCAACGGTTCAGGAGGCCGCTTCTTACTCATCCGGACTGATCTACAATCTGTTGAAACCCAAATTCGTGCCTCTAAAATACGAACCTGCAAATATACAATCATGGATTAAAACACAAAACCGTCGATCATATCGGAGATGCAAAAACGTCAAAGGAGACTATATTTGCGGTGAAAAAATCCAAACCAAACTGAACGAGAGCAACAAAAACACTAGGAATTGCGTCAAAGACGACACAAAAGAGGAGAAAAATAGAAAAACACGAAAAGGAAGAGAATTTCCAGAAATCCCAACTCTTAAAGTTCTCTCGCCAGCAAAAGGATCGGAAGAAAACGCAGGAGAATCCGGCGAAAATGTTTATAGAAATCTTACGAAACACACTATTCTCCTTTTTAACCCCACGGGGAGGTGCCTACTATAAGGCAATCTTACAACAAATAATTCCTTAACAATGGAGTTCAAGGAAGGAGGGGAATTTCCGAAAGCGGGAGTCGGGAAATGGTTGTCACCGTGAGCTATGTCGCCGGGAATCACTGGAAACCATCAGAAGAAGAGGAAAAAGAGAGTGAAGAAAGGAGAAGTGAGCCTCTTTGTCGTCGTCGCCCACACAAATTGGGGAATGAACACAACTCTCTCTCCTCCATGATAAAGCGAATTTCAACGATTGTCAACTGTTTTCCTTCTCAGGAAATTTGGGGAGTGAAACTTTAGAACGACATATTCACAAAAGTGCGACGTATTATACGCCGTGTCGCGCGCATCTCTGCTACGTGTCAGCCTCAACGTTCAAGACACGAGTTCGAAAATTTCAAGACAGAAACTGTTGGCACATATGTTGAAACACTTTAACAGTTTTTACTAAAACCATTTCTAAATGAAAATGTGCCTAAAATAGTATTAGGAGAACAAAAGTTGATTCATGTGTGACTGAGCGACAAGTGTCAATGAGGATACGACACTAAAATTGGTGACAAGTTTTTTTTTTGTTACAGGAGGAAGCCGAAGTGTAACACACACCTACACATGATGCACCTTCTGAGAACGAAACTCTCCACCAAGTGTTCGAGAGCTCTGCCGTTGAAGCTAACACTTTGAACGTGAAGCAAGAAGTTTTTAGTGGTTGCAAAATTATTCAAAATAAAACAGCACACCACTAAGGTTACTCACTCATGTTCCGATCATTATTTTTTACAGCATCAATATAATTTTCAAAGATCATAAAGGTATAAAAAAATTATAAAAAAGAGACCTCGCGTCATCTAAAAATATTAGTATTAGTTGAACATGAGTAAACAACATTAATTGTGAACAAGATCCAGCCACTCCATTAAAGAGTTGCTTTTGGCTTTTTTAGTGGCTTGTATCGGTTTGTATGCACTACTTCTCATATATTATTGCGAAATGTGCACGGAACAGGGATTCGGATATGAGTAAAGAATGTTTGCTTTCCCTGATTTCGCAGATAACACCGATTCTTGCTAGAAAAATTACGTCTCTCGGCGTCTTGGCAACTACTTTTTCTTTACTTTTGCAAGTTACGTGTGAAAGAGAGTTTTATAGACTTGGTTGTTCTAGTGATCACAGAGAAAGCAAGTTCGTTGAGAACCTGTGGGAGTCCAAAACAACCACAGAGAGAGAGAGAGAAACGCATAAAAAAACGTTTTTAGGTTTCTTTTTCTCTGCCCTTTTTGAATTGATGATCTAGTCGTCCAATTGGATTTTACCGATGGAGAGCGGTATCAAGCATGCACTTCTCTCTCTCTCTCTCTCTCTCTCTCTCTCTCTCTCTCTCTCTCTCTCTATATATATATATATATATATATATATATATATATGTGAAAACTCAATAATCTATCTCAAAATACAGATGTTGACTAAAAAACAAGGTATATATATACATACTTCTATATATTTGTAGTATATTTGATTCATATGTCTACTTTTTACTTTTAAACACAATCATCAATCCTTTAAAATTGATGATTGAGATTTTTAAGGATGACCAAACGTATAATCATTCATACAACCCTTCGTCAATGATCAATGATTAAGTTCACTTTATACTTCGTCAATCAAGTATAAAACTACCCTTCATCAATGATTAAGTTCACTTCATACAACCCTTCGATAATTTATATAAAATTATATTCAAGTATATTAAATTCACTTCATACAACTAAAGTCCAATATATTTATCATATCTTTAATTATTTCAACCATCCATCTCAAGAGATAAATGATTAAGTTCAAACGTTTTTTTTAAATATACATTTACTTTATTAAGTGTACTGGATTCACATATATACCCATATATATATATATATATATATATATATATATATATATATATATATATATATATATATATATATATATATATATATATATATATATATATATATATATATATATATATATATATATATATATATATATATATATATATATACATATCATAGTTCGTACTCAATACTAATCTTCCTCAAACATCTTCACCATTCAATCCACAATCAATGATAGTTAGAAGAACAACAAATTGGATTTCGGGTTTGACTTTCATATAAGAACAGTGAAAGACTTTGTATTATGAGTCAAGAGTGGCTTCTTAACTTTTTTTATGGAGGATATTCAGGTTATATAGAGAGAGAGACTGGGAGCTGCTATATAGTCTCTCATGCCAGCACATATGGTACATATCGATCTTTGCATCAACACCGACATGAAAATTGACGATGGTATGAATGAAAGTGATAATCAAGCAATATCTACCAGCAAATGTTATCTAGTAACTCCTACACACTCTCTATATTGTGCTAATGGGGCTCGTTGATGGACCTTAGCCTTCATGATTTGGCTCAGCGTAGCTCCTAACGAACTTTTCGTGAACTAAAAAACCACTCATAAGCTGGCTCCTTAAGCCATATGAGCTGAATATAAACGATGCATGTTCAGTTTGGCTCGGCTTTTATCAAGTTGTTGAGTATATAAAACTTCAGTACACATATATGTCATAAAACCATGTTAATCACAAGAACTGGGTGGGTACTAACTAAATGATTAAACTTTTTAATTTAAACAAAAAAGTTTATGAAAAAGCTTTTCACTATTAATAATCAAAAAATAGTTTTGCTACTAAAATTATATGTAGGAATTTACATTTTAACTTTACAATGAGCTCGGTTTGTCCTTCACAGCTCATGGTCTGTTCGCGAATCTTTTTCACTTTCTAAGTTCATTCATCGGCCTTAATTGTTATCGTCCAAATTCACTAAAAGAACTTTCTAACCATTTTATAACAACAACAACTAAGCCTTTTCTCATATAAGATGGGGTCAGCTACAAGGATTCTTTGTTTCTATATAGTCATATCATAATTTGTAGAATCCAACAAAATTTTACGCTCGCTGTCGGAAGCCTAACCATTTTGTGCACGTATATTTCTAGAATCTAATGTTATCAAATACAAATTTTCATGCAGACATGGCTGGTTTGAAACTAGCCCAGCACGCTGGAATCAGGCCGAGCCCAAAACTGACTGAAACTGGAACCAGATTAATCACTTTACTTTTGTTGTTTTGGGGAATTGGAGCAAACTCCCGAGTCACAAGGTCCCATACCCTTGGGAACTGTAACTGAACCTGGTTTCTTCTTCCATTAAACCAGAACGAGAGCTGGTGGTTTAAACCACCGGTTGTAGTTCCATTATATATAGTGTTTTATGCTCAATTTCATTCATACTTAAATATTTTCAAACATATCAGTTGTTTTGTCGGCCTGATAAATGATAGAAATTTGTATTTAAAAAGTAAAATATAGTATTGTATTTTTTATATTTCGTATTTAATACATAACAATATAATTTACTTTTAATTTTAAATCTTTACCACTGATCAAACAGTGAAAATGTTGAGCAGATTTAAGCGTGAATGAGTTTAAGCATATACGACTCTCTCCCCCCCCCCTCTCTCTCTCTCTCTCTCTCTCTCTATATATATATATATATATATATATATATATATATATATATATATATATATATGAGGTAGCGGTCCGTGCTCAATTCCTTATTTGTATGGTTCTACTGGTTCAACCACCCGTTGACAACTTTCATATATTTTTCATTACTTTTTTATGGCCTAAAACCACCCTTCATCAATCAAAAATATCACTATTACTATTAAAACCTTCGAAAAACTATAAAACTAATTATATATAAATATTTAAGTTTTTAGTTGGTTTTAATGGTGACGAGAGTGTTTTGATTGGCGGAATACAATTTTAAAGAGTGGAAGAGTAGAAGGGTGTTGACAGTGATTAAACCGGTAAAACTATACGGAACAAGGATTGAACACTTTACTTAATTAAGGACGGATCACTACTTCTCTCTAATAATATATATATATATATATATATATATATTGTGGGGTTCATGGTTCCTACAAACCGAAGCACCCCTATGGATGTTGATGTTTTCAACAATATATAATAACATACCATAGTCTTTTATTGCTAGTTTCCCGATTGATCTTAGGGGATTAACCTTAAGAAACGGGTCTTAAGCACGTGAAGTTGTATCATAACTCCAGCATACCACGTGTTTGCCACTCACACAATCATCCTAGTACGGGCAACGAGAGCCGTCCACCACGGATATCGACGGGCGATTGTTTCGATTCTCAAATCCCATCAATAGTAATTAATATAAATTAATATAGTTAGGTTTTAACTTCTAGGAAGCCACATCTCATGTGGACGCGTTGTCCTGATATAATTGAGCTGCTTGTTATATATATATATAAACCAAATTATATTCACCTTTGACATGCTGATTCATGTCAACTCATTACTTTTAAATAGCATAAGTGTAATTTATTTATTTTTTAATTTTTAGAAAAAAATGAAAGACAATGTTATTATACTAATACCTTAAAAAACAATTGATCGATTGTGCTAGTAACGAGCATAATCCCATTATATATATATATAAATAGATAGATAGAGTCTTAGTTATATGGTGAGTTTTATTGCATAATGTTTCACAAATATCTTCACCATTTAATATTTATAAATAGATAGATAGAGTCTTAGTTATATGGTGAGTTTTATTGCATAATGTTTCACAAATATCTTCACCATTTAATATTTAAGATCTAAGGTAAAGATTTGAATCAATTGTACCGGTCTACTTTTGTACATATATTTAATGCATCGCGATTTAAATGGAATGGTGCATTGCAAAGAGATTCAAATCTTCTGTTAATTTCAAAGATCAAACCATTAAGATGGTTATATATATATGTGATGATGATGATGACGACTTGTCGATAAGAACATATCATATAAGCCATGATAAGAAGCTTTTAGGCATAAGGAATCTGAGTTCTTTCATATAGGAACTAGGGCGTTCAACTTGAGAGATTGACCTCCGATTATTTTGACGCCAAATGTACAATAAATGCCAGCCTAACATCCTTTTTGTTTTCTACGTAAGTTTCTTTACATTTTTAAGCCGAGGATGAGCAGGACGAAACCAGGTGTAGACTTTGGGCAGGGCTTTCTGGTTTAGCCTTCAAGTCAAACACCACATTGTAACTATGCCCTTTCAAGGCTAATGCAGATTTTTGAGAATTAGCGTCTTAAGGTGTGTTTGATTTGTGGTGCCTTGTCTTTATACTAGAGTTACCGGCGTTACTTTTAACCATGTTTTTGATGAATCATGATTTAATATTTGATTCACAAATCGACAGGACAGCAACACAAGAGAAGAGGAGGTACTTAAGTTTTTGTGCAGTCTTTGGGTTCAATTTTCTTGACCCACCTCCCTGTTGGTATTGTAGTTTTGGATATAAATTGGGTCTATTGAACCATAGTTATATACCAACAATAGGTTTTGCTTTTCATGAACAATAAAACTTGAAACTCGAGCATCGAAAATCAAGGTACAGTTCTCTTGGAACTTTATACAAAACACAACTTTAAGACCTCATTTTCGAAGAAATCCTCGAGAATTCATGCAAATACACCTTGCACACCTTATAATTCTGTAAGCTCAGTAAGATTTATGCGAGGCATTTATCTGCAGTCCTTGATGGTTCCTAAGCAATGCAACTAAGTGGGAGAGATCTTGCCAGTTAATATTCAAAACCATCTCAATTAAGTCTCAACATGATTCAATTCATTTATCAAACTGCACGAGTGTTAATTGTAAACTCCGCCCACATAAGGAATCACCCTATCCCAAGTCTAAAAGGACAAGGGTGTGTTAGATAGCTAATAACTAGCATAAAACTTTGTGGGCTCTCAAGGGTATGACTTTTCAAACATAAATGCACCAGATCCCTTTCAAACTTTGAAGTCAAGCATGCTTAAGCATGAATAGCACTATCCTCTAGCCGACCCCACCTAATGTGAGAAAAGGCTCCAGTAAGGTAAGATATGTGTTATCGGTAAGTAACAAGTTAACAACCAATGCAGCACAAAGGAAGATTCTTAGAGCATTGCAATTAAAAGAAATGCTAGGATCCTTCCGGATGATATTCTAATCTATCTAAATCTTAGTTGTTAGATCATGAAAGACGTTCATATTAACGCACTTAAAGTTAGTTGTTTGCCTTAGGGGTCCCTACCTGCCTAGCTGCGAGGGGCACCAATGGCGTAAAACTCAGATGTTAAAGCAAGATAAATGACACTTGACACAATCTATTGCGAGGGGACACTGGTGGTCTAGCATCTCAAAAGATGGAGCATCAAAGGTTATCACTGAATCTTCATGTCTCCAAAATCTGAAGTGCTTGAATGCAAATGGGTTCACAGGGAAAGAAATTATACACTTGTTTGCTGGAAGGATATGTGAGTGGATTTTCAAAACAAAGCTCTTTAATAAGCATTATGTCAAAGGAGCCAAAGAGGAAGATTCAAGATCTCTTATCTGCAGTTTGAATGATTTTTATGGCCAAGATATGGTACTTACAAACATGATAATGAATAGATATGGTGCAGAGTATAGTCTTTAAGGCCATCACTTTTATTGCTTAATTGGAGTTGTATACTTTCAGAAGTTATAATTATCTGGTCAAGATTATGGAATGCGAGCTGAAGATAATTGCAAGAAATCGTTATATAATACCATGATTATCAATCTTAATAGCATTTCAAGAGATTGATAAGGCCTTAACTAACCCCAGCTTTCCAATTAGAAAAAAAAACTTAGACCATCGGCGATTAACTGGAAATTAATCCATAATATATTAAAACTAATCTATAAACCCAACTTAAGCAAGTCAATGAATGGAATATTTGAACAAGATCAATACCCTAAAGTGAGGACTTCCTAAACCTAATTGTCTCAATGATGTTTCCCCACAAAACCTTTCCTTGGTGCTTTTATTGTGAAGAACACCTGACTAGTGGCCACCCTTATAGTTGCAGGGCAGCCATGATGCGAGTGTTTTGGGGTGAATGCAAGGACAAAAGGATGATATGCTCGCATACAGAACTTCAATAATGGCCTGTCCTCCATCTTCTTACACAGACTTTCCACTTGATATAACTACAGCTCTCTTGTTCCTTTTTTAGGAAGAGATGCCTATGGTTCTAATAAACAGATTTACTAACAGTCCGCGGCTAAGCTAAGATATACTGCCTCAGTATCATCTGACACTTTAGATTCAAGTTTTCAAAAAGAACAGGAAACCAAAGAAACATGACAAACACATTATGTACTTGCATAAAAGAATAGTGCCCACCGGCTGCTAAGACAGGAAAGAAGATGAAAATAGGAAATTGAAGAAAAGGTGACAACAAACACATGAGAATGAATAGAATGCATATTACTCTTTGGTTAAAAAGAATCAGAGCCATTCTCTCTAAGTAGAGATAGAGAGAGAAACTCCAACTAATTCTCTTATGAGGATTCCTCACAAAATGACCATGATGAGCAATGGAAGATTATTATGATTGTAATTTCTGTAGTTATAGACTAAAATGCAATCTCAACAAACCAACTATAATTCCCCCTATTTTAGCCTAAACCCCAACCAAAACTCATCTATGAACCTAGAAGAAATCCTCAATTTGAGTTGCACCATGCATTATATCTAAATCTTAAAGTAATCCAAACATGCAAATACCTGATTACTACAACTAAATAGCAACCCCACCTAGATAGAAGATTCTAAGATTTCCCAATCATTCGAAGATGCATTGTTCCAAAGGTGTGTTATGACAATCATCAACTGCAAGTTTGGATCTTGTTGTAGGATTGAATCCAATAGTGAAAGTGGATCCGGCCAATCCAACCCAGTAGGGCAAGAGATATTAATAAAAGCTTCTGGCAGTTGCCTTGTTGAGATTCAATCTCACAGAGAGAAGCCAAAGAAATCGTGCAATATCACTTCAAGAAACAATTTATCTTGTAAAAGCAAACTGTATTGCTGAGGAAAACCAAGTTTAGCAATAAACCTTCTTCCGGTTACCTATATGACTCTTTCAAGATGGTCAGTAACAAAGCATGCGAGCCACTATAAGTCAACGGAGAGAAGCAGGTATTCAAACAAATACCTGATATAATACGACGGGTGACACACACACACAGAGATTCCTTGTAACATTCAATCCCATAAGAAGATCCATAACGCATTCTTGGGTTCTGTAACATATTCACATATATTACAAGTCATATAGGAAAGTTGATGGAAACATACGTTACGCTTACGCTTGCAAATATTTCATAGTGCCATGAGAGCACATGATTTCAAATACCACGCTTATTCATCTTTAGAAGTGAGAGTGCTTAGTTTTTCCCTGAAAACTAAAGTAGAATAAATGTGTGCTAATCAAATCAAACATTTCTACTTGTAAAGCATCACAAAGCAAACAAGTTACAAAACCAAAAGAAGACACACTAAAGCACGAGAAAGCAGCATGTTGAACCCACCACCGGTTATATTTGTATATGAGGACAACCATGTAACCCAAAAAAAGAAAGCATTTGCAACTAAGGATCATGGTCTTTGCTGAAAATCTATTGATTCTGATACAATTCATCAACGAGGCTCACCACTAAAACACTTCAAAATAGTCACAAAGCTACCAACCTTGTCGAGTATGTGTTTGCACAGACAAACAAATTTTTTAGCAGAAATACTTTAAGAACATTCAAATCAAAGAGGTGACGCAAATTTTGCAGTTTAGTTAGAATGATAAAAGTTGCAGATGAGTGAGTGCACCAACTAAAAAAAGATCTTTGATGGAAGACTTTACTTTCACCAGATGATATGGGACTGTTTAAAGGATGGCTTTACTTTCACAAAAATTTAAAGGGAAAAAGAAAAACAAAGAGGACCGAAAACTTCGGGAGACTGATATCTCTCTTTAGAAAGCCCAGAGTCTAATATCTGACACCAGCAAAATACACAAGTAAACTTAATAAGAAAGAAATATCCCTTTTATCTTAAAAATTGTTACTAGAAAGAGCAATGCAGTGTATGAACCTGTAGAGCACTGAACGCGACAAATCAGTCACGTTATTCCCAACCAATTTGTTCAAGTTCAAAAGTTGTCCTCCTCAAAGACCTTTCCACACGCTCCTCAACTCTGTGTATTCTAGCAAGCCTATTTGCTGTATCCTGAAACACAGGATTATCGAAGGCTTCGGAGATTCTGTCTCTGAGCAGTGGATCCTCTGAAAACCGAATTAGAGCTTCTGCTATATTCTCCTTTAGATCCTCCAATTCATCTGTCAAAAGATTGATGAGTATCGGAATGACTCCGGCATCGGCCAGAGCACGCCTGTCATCTTCCGCATAGCTCAGCTGCACAATGACTCCTGAGACCTTTTGGCGAATCTCAGTTGTTCCAACTTGCAAATTTTCAAGTAGTGAAGGGATTGCACCAGATACTCTAACAACAGGTACGGAATGTTCATAGTTGCATAGATCCCACATGACATCAGCAGCTGCTTCTTTGGCCGAATCATTAGAACCTTGGAGAATAGTCACCATATGCCGGGCAATGTCAACCGCATTTTCCTCCGAGGCTGCCAAGACGCATAGTACATCCTCTACAATATCCTTACCTATTGATTCAGTGTCATCAAGCAATCCAACAATCCGCGGAATGGCTCCGGCTTGCACAACAGGACGTCTATAGTTGACATGTGCTGATATTATCCCAACAGTATTGGCAGCAACAATTTTGGAGCACGAGTCACCATCCCTCATCAATTCAACCACTGCTTCAATGGCACCAGCTTCAACAAGTATCTGCCTTGCCCTTGGAGTCCTACCAATCACCCCAATGGCCGAAGCAGCCCTAGCTCTCGATGGCATGACCCCAATTTTAACAGCCTCTACCAGAAAAGACAGACGACCCATGCTTACTAATGCACGCCTTACCTCCTTCATCATCGAAAGAGCACTCAGGATCTCCGCGAAACAGCTCTTCGTCACACCTCTTGACGAATCCATCGAACTGATAACAAGCAAAAGACCACTGTGCCTAATCATAATGATCCTATTTTCACTACAACATACGACAAGCTCCCTTAGACATCTTACAAATATGTTCTCATCTCGGACTTCCAAATGCACCAGAAGCCCGAGAAGATGCTGAACTGCTCCTGATTCTCCAATTAATCAACATAAAGTATCGCTACAACGACAAAGCTGCATTGTGCAGTAAGCACCAACCTCTTGAATTGGTTTCTGAGAGGACCCTAGAAGTTGAACTACAGATGGAACAAGAGTCTCCAGAATACATTCAGGTGCCTCTTTCGACAATTTTGCCAATAAAATGGTGCCCTTTATCCGGGATATCTCAGACCCGTTCTGAAGCAATTTTATATACATATCCCTCATTTTCTGCCAATCTGTATCAGTAGCTAAACTTGTTGAGGCTTCATGAGTGTCTAACTCATCTGCCTCTGTATCATCCATCCCAAATTAAGATACTTCCTTTTTCTTTCTTTTAAGGAGAATACCAAAATTCCAATATTCCTAAGAAGTACAGCTCCAAAACAACGATCCCCACAATAAACAATGAATCTGACAAGATTTCAGTCTTGTTACGCAGGTTTCTCAACTCCCCATCAAATATTTCATACCCAAAGCAGGAAAGAAAACGAAAAACAAGAAAACCCACAAAGGCCGGTAAACGATAAACCACAAAATTACTGCGATACACGTCTACCACAAGATTCAGAAGCAACTGATTGCTTGAAAGATTGGCTCAGGAAATCAATGAAACAGCATACGCAAGGGAGGTAAGGACATGCCCAAACCTGAAATCGTCTTCAGAGGCAACGGAAGTCGAGAACCTGACAGCCTGAAATGGGGAGATTCGGGTAACAGACCTTGGTGAGAGGGAAACATGGGGCTTGATACTGGGTCAATCTGGGTTAAGTTTTCGGAATTGGGGTATGAATCTAGATCCTAGATCCAACCATCTCAAGCCGGCTGTGGGATTTAGACTTATAGTCTACAGTGTTGACGGTTCGGTTCTAGTCTCAACCTCGAACCAAACCACTAGTTTCGGTTCTCAACAGAAAACCGAACTGAACTGCTACAAAGGGAATTGAACCGAACCGAACCATCGATTCCAGTTTGGGTCGGTTCTGAATCAGGATTCTACTAATTTAAGAATTTTACTAAATATACTATATATGCCATGGGATTATTTGGATCTGTGGTCCATCTTTTATATGTATATGAGGTTATAAAACTCATTTATATAAATTTATAAACTTGTCAAGATTTAAATTCATATAAGTATATAAACTTTATATATATACATATATTCATATCTTATATGTATATAGATAGGGTTATAAAACTCATATACATAAACGTATAAAGGTTATGTATAAGTTTTATAACCTTATAAACATATAAAATGTGAATATATGTACATACTGAACCCCCATATATATATATAATGATTTGGTTTGGTTCAATACTGGAAACATGAGCCAAACCACGAGAATTTTTTCCAACAAGAACCAAGCCGAACTGCCAGACATCTAGAACCAAACCAAACTGTGGGTTCGGTTCAGTTATGATGGTTCCATAAACACTCCTAGTATATATAAGGAAATAAGGTGGAAAACAAATAAAAAAATGATGAAATTGTGTAACGAAATAATTCCCCCAAAAGACAACAATGTTGGGCTCCGTAAGCTTTTTATGATGAAATATTAGTGAAATGTAAGAAACACTGGAGACTTGAAACAAGGGCTAGTAAATAAACCGATCAGCTCGTAGTTTGGCTTGGATCGGCTTCGTGGAAACGTATGAGTTGAAAGCGGACACCAGCATAGCATGTCGGACTCATTTATATTCTTTAGGACTCATTGAAACTCAACAAGGAGAAGTGCATGTGGCAAGGCAACAACTAAGCCTTTTCCCCATATTAGATGGGGTCGGCTGGATGGATTTTTTGTTTTTATGTGTCATGCTAGCATTTAACTCAACATAAGCTAAATCATTCTTTTTTATTGTTTCCTTCCAATATTTTTGTGGTCTTTCTCTTTTAACATTTTCACAATTTAGTTTCTCAAATTTTTTCAGACCTTCTTTTGGTCGTTTTTTATGTGTTCAAACCATCTTAAACAATTTTTTCTTATTTTGTTACCTATTGGTGCCACTCTCAAATTGTTTCTAACAACTTCACTAGGTAAATAGTCTTTTCTTTTAACTACTCATCTATCTGAGCATCTCAATTTCTTTAAGGACATCTTGAGTACATATTGATAATTAAGTACCCAACATTCATAACCATAAAACATAGTAGATCAAATTGCACATGACAAGAGAGATGCCAAAATAGAGTTATTCTCACAACCTTTTTAATTGGTGAAGAGAGGTCACAATCAAGAAATCAGACAAACTAAGCTATCTATTGGTACATATTAATAAAATCAATAAGGTTCTTTTCTATCAATTCTTGTTCATAGAAAAGAACAGTGAATTGATGAAGCACATCCAACTAGCATCACTGTAGCAGATGTGAGAGAGAAGCATTTATTGAATTATTTAATATTTATAAAGGAACAAAAAGACTATAGAAGAAAATTAGAGAAAGAGTGCATGCATAGTAACCATGTAAACAAACGAAGGAGTCATGCGAATAATGCAAATTATATTAGTGTTAAGTTGGAAACAAAGAATCCATGTAGCCGACCCCATCTAGTATGGGAAAAGGCTTAGTTGTTGTTGTATATTAGTGTTAAGTTGAGAACTCGTAATATTAAGGAAAACTTCACATAGAGCTGTATGATGCAATAGTGGTTAATTGTATTAGTATTAACGAATCCTTTTGAAACGCCAATGTTTGATGATTATTGCTTTAGTTTAGTGAAGCACCAATAACTCTCCTTATTGACAGTATGATTCGCTTGCTAGAATACATAGAGTTGCTTAGACATGTCTGATTCTGATTAACCAAGAACCTGAAAGTGGTTAATAATGAGCTTATTATTAATATGCACTTCATCCTACATGCTTAGATTTAATGTGAGAAAGCACCGATAAGTGAAAGCAACTTGCTGATATCCATATACTTGTTATACTTACAGCTAACATACGTTATCTTATTCTAACATGTTTGGCCGATCTTAGTTTGGACTCTGCTGCCAACCTCTGGACCATCACTTGGGCTGCTTGGAATTCCAAACTATGGCATGTACAAGACTCTCCTCCAGATCTAACATTCTCCGAAGCACATGAGCTCCTTCCTCGATGACAAGAATCAATGTGCAGTGCCAACATCCTGAACCAAATTCTTGGCAACATTACCTCACAGACCCAATGGATACCGCCAGCCACACACCATCTCAAATGTAACATGACGCCTCTGTTGGTACAGTTACCCACAAGACAGGATTTGTAGCCATTGTTCTACCACAGAGGATCTTTTATCTCTGGTCTTTCTGGTTGCTTTGCAGGATTGATGGAGCCAAAGACAGTTGAGGCTCTTGCTCTTAGAGAGACTCTCTACTGGCTCAAAGGAAGTAGTTGGATCTATGCAGACATCGAATTGCCAATAAATCATTCACACACTTCCTCGGCTTCCCCATCTGGTTTGAATTCGGCTCCATCAAGGAAGAAGCCAAAGTCTTCAGCAGAGAACTCCATGGCGTCTCATTCTCTGGATCACTAGACAAGCCAACACTGTGGCCAATGAGTTTGCGAGATCATCTTTCAATTATGCAGCCCTTCACACTTGGACCTTTCCACCACCTCGTCTTCTCTCAAGACTCATCAAAGATCAATTGAACATCGACTTTGTCTCTTTGTCTCCCTGGTCTTATACTTCTTGTTTCCGTTCTCGTCTTGTACTCTCAGAAAAACATTAGCTCGTACTAGCACTCGGGGCATTAGCCCATCTGTCACGGCTTTCGACTCCACTAGGTGCATAGTGTGACTTTGGCTTTTGGGCTGTTCATACCTGGCTTCAGACTCTTCGTGATCCAAAAGGAAAAAAAGGTTAACTGGAGGTTAAAAATGAGCTTATATCTCTTTACTATGTCGTAGATGAACTAATGGAGCATATAAGGTACCTTGTGCATCTTTTTTTTTTTGTTACAAGAGGAGGTCGAAGCCCAACAAACACATCCATATATGCACCCTATGGGAGTCGAACTCCCACCAGCTGCAACGGTGCTAAAGCATCCTGCCTTGGAGCTAACACTCTCTGTACATCTTGTTTGTATAATGTAATATTGGTAGATGAAGCAATAAAGCTAAATTAATATAAACAAACCATATAAGCCACTTTTCACAAAAGCTTAGCATATGTAATGGTAGTAGGATATAAAATATGAGAAGGTGAATATTGGAATATTTGTGACGCAAGAATCAGTCAAGTGTATGGCAAGAAGATGGTATTGATAGTATAAGAGGTGCATTAGGTGTTCTATGTGAGTTGAAAGATGAGTATCATAATATCATCAAGATCGAGAATGTTATATGGTGCCAAAGTTAATTTTTGGCATGCACGATTCCTAGTTTCAGCCTATGATGTATAAGAACAGTTATGAGTAGTCGTTTTCCGTTTTGAGATGACACATATACAACACTAAGCACATGTGGACTGCCTTCGGCACATTTTGACCGACAAAAGTTATTATATTTAAAATGTCATCGTATATCATATGTACAACTTAACCTAAGTGGTTACAATGCACTCTTGATACAAGGGAGGTCTTCAACTGAAATAATTTTTTTGTTGTCATTGAGCTACCCAAAATACTCCACAACATCTTCTTTCTCCTCTGTACAACAAATTCAGGTGATTTTTCTCTTACTCTGATGACTTATTTTAATATGATTTTCATCAGTTGAGAGGTGATATAGGCTTATTTACAACCAACTATCATCGATTAGTTACTTACGAACCTAGTTGCAATTAAATGTACTAAGAAAGAAGAAAAACAAAAAATGAAAATTGAAGAGACAATTAGTCTGACCAATATTTGGATTTTTCTTGAATTTTAAAGGTTAGTTTTTAGTGAGATCATTATATATTTATTGATTTGCATGATTCCTTTCAATTTTTTAATATTTGAAGATGATTCATGGGTTTGAGTAAATTTGATGGGTCATCGGAATTTTGCATCGAAATGCGGTACATGCGCATCTCTCTTCATGGAAAGGCATACTTGAACCGCACCTCCCTTTTGAAAGAGATATGACAAAACAATGTCTCACGATTGAGAGATGCACCTAGGTCATGTCTCTCCTTAAGTGGGATAAACAACTCGAACAAAAGCACTTCTGATGAAAGTGATTGAGAGAATATGATGACTAATCAAAGTACTTATCATACTATGACTAAGGAGAGTGAAGTTATTGTAGTGCACCGGATAATGTATTCATTAACTAGTTGACAGAGAAGGTAAAAGATCAATTTATTAATTGAGAGGGTGATAAGTTTGGCTATTCACTCTTGTTTATGATGGAAGATGTATTTAGGAGTCATAATGAACTTATTGAATATATAAGACTAGTTGGGAAGAAGTATAACATTGTTATAGTTATTAGTCATTCGAAAAACAAAGGTGTAACAAGAAAGGTATGACTTGAGTGTGAAAGGCATGATAAATATAGATCTAATAAAAATATTAATATTAAAAGTACTAGGTAAACATGCACTAATAAGATAGGCTGCCTATTTTTATTTAGACGAGAGGGTATAATGAATGGTTATTAAAGTTGAATGCAGTGAATGAGGTACATAACCACCTTTTAGGCTTACATTTTGAAGCACATGCTTTTATAGGGAGATTCAATAGCTTTGAGTAAAGTATAACAAAGGACCTCAAACAAAGTCATTATAAATGAAAACATATTTTGATGCATTTAAAGCAAGTGTATGAGGAAAATCTAAGTACGGTAAAACAATGCAAGGATGAAAATCAGGAAAGAAGATAGGAGTTCTTGAAATGTTCTACAACAACTACTATACAATCTACACATTAACCGTTATCATACATGACATCATAAAATCCCTGATACGAATCAGTGATATTGTATTTGCAAATCCTCATTTCATATACCTACTTTATGCATTTCAATAGGTATTAGAATCTAATAGCACATATAAGATAAACATGTAAGTATTTTACTTTTATGTAGTAATATTTATCCTATATTACCGTTATTAACAATTGTGTATTTTTCTTATATTTTACAGGTATAAGATGCATTTTCTTGAAGTTGTCGGGTTCATATCAACATCGAAGAACTTTTTCTTAGCCTTTACTTTTATTAGTGTATAAAAGGAAGAGAATTATATTTGAGTGTTGAGGTTTTCAATTCATTAATATCATTCACTATTCTTAAAATGTATAATGATTGTATATTCATATTTGTTAGAGTAGAAAATGTACACACAAAGTTGAAAGGGTTCATTGGTACCTCAATTGATAGATTTGACAAAATTTGAAAATAGTTACATTCATCGATAGAGTTGCAGATTATAAAATTGGAAAAGTCATTTGAGAGATCAAGAACTCGAATTACGCATTATGTTGATGTGATAAAAGATTTAATTATGAACCTTTAGAAAAGAGTATCACGATGCACTCTTTAACTTATTGTAAAAGAGTACAATCATATAAAGATAACCTTCTCCTTAAATATGGTGCTTCAATAGAACTATCAACTATGGAACTATTTTAGAAGTTAGACATCGAAGCAATACCCTATATATTGTCAATCAGGTATGACAAGATGAATGACTATTTATGATTGAGACCGTTTAAAAAAAGTTAAAGAATCGTCCAAAACAAGAAAGATTTATTAAGATGCTGGTTAAAAAGTTGAGTCTTCAGTACACTATCCTACATAAACCATCAATTTGTCGTCTTAAAAGGAGACTATCTAACCAATTTATGAGTGAAGACTTATTAGTTTGAGAGAATGCAAATAAGAATGCCTCGTGCAAAAGGTGTGATGTGAGCATATACGTAGTCGACGACGTGATGTCTCTCTTGGGGTACATTGTTTCTCTTTAGGGAGTTGTGAGCCTATATCAACCATTGAGAAACTATTTTTAAGTAGCTTGACTTTGAAACAATATATGATACATTAATACCATACTTTATGGGCATTTTTATAAATGTTATTCAAGATAGAAATTTAAGATACAAAGACATTGGTGAGCCTTTAGGATAAGAGAAGTGGTGGCGTGAAGCTCACCGAGAGTGTTTGAAGGAGGTGACACGTAGGCATGATATATATGCATCAGTTTTGATAAATGATAGTGGTGTTGATGGTGTTATTCGATGTACTACATAATGAAAGATGAGTCTTGCCCTAGTTAGTATTGGATGTTCATGCAAATATGAGTTTAATTATTACTACTCGGTGAAAAGTAGTGTTGCTACTCCTCTATACGATAGGATTGACGTTATTTATGTAGCTAGTATTATACACTCAATAGTCTCTTGTGAGGGATGTATGGTCATGTACTATCATCATGCTGCATGACATTTTCTAGTGATAATTATAATACTTGTATATTTTATTATGTTATTTAGGTAATTCATAAATTAAAGTAGTTATTAATCCTTTCTTTTGTTTATGTTTTTTCGCAGATGCACATGCCTAATGGCTATTCGATGTCTCCTATCTTTGCAACATGACAACATTACTGAAATGAAAGTGTTGGGAGTTAGTCAACTTTGTTTAAAAAACGTATAAACTTTTATATACAAATGAGAGGAATAGGAGATGATATTTGCATGATGTTGAGGATGATAACTAAGTGTTATTGTCCATTTATATATGTAATTGCATTTAAATGACAATAATGTGTTTTGTTGATTGAAAAAGTATGATATTTCATTACCAAATGTTTTCATTACAATAATCATTTATGCACAGTATTTGAAAATTACTAAATAGTATCCTAAATACAACTAAAAAAAAAAATCATGCATCGTTACCATCATTGTAATTAAGTATCAACCGGTGGACTAATTCATGGCATTACCCATATGTCTATTAGACACAATAACATAGGGTTACCTGATAATGGTTGTTGCATAGGCTCTAAATGTACTTAGCCTGTCGCAAGTGTCTCACGTATCAGAACAAGATAATGGTATAAAAAATTCAATATATGAAAGTTAACATGTGGGGTTAAAGTAAAATATGTATAAGGTTAGTGACAATGATTCATTTACTTGTATTTAGAATGATGTATAATGTTGTCTAGTTGGAGTAGGACAAGCAAGATGTAATTGACTATTAGAATATCTCAAAATAAATCATTGTATCCTCTGAATATATCACTCTATGTATAACTCATTACACTTGTATGGATAAAGTGATGGGACTCCAAAATACTCAGGCTCAAAACAATATCAGTGTTGTGCCTCCCAAGTCGTGTCACGTGGCTCATAATTTACCTTATACAAGTGGGGTTTCGCAGGTCTCCTTACAATAGAGGGTATTATTGGTATAACTGGGATGACTTGACGCCAACTAAATTGATGAAATACATGATTTAGCAATAAGGTTTCATAATATTTACACATCAAATGCATTCTTGATATCACATTAACTTGTATGTATTACAATCTAAATATTTTATAGAATTATATGATTGTCAGTCAATCTTTATTGCACACAATAGTACGTAAAATTATATAACATAAAAGATTGTGTTTAATTAAAATATTAAGAACATAAAACCTAAATTCACAAAATACTTGTTCTGCCATCATCAACTCCAATTGCTTATGATATTTACTAAGTCGATCAATAAGAGATTGCCATGATACATACTTCTCATCCATTGGCCTACTCGTGGTTCTCCATTCAGTCATTTTAGTCGCATGCTAACTCTAAAATCTAAAAAGTACTCATAGATCTAGGCATATAATTAAAAAATATAGCTTATTAAATTATAAAAAATATAAGCTAAAAGATACATATATCAAATAATAATAGTACATATTCTTACTGAAAGCAAATAAATATATCTACAAAGTTATTGTGTTTCTATTTATGATGCATTCTCTAGTTGTCTGTATAAATACACTAATATAGTTGTATCCCATGCATAATTGTCAACTCTCCAAACATCATATGCTACAAATTCATGAGAGTTATTGACGACCTATAAGTAGACTTATCCTCATATAATGTACACCCTAACTGATATAATAAATAACATAAAGTGTTATTTTTGTTACTCACTCTTCTTCTTAAAAAATTAGTTTAGAGCACCCCAAACTTAACAACCCTGAACTTAATCTTACATACGATTTCATTTATGCTCATCTCCAATATATCGCTAAAGATATCTTTAAGGCAGTAAGTTAACCCTCTATTAAAAGATAAAGTTTATATGAGTTGTTATCACTTTCTGTATTGTCTGCAAATATATATTTACATAGTCAGTTAGAATAAAGAGTATTGATATATAATATAAAACTATTTTAAAGTTAAAAATTATCTATTCATCCTAAATCTTATAAGCAATTTGACTTTTAAAGCTAAGGAGTAATCCCAACATATAAGGGGATCCCTTATCCTCATTATTTGTAATATTGATCTCGGTATCTAAGGTTGATATGTCCATATAATGTAAAAGACTAACTTTTTCTTCTCCTTGTTGTTGTTATGAAGGTGTCCTCTATACGACAAAGCATGACATCTCCTAGATGAAGCGGTGACATTAGACTCTTAGTACTCGTACCATATCCACCGTATCTATATAGCAAAAGAGAGTTTATGCTACCATATATATCAAATAAGGTTTGCTAGAGACGTGCCTAAGCCGCATCTCTTGACATGCGACAGACACGCCCCATGCACATCTCCCTAATGTGAGAGATACACTTGGTGCATGTCTCTCGCCGAATCGAGTGAAAAATGCATGAAAAAATTTGAGAAGTGAAAATATAGAACCAAATAAACTTACCTCGCGATAAATCGAAGTATCCACTTCAAATCGGCCCAAAAATTTTTATTTTTCTTCTTTCTTCTCTTCTTCTTTTTCGTTCTTCTCTTTTCCCCCATTTATGTTCTTTTCGATGGATTTCAATATTTTCTTTTCCTAGAAATTGTTGTAGATCGAGTACTATGTGGCTGAAATGAGGCAAAAAGTGAAAAATAGATGAAAGAATGGCTGAAAATGGGAGCTGGAAAAAGGTTCCTTGCAGGAGGAGAGAGAACATCCCGTGTTCTATTTGTATGAATATTTTTATAATTACTTAAAGTATCAGGGATATTTTAGAAAAAGCAGCAAAAAGATGTGTATAGCAAAAGAAATTGAGCATATCAATCATGTTCTTGTTTCGTGTGTTTCCTTTGGGCAACATAGATTCCAATAGATGTTAGGAAGATGACACAACGAGCAATATTAGGATGTTGATCCACAAGTTGAAGGTTATGAGTTCGATACATGGGTTATGCATATGGCTTTGCCTTCCCCATTGCACAAAAAAAAAGATGGAGAAGACACACAAAAAAAGTGAAAAATCTTAGAAATGGTGTTGGTCCTTTGAAATTAAATGCAGGCATGACTTGACATAGATGAGAATGTAAGGAAACTCATTGATCTCGCCCGTTGTGGGAGAGGCTTTGGTTTGGGAGCTGGGGCCAGTCTGAACTGGATAAGTTATTAATAAAGAAATAAGCCAATATCTTGATCTACTTTGCTCTGGGTTTGGGTTTGGACTTGGACTTGGACTTGGATATATGCAAAACTCTATCCGGCAGGTCGAATTCTACAATACGGTGTGAAGAAAAGGCATGAACTATTATTACCCATCTAAGATGAAAACCAGATAAACCTCCCAACGATAG
The DNA here is from genome assembly GCA_036023115.1 of Brasenia schreberi. NCBI lineage: Eukaryota > Viridiplantae > Streptophyta > Magnoliopsida > Nymphaeales > Cabombaceae > Brasenia > Brasenia schreberi. The sequence goes on along the minus strand of JAYKKT010000071.1, from coordinate 12,547,058 downwards.
GGTGCTTTAACACCGGTGCTGGTGGTGGAGAGTTCGACTCCCAAACAGTGCATGTGTGGGTTTGTGTTTGGCTTCGGCGAATTTATAATGAAGTTTAATTTGGGGATCTAGAATGTGCATTTTTATTAAAAATTATAAATTAGGATTGCATTGACAACGGTTTGGTTGGTAGAAGTGGTTCTTGCAGAGTGACGGATTTAAAAATTCTCTGGGGGTTTAAAAAGCTCAACTGGACTCGTTAAGAAAATTATCTACTGGAGCTTGAGCTATGTTCGAGCAACTCGAGCTTGTTTCTCTAGGTTTGTTTGAGCTTGGTGCAAGAGAAATTGACTCTATTAAGCTTGGCTCTAGGTTGAGCTTAGTGAGATTGAATCAGATCGAGCTCAACTAAGCTCGGTTAGCTAACATAAATATGGGTCCACTCAAATACACAAAACCTTTGAAATATAAACATATTCTACATTTATATTGCAAAGCCAGTCAATCTAACGAGTTGCTCAAGCCTGGTCCTGGCAAGCTTGATCTCCAACAGATCAAAACTAGTTCGAGTTTTACTAATATTTCTTGAATTGAGTTTATGAAAACATCAATATGGTTTTGTGATACAGACACACCCACACTTATATATGCACATGCTTACATACTTATACACACACACACACACACACACACATATATATATATATATATATATATATATATATATGTGTGTGTGTGTGTGTGTGTAGTGCTTGGGGTGCGTTGTCCACTAGTAAAGTTGCTTACTCATGCTCACCCATTACTTTTGAGTAGTATGAGTGTAATAACAATATCCTTCACACTTTTTCAGAACTTCTTAAAAAATTTTAAATTAAGGGTGGGCATGTTAGAAATGGCAGGATCCAATTTTCTTTTATATATATAACACACAAACACATTAGAAAGATGGTCACCAAACCGAGAACATAAATGTAGCAAATAAATGAAACGAATCAGAAGTAGTTTTTGCATTTTTAACATTTGGTTGACGTAAAAGAGTACCAAACATATGGGTAGCACAATAATAAAACTGTTCATACTTAAATATGCATAGACACTCAAATTTAATACAACTTTGTATATTACGTCAATAACACATATAAATGTCTCATTAATAGTGTGATACTCAGCTTTCTCAATATGTTTGCACATGGGTTGCCTTAGAATACCTAAAACACAGCAACCATATTTTACGGGTCAATGCCTAATTTATCTATTTGGTAAGTAAGAATAAATACTTAGGGATGAGTAGTTTAATGCTACCAACTTCTTCCAATTGGATAACTTAGAATCTTGATGTCACATTAATAGAATTAACTACTGTTCCCTATCATGGTACTGTGTGCTAGGGCCGACAACGAGCCGATCGAATGAACTGTGGATGGTAGTGTTGTTGTGGAAAGCTTAAAGATCTCCCTTGTTCGACCAGCAATCAACGATGTAAATTTGAATTTAGAAGTGAAAAAAACATTATACTTTTCATACGTACTTAGTATTTAATGCATGTTTTTTAAATTCAAATCTCCACCATTGATCATTCTGATCGAATAACGAAAATATAGTGGATTTAATCATGGACGGATATGTGTATAGACTATTCTATATATATATATATATATATATATATATATATATATATATATATATATATATATATATATATATATATATATATATATATATATACACCTAAACATACTATCTGAACGAATATGATTGAGAGACTTAGATAATTGAGATTGAAAAACAAAAAGTGAAAAGTACGTGAGAGCAATAAGTATTCTACAAACAATACATGTATTTTTTTTTTACTTTTTGGTTTATAACCCTTCATCAAATAGTTGAAATTAGTTTGGATGGAGTTTTTATATGAGTAGTTTGTATCGTCTAACTTTCATATATATATTTTTTATTGTACATAGGTACTTGGTACTATAAATACATATGATATTTATACACACAGTCTGTGCGCGCATGTGTGTGTATCAAATGCATAAAGTAAGTCGATATCAGGGACCCATGTAAAGAATATGATCCAAAGAAAAACCGGATGGGATTGGATTTATCCAGCCTATTTGACCCAAACCTGAAGCGACCCTACCCGAACCCGAGATGACGACCTGATTTGCTAGCCCTAGTAATATTAGGTCAGGCAGCCCCGCCTCACGTCGCTGACGAACAGCATGCACAAACATTTTGACACCTAGAGCAAAAATGGAATTCTTTACCGCTAGATACTTTCATTTAGGAGGACATCTGAATTCCTTGTTTCTTAACCTCAGCTTGTACAGTGTTCTTTTATGGTCAAGCTAAGGTTAGGTAGACCCCTACCAGATGTGCACTCTCCTGGTATCGAACTCAAGACCTTAACTTGAAGGTTCATTCGAGTCGACCCACTAGACAAAGAGATGTGGGTCCTTCATCGCCTCTTACCGTTGCACTCCCAGGATATCGAACTCATAGATTTCATTTCGCGAGTCGACCCCAGAGCCAGGTGAGCTACTGCCCTTTGTGCCACCCATGCATGTTTTAGTGGAGAACTGTCCTCATAAAAAAAAAAAAGAACAGATGCTTCAAGCCTTTAGAAAGAGAAAGAAGGTCTTTGCATCCAAGGGACATAGGCTTTTATGAGAGTAAAGCAGACAATATAAATTATATTCCACTACCATCACCAAAGAAAAATCATCACCAATTTACTTTTCAATATTTATCAAAGTTTAGCATATGTTTAAGAAGACGATGGATTGCATGAATGGAGTATTATGCCTAACTAAGATGTGTCATATACTATACACCTTCAAAATGAGCTCCAATTGCCATCTTTTATTTGCAAAAGGTTTTATTTTAATTGTACTGATGGACATAGGCATCGATTTAATTATTTATGGTTTAGTTTTTATGACAAGATATGTTGTTTTATGTGTGCTTTAAGCTGAAAAATCCTATGTTTAATGTAATCTTCTTTTGTTATGATGCGAGTCATTGCAAATAGTATTTTTTTGTTCGACATTGGGTCATCACGAACACGAGGACGCAATCACTGTGCTATATGTGTTCCACTTAACGGTGTGTTTAATTATGAAGCCTGAGACTATGGACCTAAAACTATCGTTCCAATTTGTATTATAATCGAACGTAAATCTCGACATATAGTAAAAAAAGGTATTATATGATCTTACTTTTTACTTGATTATGAGTCCGATTGTTAGCTCACCTTACGAGTGGGTCACTAAAACTAGAACTGGATTTCTAGTTCCATAGTTTCAGTCTCGCAATCAAACACCAAATAGAGAACACCCACATACTTGAACGGGTATTGAAAGCTTTGAATTAAAATTTCAACCATCCATCACTCGACTCAAGATCATAATTGACCTTATTCATGTATTTATTGAACCTAACATCATCATGTGCTTGACAGCATTAGCCCATACTAAGTGCCCTTTCCTCACCCTGAACTGGCGTTTGTTAAATAGTTATCGGACCACGAAGTTTCCATTAAATTGGGCACGATCAGGTTTGACCCGATTCTACACCCAGCTGGATCTAACTCTGTTTGACCAATTCCTTCTCTAATGCGCCTTGAGAAAGGCCGAAATTTATGGATCCAAATTGACAATTTATGAACCAAATCCGGCTTGAAAGAATTCAGTCATGGAAAAAGAAAGGTAATCTCATATAAGGTGAGTTTTGACAAATATACAGCCTGGATGTTTGAATATACTAAAAGGTTATAATATCTCATTATGTGGGTCCAGTAGCAATATGGATTTGGATCTAGGGATGTCTTGGGTCCGATCCTAACAACAGTGTATCTGCTTAGTCAGAGTTCGTCTCAATCATGATTCAGGTTTGGATTTGGATGAAAAGTCAGCAGTGGAACTATATTTGAACATCTAACAGGATAAATTTTTACGGCAGGGTGATCCGGCACCAAAATGGGCATCTCCTGGAGCTGGCAATATAATAGATGAGAAGAAAGCATGACACGACCCTTGTGCGTCCGTCTAGACATAGCCGGTTTGGAACCTGTGTGGCAGTTTCAACCGGAACCAAACCAACTGGAACCGGAACTGTAAGGACCACCTGGTTCAAAAAAGATGGAGCTGGAACTGGGGGTTCCAAACTGTCGGTTCCAGAATTCTTTAAAATTTTAGTAATGTAGAAAAGATCATGTTGTGTTAAGAGTTTACTATGAAAACAAGAAATGACATGGACGAACACGATCAGGGCCTAAAATTGCCATACCCACTCTTTTGCGAGGGTGTGCACGCACGTAATCTCGTGTCTGTTGGTGCGTCGAGTCCGTGTCTCTTTGCGTAAAACTTTTATCAAACCATCCATCAAATTCTTCCTTTGTTATAGACCCAGACGCCAATACAAACCCTATATCCAAACAAGGATTCAGTAGGACCCAGTTATACCTCCTACATCCAACTAACCAGGTCGGGTTTCATTGTAATTTGGATTCAAATCCAACAATTAACATCCCCAGTGGTTGGATCTCGTCTGGATCCAAAAAGCCAGGCACTGAAAACCAAACTATGTGGGATGGGATGTCTGTTTGATGGTAAGGATCCATGTCAAGGCAAAGACGAAATTATTGCAATTGACACCCAGAAAATCCAAGATATCTGAAAGCTATCTTATAAAATTTCTTTTTTCCCAAAATGGATCCTCCTTTTTTGGTAAAAAGAAAAAGGATCCTTATTTTCTATGAGGGATGCTCTTTACCCTTTACGGCTGAAACCACAGAAAGAAAAAGGAAAATGAGAAAAGGACGGTGGATGAGTCATGCCCATATATAACCCTTTATTTATGTAATTATTTATTAATTTATTGAAATTAAATAGGAATGTTCATGGAGTGGAGTGGGGTTGAGGATCAAAGTTCTCACTCTCGTCCCGTTTGAGAATCCCGTGAATCCCTGTGAAGACCCATTCGACAAAATAGTGAATCTTACCCATTTATGATATAGTGTGGCCCGTGATGACTTATCGAGGGAAGATCAAATCATGTCTATTGTAAACTAATTTTACTATATACACATGAAAAAATGGAACGAGAATGAGAACTCTACGGAACTCCAACATAAACAACAACAACTAAGCCTTCTCCCATATTAGATGTAGTCAGCTACATAGATTATTTGTTTCCACATAATCTTATTATAATTTGTAGAATTCATGATAAATAAGTTTGATACAGTTTTATGCTGATTGTCGAAAGTCTAATGCAATCCTCCTTTATCCGAGCTTGGGACCAGTCATGCAAGAGTCTCTATTGGAATTTCCCCGCTCTACCTCTCCCCAATTCTGAATCTACTCCGTTTGAGGTGGGTCTCTGCAGGAAGCTGGGATCCCCTGTCATGAACGTCCCTAATTAAGAGTTATTAAGTTCTGTTTTGCTTTTCTTCTAAGTTGGAGATATGTCTATAATTTGCACGAACTCCTTACAAAAATATGAGAAGTTTTAAAATAAAAAGAGAAAATTTCACGAAGGGTACGTATCTTGTGGTTCAATTATTTTGCATTGTAGTCCATATTTTTTATTTTCTGTTGTATTGGGGTACGGAACCACGTGCCTATACATAACCTAATACTTAATGAATATTAGTTAACTAATTTATTAGTAAATATTAAGTTAAGATTACTATCAAATTTAAGATACAATAACTAGTAATATACATTTAATATTTCATATCTATTAATATCTAAATTTAATATTAACTGTATTTAAGTGTAAATAATCTAAAGCTAAATTAGTATTACATATTAAGTACGAAAAATTATTTAACAAATTTAAACTGAAAAAATTACTGCATATTTTGTTAACTAATTTAATAGTAAATATTAAATTAAAATTAGTTCTATTAAATGTAAGACATAATAAATAGTGGTATTAAATTTAATATCACTATTTAAATATTAAGCTCACGATGCACACAACCCCTAAAGTATTATATCAGAAAAAAAATGAAGATATGATAGCAACTAAAGCAAGTTAGAGGACAACCAAAGAGCTGTTTGAATCGCAAACCCACACTGAATAGCTGGGCATGCGGCCACGATGGCCGGACACATCAACCATCGAAAGGGTTGGGGCTGAGTTTGCCGGACGGGGGCCTGCTGTCTCCATCCCCTCCCTGATTTTCGTCGGGGATTTTCTTGCTCTCCCATCCTTCTTTTTCACTCTTCAAATCCGTCTCATTCGGGACGAGTCCCTACGGGAAGCGGAAGATCCCCCCCTCGTGAACATCCCTAAATGAGACAGCTAAAAACTCTCTAAAAAATCTTAGTATGGCGATTTGCTTGCTCTCTTCGTCCCCCGTTTTCACTCTCCAAAATTCACCCTTATGGGGACAGGTACTTATATAAGAAGCAGGGGATCTCCTCTCCATCAACATCGCTAAATGAGACGGCTAAAATCTCTTAAAAATCTTAGTACGATAATCCCTGCTGAGTAACTCCCTTGAAGAAGCCAGTGCCAGGTGATGGCGATGCTCGACCGATGCCTACAATCCAAAGCTTGTCTGAAGTATATGCCAAACTCTAACAGATTTAGTGGATCGTGAAAGCCCCCTCTAGTTTGACTAGAATGATCTGAAGGAAGGACTGAAAGACTATATGCTTGCAATTTGGTTGAATGGCTTCTCTCTGATCGTGATTTCAGTTCGAAGATGGATTTGTAAAGAGTATTGCAGGGCTCCATGACTGGTGCGTTTGGTGTGCATGCAATGAGAAGGTATCTCAAGGTGTATTTCCGTCTCCTTCAGAAGTTCGCATCTAAGCAACTGGACTTACCGATGAATATAAGCTTCCATTCATAAGCTTCATGGCTTACTGCAGTCGAGATACCCTTACATAACAATAAAGGAAATATTAAAAGTTATGACGAACATAAGAGTATCAAATTAATGAGACATTATATATTATATATATAAAGAGAAATTAGTACATGTGCACATGAATATATGCTTAAACATTTTCAAAGATCTTAACCTTCCAATTTTGAAGATAAATGGTTGACATCTCCAAGTAAAAAAATAATTTGTACCTGAGTGAATTTATTACACCTTGTAGAATTATAAATATACTTTTTTGCTTTTGAGATTTGAATTTCAACCGACAATCTTGTTGATCTGATGATTGATATTTAAAATCATGTTTCACCATGAATTACATCTTGACATGGTCACTCATGTAATCATACACACATTGTTTTTTGGTAATATAAGTGTAACTTAAAATTTTTTGAGAGGTTTTAAAAATGCATGAACATTGTTATTACCCTTATGTCCCCAAAACAATGGATGAGCATGACTAGGCAATATCACTAGTGGGTAGGATCCAATTACTATGATCACATCTTTAAAGATATTTAAGCATGAATGAGATGTGCATATATATATATATATATATATATATATATATATATATATATATATATATATATATATATATAGAGAGAGAGAGAGAGAGAGAGAGAGGGAGAGATGCTAGACAACTTCTAATATTAAACATTACTTGATTATCATCATAGTATGTGCAATCAATCAAATAGTAGTAATAAAAGCACCCATCCCACGTCACATTTAATGCATGTGGGTACATTAAATGATATCAGTTGAGATTGATGGAGAGCTCCATGTGTGTCATTTGTGCGATCGCCAACACAAATCATTTACTAGAGTCTGACATGAGATAGTGTCTAGCAACTCTCAATTTTCTTATATATTATGTGATCAATTTATTATTTTACCCTCAAAAAGCAAAAAAAAATTCTTTGTACTTTGTGAATTTGGACCATTCTATTATGATGATGAAGCAGTCCATACGAGAGGTGTTTGATTCAAGGTACCACGTGGGGCGGATCTTCAATTTAAGAACTACAGTATCATGTCCATGTCCCGAATCAAACAAGAAACATGAGAGGGCCATGGAACTAGAGTTCCATGGCGATTTCACTAAAATCGGCTCATGTCAAGGGGCGGGCCTATAGAGTTTGGAATTTGGAACTGCTCTTTCTGTCTCTCGGTGTCCTAATCTCGGCTGCTCCTCAGCCTTCTCCCTCCCCCATCAGTTGCTCTTCAATCGGTGGTAGGAGACAGTGACTCTCCGGAGAAACTCCGGTGTGCATCCTCTCTCTCTTTCTCGTGTTTGTGAGACAATTTCCTGCTCTCTGCAACTACGTAGCCCACAGCGGACACCATTTTTTGGTAAACACTATACTCTTCTCTTGCAATCTCTTTCTCAACTATGTTTAGAGTTTAGGCATGATGTTTTAGTATTTCTCCATCAGAAATGAAAGATGTTTAGGGTTGTCATCTTTTTTCTCTAAGGTGGTCTATCTACATTTTGATTTCTTATGGTTCGGGTGCTCAATAGATCGACATGCCTACTCCGTATGCTAGAATTGTGCATTTTGAAATCTTTCAGCTTGTATCATCATGAATATCTTAAGCATTTTCTCGCTTAAGCTCTTTGTTTCAATTTGGATCATTAAAGAAACTGTTAAGATATTAGAAGGAGGTGTCTATGGTTTGATTCAATCCCTCTATAGACAATAGAAAGTCTAAGCTAAAAGCAGTAGAAACTCAATCAGACCCTTATAACTTGGATTCTATAAGATTGAGATCAAGTGTGGCTTGCTTTTAGAATCTATGTAGGTGACCCCACTTAGCATGGGAAAGAATTGATTTTGGTTCTGGTTTTAACTAGAAACAAAAAACAATGTTAGTGTTGCTTTCTCAAAATGTTTTGATTCTTTTAGATAACATGAACATGGAAGATGTGATTGGTGATGCACCAAGTCTCGAGATTACTCCTCATGTTGAAGACAATACGATCAATGGATTAACAACTTCAGCTAGCATTGAGGAGGTTGGTGTACCAGGAACGGAAGATTTACAAGAACCCTGCAAACACATGTTATTTGATTCTTTTGATAAGGCTTATGATTTTTATCTCAACTATGCAAAGAGAGTAGGATTCATTATAGAAAAAATACATGTTATCTATTGTATCTCAACAATCGGTGTTAATGGGTTGTGCATTACTTTTAGAAAAATGTTTATATTTATCTTTTTTTAGATCATATCTATGTATTATAGTTTCCTTGTGAGTCGGAATTGCCTTTGGGCAAGGGATGATTATGCCAAATTTTTTCTAGAAAAGAGAAGCACAAACCGATTGTATTTTAGACAATTGTAAATGTCATTTGGAGTGTATTCCTTTTTCTTAAAGCTGACTTATTTTTTATAAGTTGTGATTCTATTTTTAAATGATAAGCAAAAATTATAGCTAACAATATTAATATGCTTGTTATAAATGCCCAACACCCAGAATTACCATTGGGCAAGAAGAGATTTTGTCGAAATTTAAATGCAAAAGTACAAATTGTGGACCAATTGAACATATAGATATGATGCTTGTAATTATGCTTGTTATTTGTAGTTTTAATTGAAAAATAATAGAACATTAATAAAATGTAGATCGACAAAGACATGCTTAAAGAGGTTTGACATTTAGTTCAAACAAACCTCTGATCAAGGTGTAGCAAATTAAATAATAAGCACTTGAAAGGCTCTAAAAAGAAGACTTAAGTGCACTTTATAGTGTTAGCTCACCGGGCAGTGCTTGGCTCAAGGTATGCTGGCCTTGAGTTCAATCCTCAAGGCATCCATACCTGGCATGAGCTAGCCTCCCCACTGTAACAAAAGAAAAACAGCAGCTTTTCCTTTTTCATAAAAGAAGAGGATTTAAGCATTGAAAGAAAACGTCGTGTTTAATTAAATGTTTAGTTAATTCGAAAAAACGAGTGTAGACTTGCCGAAGGAGCAGCAATGCCAGGCAGACTCGAAGTCACAGTTGATCCATTTTAATTGTTGTTCCTTTTCTTTACATGAAAGAAAATTAAAATGTGAGTTCAACTATAACAGCTTCAACCTAGGAGACTGTCACCTGGTTTCCGGCGGCCTCAAGATCAAGGCTTGAAATCCCGGCGACACGGCTTGACTTGCTACCCACAACCCGATTAAGCTTCCTCCTTAACACAATGACATGCCCTTAGGATCTTCCTCCCTCACACACCTGTGTGCATACATATGCGGTTGTGTAAGAAGAAGAAGATCAAATTTTATTTCATGCGATTAAGCTCTTTAAGGTTTATATAAGACCTCAAACATAACTTATTGGATCCGGATCTTAAAGATCCAATCCTTATAATTGACCCAAATCAAATGTACTCAAAACCCAGATCCAAATCTAAATATACTCAACACAAACGGATCCTAATACAAGACTTCTATATCCACTTATTAAAGAATCCACAACAAAAACAAAGAACCCTAACCTCATTTCATATCAGCTTGCCCGGGGCGCTGTGACGCGCACGAACCGCACCCCACCACGAGTGTAGTGACAAGACCCACTCCGGGTGGGAAACATGGCTTTGGTTTTGCTTTCGTTCTTTATTTATTTTCAATGCAAGCTCTCTCTCTCTCTCTCTCTTCAATTATTCAATCACGGTTTCGTTGATGAGGTTTCCATCTCGATGTTGGCAGGATAAAATCACACTTTATGGTTGCATTATTAATTTATTCCTACATATTTGAACCATATAAGATGGCGTCACATCTCTCTCTCTCTTATCTTCACATAATTTCTTTTGGGGATGATGCCTTCCATAATTCTCAATCAATTTGCTCGCTGTACGAGGCCTATTTTATTTGTTGCGTAGGTCATCAGTGCCTACTAAAAATTTCATATATTGGACAGACTCGGGAAACACCAACAATATATTGAAACCTCGATTCGAGGCTTGAATTCTAAGTTTGCGAGCAGATGTGAAGACTCGTCGTTTTCGATACAACACATATTTAGAAATGCGTGGTATAAAAGCAACACAAAGGGGCTCCAATTTTGACAATTAAATATAAATTTATAGCCAGGAATATTAGAAAGTTAAGATTATTGCATTTATATTATGAATCATGATTTAGGGGAGGAACTTGTAGGCAAATGAACCAACAATATATTGTAAAATTATAGCCTGGTAATAAGAAAATTAAGATTATTGCATTTATATTATGAATAATGATTTAGGGGAAGAACGTTTTAGGCAAAGCAACCAACAATATATTGTAAATTTATAACGGGGATATAGAAATGCGTGGTATCAATCATATATTAATTTTGCACAAAAAAGGTGCAGATAAATCAACACTCATTTTATTTAGGGCATTTAAGAAAATCTCTCTCAAGTGGGTTCAACTTGGTTCTTGAAAAGTTGATGAAATTTGCATTCAGACCGATAGCTCACCTCAACTAACATGTCACGAGTTTGATACCTGGGACATGCATAAATGGCCTTGGCCTCCCCAATTCATAACCAACAAAAGAGATGGTGAACATCGAGCATGTTCAAAAAAAAAAATGTGATTAAAAAAACAAGAGATGTTCTTTTTAGGTTACAAGAGAAGGTCGAGCCTACACACACACACACTCTTTGGGAGTTGAACTCCCACCAGCAGCAAGAGCGTTAGAGCGTTCTCCTGTTGAGCTCATGCTCCTGCCTCCTAAATTCCAAAATTATTCTTTAAAATTTAAATTAAAGAAAAGAAATGAAATGAAAAGCAAAAATTACTGATGGGTGCTTTCATGATAACATGCTTTTGGAAAAGTGATCAGCTTTTCTCGGGCACTTCCCCCCTCGCTTCACCTTTTCTTTTACCTTTATTTCCACCTTCTTTACCTACACAAAAGTTGTTCCCGCATCACATGATCATTGATCATTTCCTCACACTCACTGCCACCAACACAAGGAAAAATCTCCTGATAAATTGAAAAACTATGAGAACCTTGAATTTCAAATGACAATATAGTGGGTATTATAAATAGTGAAAGACACTGAGAATATAAATTTTTAGTAATAAAAGATATTGTTGAGAAAAACCCTTAAAATGTAAACATGATCTTCTAATTTTATTTACTTCAAAATAAGAGAAGCGATGCTCAAAACGTGGGCGTCTCCTATCTCATTTGTGTTCTTTTCCCCCCTTCTCTAGTCTTGGGTATCATTGTACTAAAATAGTGTTTGAGGAGATGACAAATTTAGATTAACTCGAACTTATATTATAAACTTTTTCCCTTAATATTTGGGGAGATGATAAACTTAGATTCTTCAAGTTATGTCTATATCTAATAATTTTTTTAGGATTATCTTTGGTCTAACTTAACTAATTTCTTCAAGTTATATTCTAACAAAAATTATGTACAGCTTATATGGTGTAGGGTACTAATCTTCCTATATTGGTTAGGTATTAATAGGAAAACGGTTCTTTCAAGATTTTTTCTTAAGCTAATTTCATTAAGTACATACAATTCCTTGTTTTGGTTTGTGTTGTGGCATTATTATGCTCTTGTTTATCAAGTCACGTTTTGCTTTTAAAGTGGGCATACTTGATTTCCTATTATTAAAGTTACAGTTATGACATGTTTTGCTATTTTCACATGAATGATTTTTATCTTTCGATTTAGGTCAAGCACGGGTTGCATGCAAACTATAAAAGCCCCCCCTCTCTCTCTCTCTCTTTGTCTCTCTCTAGAGAGAGAGATTAGATTATGCCCACATCAAGACCTCCACCCATTACTTTGGATAGCATGAGTATAATAAAATATCCTTTCTACATTAAAAAATCTTAAAATTTTAAAATTATGCTCATGCTACCTAAAAACAATAGGTGGACAAGTATCGGTTTGAGCATGATCTAGTTTTCCTATATATAGAAAGAGATTGAGAGATAAAGACCATATATCTAATCATTGATTGTTGAAATTTGAATTAAAAAACAAAAAGATATGCATATGAATTAAATACATGCACTTTTTTTTTGCTTTTTTCATTTAAATATCAATTATTTGTATTTAAGATTGGATGGTGGAGGGTTTTTTAGATATACTAGCACCGTTCTCTTTCTCTCTCTCTCTATATATATATATATTTTCAATGGTAGTTTAGGTAGGTGACTTAAGATTGAATGGTTGAGGTTTGTTTGGATATGCTAGCATTACAAGTCTCTTTCTAAAAATATATATGTGTGTGTGTTTTTGAGCTAAGTAGGTGAGTTTCTCCATAAGATACCATTTCTGCGCTAAGGGGCAAATATAAACCATAAAGCATGATTTTGGTTTAAATTCTCGCATGAACAATAAGGTAAGGATGATGAGAATGTCAAATAAACTAAAATAATCGACTCTACCTGCGTGAAAAGGAATTGGTTTCAGTTTTGAAACGCACTTTAGAGTTTCTCCTTCACCTTCAAGGACATGATTAAGGGTGTAATTAAGCTGAGTTGAGCTCGAGTCAAGCTGGACTCAACTCATTAAGAAAATTCTCAGCTCTCGAGCTCGATTTATGTTTAAACAATTAGAAGTCAACTTGCTAGGCTTGTTTGAGCATGAGCAAACAAGATTGGTTTGATTAAGCTTGCGAGATCAAGCTCAGTTATCTTGAACTAAGCTGCTCAAACTTTTAAGAATTATATATATATATATAGTGCATGCTTGCGCTGTGCATGTATGTATGCATGTTGGGTTGCGAGCTTATCTAGCAAAGTACTAGCGATCTTGAATCCGGCTAGTGAGGGTCTGGAGCATGACAAAACTGGATAGAGTTTTTCTCTGAGTTCAGCTCGAGTAACTCGTGAGCAGCTCGGCTGACTTGCACCCTCAAATTTAATTTGGAGTTGGAGTGGAAATTTTGTGCTTCGGGTCGTGTTTGTGTCAACAAACAGGTGGACTGGAATACTGCACTACTTTTACTTTCAGTAGACATCAATACAGACTTCTTGGGTCCGATTCATGTCGGGTTTCCATTTCTTTCCCCAAATTGCCAGCAATTTCCTATATTAGGTCATTTTTCCTGTTGTGACATTTCTTGTTTGTGTCAAAAACAGGTCAACTAGAGCATGACTAGGATTTTTTCGTGTGACTTTAGGTGAACATCAATGCAAACCTTTCGGCTGGTATTCGTGTCAGCTTGTACTGTTGTGTCCCCCTTATTTGGAGGAATGGAGAAAATACTTTTAGCCCGTAAAAATGGAAACCACGAAATATGGTTCCTCAAACACGAGCACGAACCCGAAGTTTCGCTAGACCATGTCCTGTGGTAAGGTTGGTAAACGAACCGAGCGGCTCGTGTTTTGACAATTCAGCTTTCATGAACTTGTTTATGTCACAAGCTGCCTGGTTAAGCTATACAAGCTGAACATGAACAATGCATCTTTCATTTGGTTTGTTTCATATGAACTTAAGTATATGTGCAAATATACGCTAGGAAACCATGTTAACACAGCTTACTTAGTGTGTATAAATTATGATGTGATTAACTGATCCAAGTTTCAATTTTACTAGAAAAATATATGAAAGTATGAAATTTAAATTAATTTCTAACCAATAAATTAAGTTTTCTGCTCCAAATTGTAGGCAAAAAATTAGAATTTTAACTTTGAGGAGCCTTTCAGCTCATCTAACTGGGCTATTGTAGGGTTCATGTTTTGAGTCAAATGAGATGCGGAATTGAAGAGGAACAAGATCCCAAGTTGATGAACAAGCCATGAACAACCGGGGTTCGGCTCATTCAGCTTGTTTGCTGACCTTATAAGGAGAGGACTTAGGGATGTTTATGGGGAGGAGATCCCCCTGCTCTTCGTGGGGACCCGTCCCGAATGGGGCAGATTTGGAGAGTGAAAACGGGGATGGAGAGAAAAAGGAACTCTTCGATGGAATCATGGCAGGATGGGGGGGATAGGAGATCCCCGCCCTACGAACCCGGCTCCAACCCTTCCTCTAGTTGATTCTAGAAAGTTAGGTCTACGTAAAAATAAAACAAATTATAAGAGAAAACAAATAAAAGAAAGTGTTGCCTCTTTTTTGAATTCATAAACTCATCGTCATTCTTCCATATTTTATATATAATAATATGTTCTAATTTAGATACATTTTATATAAATTAGATTTCATTTCATATATAAAATGAGCTCTAACTTTTCTTTGAGCATTCTTCTTTTCCCCAATGGGACTTGGATGAAACTGTTTTTGGTCCCGTCGCGGGGATGGAGACGGGAACGAGGACAAGATTATGAAACGGGAATGGGAGTAGGGGATTTGATCTCCGGTCCAGTCCCATCCCATAAAAATCCCTAAGAAGAACTTACAAAAATATTTATATTTTTCAAAAACAAAAAGTATTTTCAGTATTAGAACGTGTTGTGTGTCATCACCAATCAGTGTGTCCCTGTGACGTACGTAGAGACAGGGTGGTCATGCTTGTGGTGACCCCTCACATCCCACATAGGGCTGGTAAACGAGCCCAACAACCCCTGCTTGTTGCTCAGCTTGTTTTCTATACGAACAAGCCGAGCTAACTCTTAGCCGAACAGCCATTGTTCAAACATGTTCACCAACAGTTCATTATTCTTTTACGAGCCAAACTGAACTGAATTGGGAGAGATTTCTTTAAATGACCTTTATTTACCTTAAAATTTTCATTTATGAAAAGGCTAAAATAAAAATGACACTTTAGATTAAATACCTTAATGCAATTACCTTGAGGGCATGATTTAGGTAAAAATTAGAAAATTTGTCATTTGGCGAGCTTTCATAAGCCGAACCAAGCAGAACATACCATGTTCATGTTCAGCTCATATGGTGTATGAAACCGAACGTGAACGAGCAAGGACCGAGCCAAAGTGAGCCTGCTTGGTTCATTTACCAGCCCTAATTCCCCCCTTCAACATTATTTCCTGCTTTCCAAGTTCTTAAACACACACTCTTGACATCAAGCCCACAAGGATGACCACTCGCCTTCTAAATGGTAGGTCAGGAGTTCGATCACCAGTGGGGACAGTAAAATGGGTGAAATAAACCGATGGGTTCGTTGTGGTACCTTTGCCGTTTCTTTTAGAGACTAGCTCACCAGCTTAGCTGGGCTAAGCTGAGCACAAACAGACCGTAAGCTTGAGCCAGGTGAGATCAATGGAGCAGGGTGGGGTGAGTTTTTGTCCCACTAACCCACAAAACCCACCTCGTCTCACCATGCTTTCTAACCCTTTCACTAAACATCTACCAGCTCCTGTCAAATGTGTCTTAAGGTTCTCAACCTCGAGGCCCTATTCGGTACAATCTTTATGTTCGCCACTTTTGAAAAATGTGAATACTATTTAAAAAGTTATAAAGGTATTAAAAAAAAAAGTTATAAGGTATTAAAAAATATAAAAGAATCTTTTATTAGACTAATGCTCTCTAAATGTAAAGAGTGCATATGAAAATAATATGTCAAAGGTGAACAACGACCAATTAATTATATATATAGGTAGAGAGAGGAGTTTATGGTAAATATGCACATCCATTTACATCCAAACTTTTTTAAAGATCTCAATTACTTGATCATTGAGTTCAATAATTGAGTTTTGAATTAAAAAATCATTATTGTACTTTTTACATAATTCGTTCAATGCAATTGCTTGTTTTTTTTTTTAATTTTAACCATTGATTTCAATGATGAATAATTAAGATATTTAAGTAGGTTTGAGCACATATGAGTATGCATATGGATTATGCTCTCATATGTAAGGAACCCACAAAATAGAAAACCATAAAGAACTCATAGCAACCCTTTGATCCTTGAGATGAATGGTAAAGGTAATTAATCTACATGATGGATTCCTTATAGTTCTTCTATTTTTGTTGGTTAAATAAAAAGTGTCTACTTTTTTTTAATGTTCTTGGATGAGTTTTTTGTGACTCTATTTTGGTTAGTTTCATATATATATAAAAGGTTGAGTGAGCTTTGATCTTCACGCTCAAGCTTGAGCTGCATTAAAAAACTCCAGCTCGGCGCAACCGAAGTTAACTTCATTAAACTCAGCTCAGGATCGATCTTAGTGATCTCGATTCGGATCGAGCTTTAAATGTTAGGCTCCTGAGATGCGTGATCCAATCACTAAAGAGATCACTCTAGGCAAGCAGCTTGAACTCGGCTTGAGCTCAAAAAAATTGAGTCAAAGTTCTAGTTTTTCTATAGCGGAGTTTGAGTAGCTGGTGAGCAGCTCGGCTCACTTGCACCCCTACGAATCTCTTTGTTTTCCTTTCCTTATTTCAGAATTTACTTTTGACATTTGTTTTCTAGAATAGGAGCCTCAACTCACATGGCTTGAGGTCAACTTAAAGGTCCTGTGTTCAATACCTTGGTGCGCTTATGTGGTAGGTAGTGGCGAACTCAAAAAAAATTCTAAGATTATGTAAAGTTATATTTCACGTTTATAAAACACTCTTATTTTTCGAGGAATTTTTCAGATTTCAAATGAGACGCATGACTTGAGCGCCTGCCATTGACGGCAGGCTCTGCATCGTGCAGGTTGACTATAAAAAGAGACTTAAAATTGGCTCAAGTTGCAACATATGTAGTAAAATTGTTCTATTTAGACTTCTCCATACAACAACTACTAAGCCTTTTTCCATACTAGACGGGATCGGCTACATGGATTATTTGTTTCCACATAGCCCTATCATGTGTCGCAGTTAACTCACAAAGTAAAAATCAATGCTGCAAATGCTTTGAGAGGGTTATGATTTATGGTGGTCCCATCACAACCTTTAAAAAAAATAATCAAAATGATAAGAAAACAAAATTGGATCTTTCATCCAGTTTACACTCTTGTGTGGTTGTAGAGTGGCAGGAGAAGCCCAAAATTGAATTCGTGCAAATACGGATCTACATGGAGGAGTGGGGGCCGCTGCCTCTCTTAAAATTTGAAAATTTACACACAAACCTACGTTTGATAGTGAATATATGGTTGAGATTGATGCTTCAGGGTCCTATATATGTCGGCCCCTCCAATACTATTTTCTAGATCCGCCACTGAATTGGTGGGCTATAATACTTTTACAAAAATCTCAGGAACGGTTTGTCTCGTTTCTAAAAGATTTTTTAGATCTACCACCAACAAGAGTGTCTCACTCGAAGTGGAAAACACCTCGAGAAGAAAGAGGTGAGTGCATGACCATTTGTTTAAACATTTTGCTTTCTTAAAGGCAACCTCAAGCGGTGTGTTCTTATGTCCTTTTCTTTAATCTTTCTTTCTTTTTGTTTGTTTGATGTATTGGTTGCACTTTTAATACAATCATCGGGTGAGCACACGCAGAAGCATGGTTATATTCTTCATCGTATAAACCATTTTCGTGTACAAACTATAAGAACAATATATTTTGGCAACTTATTTGATGAGCCAGTAGTGGAAATCGATGAATTTCTGTCTAATTAAGAAAATTTTCATCGGTTTGAACCATCAGAGCCGACTGAAAATTATTTCCGGCCGCTTTACTATCGAAATTGACACGAGAGCCTTACAAATATTATCGGATTCTAGTTTCTGATTTTTCTAATAACAATATTCCGACGGTTGATGACTACCAGAAAACCTTTTATCTTTCTCCCTCATTGACTTCTATCGTTTACGGATGGCGATCGAAGGAGGTATCTCTCCATCCATCTGGTTTGGCTGGTCGAGGGGATAAATTGTGGTGGTTGAGTATGATTCCGACTGTTTCAGCCCATCGAAATGACATATTTCGACTAAATATATTCGAAAACTGCTGCAACTGATTAAACTGGCAGTTTAAGACGGTGGGAAAAGGAAAACATGACCAGTTTGGATTTACTCGAAACTGAATCGAAACCGAACTGATTCAGGTTTTGATTTATAGGCTTTGAAAGTCCTTTTTCTTGTTTTGGAGAAATCTTAGTTTTTCAAAATCTCATAAAATCATGATATATATGATGGATTTCTTTTCGGGATTACAACAGGAGGCCAAAGCCTAACATGCACATGCATTTCCCGAGAATCAAACTCACCATCAGAGACGCGAGAGTCAGAGAACCCGGTTATACGAGCTAACAGTTATGCATACAAACCCAATGTTGGATTTTTGGTGATTCAAAAATCGTTATTTAGATGATTTTTTTAATATTTCAAACAATGACTCCACCCAATGTAAGTTTTCACCCTTGCATAGTCCGTCTCAAGCCTGAATAAAGGAAGAGGGTTGCGTTAGGTTTCCGATAGTCAGTGCAAAACTTATTTATCATGGATTCTACAAATTATGATACGGTTATGTGAAAACAAAGAATTCATATATTCAACCCTATGTAGTATGATAAAAGGCTTAGTTATAGTTGTAATAGTTTAATATTTCAAACAATGTGGAACCCTTGGTTCTCCTGGGATTATCTAGCGTGTGGTCCCTTGATTCATGTAACATATTCATAGATGCATCAACATGATGAGCCAAGGCATCCAAATTATACACAAAGTGGTGAGCCCAACTTCAAACTGAGCCTGTCAAAAGAATAAAAGAAAAAACCCAAAGCATAGTTGCAACCAAAACAACTCAACCAAAACCAAAACTGAACATGTCTAATGGGAGGGTGAACTGAGCATACACATACACATACACCCCTTAGGAGTCGAACTACTAACCATTAACAACGGCGTCTCAGTGTCCTGTTACTTGAGCATTACACTCTTGGTGCATGGGTTTTTAGTTTTTGTTTGCCTTTGCAGTAGTCCCAAAACCAAATAATGGTTTGAAACCGTCAGTTCCGGTTCCAGTTCAATTTAAGAAATATTATAATGACCAAATTAAAGAGGTTTATAATACAGTTTTCTTTGAATCAGTGTTCGTGTCGTGTCCCTGATTGAGAGGGAAGGGAGAGGGGAGAGAGAGAAAGGCTAAGTCAAGTAAGCGAGCCCAGCCGAATGAACTGAACAGCTCCTATCTGTTCGGATCCTTTTCTTGTACGACCGATCCAAGCCGAGCCTAACGATTGGCTTGTTTTATTTACCAGCCCAGAGAGAGAATCCGGTTCTAATGGCTTGTGCGGAAGACCGGCTGAATCTGGTAAATCCGTGTAAATGACGTCGCGTTCTACACGTTAATAACGGTTGGCAACCACCGGGTAAACCGGTCATCGTTACCACCGCCAACTGCTCCCTTCTCTCCCAACGCGTCAAAAACAAAAAAAAAATATCCCCACTTTCCCAAAACCCTTTCAAATTTCAAAAAGGAGCAGTAAGAAAAAGGAAGGGAGCAGCAAATAAGTCGAGTAATTACGGTGGCTATCCATGATCTCTAAAAGACCCTTTGGTTTTTCTCGTACTGACAAGATTGCCATTCACAGAGGTAACCTAATCCTTTACCTACTCACAGTAAAACTTTATCCCAAGAAAAAAATTCCAAGTTTCCCTTTTTATAATAAAAAAGTATGCAAAAGCAATTTTTTTTATAAATGCACAATGTAATAGGCTTATTCTCTTAAAGCTCATTTGGCATTCTCTCTCTCTCTCTCTCACTATATATACACACACACACACATATATATATATATATATATATATATATATATATATATATATATATATATATATATATATATATCAATGTATGCGTGTGTGCACGTGTATGCATAACACGTGTATGATTTTTGAGGATACCCTCCACGTTCTTGAGTTTGATGCATGGATGCTTACATTACTTTCGAAAATTTTATGAAAATAAGCTTTATATTAATATATGTATATATATAGTACATACTTTTTATACTATATTAGGCCACTAAAAAATCATAAAAAATGATCTCCACGCAAGTTAGGGTTGCTTCCACATGCATGTACTTATCATGTTCATTCGTGGTCCTTTGCACTTTGAAAGCGATGTAACTGAAACCAAGATTATATGCTTTCTTGTGTTTATTAATCTTTAATTGTATATGAACGCCTCACGATGGACAAAATCCTTAATCATGCATAGTTTCCATTTGAGACGTCGATGCCCTTCTTGAAGCTATATGGTGCACTCGTTTGAATAAATTTAAATTAAAGAAAATATAGAATTAGCATTAAAGTTATCAAATTAACGAGCATGCATGTCAAAATCAAATTCTTATTTATGTCACATCCAAGATAGGCTCCTGCATCTTCAAGTATAAATGTTTAGGTAAATAATTAGTTCTTATTTATTATTAATTAATATCATGCTTTTATTCTAAAACTTTTGAACCCAATAATAAAGATGATCAGTCAACTCCTCCAAACCCACTACATAAGCTGGAATAGGTCACAAACCCAGGTCAATCAAGCCAAGTTCACTTGCATGGCTCAGCTGGTTTTGTCATGTTTAGTAAAGATCGACATGCAACCCACTAGTTTAAGAAAATAGTTGTATATAATCTTATTTTCGAATAATAACTTATCTCCTAGACTTTATTGCAAGTTTTGTCATCTCATATACGATAGTGTGATCACTTATGCTAAATTTAGGATCAAATCATGCATTTTCTTAGCGCTTCGTGCTGTTCTAGTATATTATTAGCAAGTAGAATGCTTGATTCCTGCTGTCCCTATTGATATCATCAGCACTGTTTATGGACGAGCTTGAAAAAATCAACCTTTTTTTATGCCTACCACTAGTTTGGGCTATTGCTTGTTGCGCCTTATAATTATGAATTTGAATTACAAACTTTAATGCAATTAAAAAAAATCTCTTTATCGCGATTTCCACCAAAAGCTTTATTCAGCAATCAATGATTGAAGTCATTTTCAGAGGTGGCAGTAACGTAATATACTGTCATCTCTTGCTGGACTGAGGTATTTTGCATTCATGAGGTGTCAATAGTTAACTCTCTAAAAAGACAAGTCCAACCTGTAAATTTGCAGGATTTGGAAATTATCAAAAGTTTGGGATGACAGGTGACTTGGTTTCTGTAATTATTTAGCAATTATTTAAAGACAAACACTTGTTTGCATTTATCTGACTGATTTGAACACTACACCCCTCTCTTTATAGGTATGCCTCGTCTGTCATGGTCTGTTTTTGATGATGGTGGTTCTTGTTGCAGAGGGAGGGGGGAAGAAATATGGGTAGGAAAGTAATCATGGAGATTCAAGGCTAGGGCTGGTCCATCTGAGTTTCTTTTGCTATCTTCCGCACAAGAATTCTGGGTAAGCACTTCATGAAATTTCAGATCTGTGTGGTATACTTAGAAAAGGAGCAGAAAATAGGAGTCTTTTGATGCTTTTCTTGAATCTGATTTCCTTTCCTGGAGTAGCAAAAGAGATGGACGAGGAAAAAAACTCTTTTTGTGTGTGTGTTTAGGTGTTGTGGGTTGTACTCGTGGATAGAAAGGGTTTTGAAGACTAAAACGGAAGATGGTTGTCTTTAGGTTGGCTAGAAATGGTGAGTTTTGAGCTTTTTGGGATGCTTGGGGTTGTTTGCTAGAAGGAAGCTCTCTATGTCTCTCTCTCTCGTGCAGTCTAGAGTTCCGGATTTTCATTGTGGATGTCTCAGAAAAAAGATGGGTTATGTCTAGATTGGTGAGAAATGGTGCCTCTCTCTCTCTCTCGCAGTCTAGAGTCTTAGATTTTCCTTTGGGTGTCTCAGAAAAGATAGCAGACGGGTTATGTCTAGATTGGAGAAGAATGGTCCATCTCTCTGCTTTTTGGTTCATTTAGGCTTGTGGGCTTTCTTTTTTGGAAGAAAAATGGATGTGCTTTTACTGCAAGTGTGGGGAAAATGTTTTTTTACTTTTGATAAGTTATAGACCTTTCTCACAGTAACCATGCTTGAATCATGACAAAAAATGGAAACTAAATCACAAGATATGTTGCATGCTGGCCTTTTATTTCTCGTTGACATACTATTGATGAAATTAGCAACCAAAAAATGACAGTGTGGGAAGCTAGCTTTCCTTTTTCTCATACTTTGTGGTTTATGAATGCTTGATCACACATTTAGTTCTTGGTGAAAAAACCTTGATTCTGTCTGTGGCTATCTTTAAGTTTATGGATAATTTGTTTGTTGATGCATGCAGGGAAATCTTGAAATGGATGTTTATGAAGCTACCAGGATTGTGTATAGTAGAATTCAGAAACTGGAGCCTGAAAATGTTTCTAAGATTATTGGGTACTTACTGTTACAAGACCATGGTGATAGAGAGATGATAAGGTTAGCATTCAGTCCTGACAGTTTGATACATTCCTTGATCAACAAGGCGAAGTCGCAGCTCGGCCTCTCTGCGAAATCTCTGGCAGTTAGCCGTGCTTCATCTGGACCTTATTGTTCATCACCTGGTTCTGATCTACCTCTGCAGTTCACCCCATATTCACCGGCTGCATCTAGGTCTTTTTCTTCTCCGCCGACTTTCCCGGCGGCTTCTCCATACTGGGAGCCTCAGCATCTAGGTGAGCAGCATCTGAATTTGGACTATGGTCCTTCAGGATATGGCGAAGCCCTCGGAGATGAATTTTCCCTTCATAACCAGACTCCTTTTCTTGGTTTGGATGATAGAATGGATCCCTTAAATGTGGCCGGGGTCGATGACCCTTTCTTTCTAGATTCTTCTGTAGGAAGTCTGGCCACAAGGACAAGTCGCCGGACGCCTAGCCTGCCCGAATTCCCTTTAAAACCGTGTTTGTACTATGCTAGGGGTTACTGTAAGCATGGCAACAATTGCCGGTTTTTCCATAGTCACGCAATGCCTGACAGCTTTGTGCAAGTCTTGAATGGTAGCCAGATTGAACTCAGCGATGAAGAACATGTTTTCTCTCCAGGCACATTGGAGAGGCTCGAGTTTGATCTTGCACAGCTTCTGCGAGCGAAACGTACCCCTCTTTCGATCGCCTCGCTGCCACAGCTTTACTATGAAAGATATGGAAGGACTCTCCAAGCTGAAGGATACCTCACAGAGAGCCAGAGACATGGAAAATCTGGTCACAGTCTGACCAAATTGCTCGTTCGGATGAAATCTATTGTGGTTATTGAGCGGTAGGCTGGTAAAACTTGTTTCTTCATGCTTCTGTTTTGATTATATGCAGAAACCTGGCTCATTTTGATTTGCGAAAATTTCCTTACAGGCCTCATGGGCAGCATGTGGTGGTCTTAACCGAGGATGCACCGAGATATTCCGACCACAGAAGTGAAAGGAGTGACCTCGGTGCAATTGTCGCGAGGTCTCGACAGATTTATTTAACTTTCCCAGCAGAAAGCACCTTCACTGAGGAAGATGTCTCTAACTATTTCAGGTAATCTAAAACTTCATAGGTCTGTCCAGCCAAAAGCATATTGATAGTGCGATCTTCTAATGCCTTTTCTTCTCGGTGTTGTCTACCAGAAATTATGGGCCAGTTCAGGATGTGAGAATCCCATGTCAGCAGAAAAGGATGTTTGGATTTGTTACGTTTATGTATCCGGAAACAGTGAGGTTAATCCTGACTAAAGGGAATCCCCACTTTGTCTGCGGCGCCCGTGTTCTTGTGAAGCCTTACCGGGAGAAGGCGAGAGTCGATAGGTGAAAGTTCGTTGTTTGTTTTCTGCTCTGAAGCATCCATCATATGATTCAAAAGTCAGATTATTACATTATTTCTTAAAGGGATTATTATGTTCTTCAGGAAGTATCAGGAACGGCTTGAGTCGCCACTGTATTACCCTTCACAATTGCTGGAATTGGATTCTGCATATCATTCAGGTGAGTAGGATATTTCATTTGTGTGATATGCAAACTTCAGCATTGGTTTTGTTTGATGTTTTTATTTCGGATTCGCATCCCTAGTAATTGTCATAGTACAGTCGCAGGAATATGTGATAATTCTCAACTGCTTAGGAAGCATCTCATAGAAGAGCATGAACAAGCTCTTGAGATCGAAAGAAGACGTTTTGCAGAGTTGCAGATATTTCCCAAGCCACTGGCTCATCACTGTTTCAGTGATGTCGCTGTCGAAGACCGGAAGCATCTCGAAGGTCTCATTCTCTTGTCAACTTTTCGTTTGCAAGTCACCATACTTTCAATATCTGCAATGCCAATTGTAAGAATCCTTTTCCCTGCAGACCAACGTTTTAGCTATTTGTTTGATGTGCTCAATAGCGGCTCCACGAGTGAGGAGAAAAACAGGCACATAGGCAGTACGTACAACGATCAGGATAGGTAAACATTTGAAGACAGACAGATTGTACGGTCGACCGCGAACGGCGTTAATTTCTGATTTCTTCTTGCAGTACCCAAGGTCTCAATCTTCCTGAAAGTCCGTTTGCTTCTCCGATTACAAGCAGCATTGCCACAGCTATATAGCAAGATATAGAGCAGAGAATTTCAAGAGATCATACAACAATACAAGTATTTAGTCTTCTAATCTTTATCCATACAACAGTTTCTAAACGTTATTAGGAAAGATCGGTGCAGCAATCATGTCAGCTTGACCAATTTCATACTGAACCAAGAAAAGAGATGAAGTTCCTTTCTCCCTGCAGCTTGGAGAGGATTCAAAGACAATGAGTGAACGTTGTAGCTAGTATAGTTTGGATTAGTGTCTTCCCCTAAAGTTAGTATAACTGGTAGCTCAGAAAGAAAAGGTAGAAGATAAAAAGCAAGGTGTGTAATATAGGTTTTAGTTGAAAGACGATGTATACACAGCAGGAGCCATAGGAAGGAGACCACTTTGCCTCTCTGCTGATCAGCCAGGAAACAAAGGACAGTGATTATTGAAGAGTAAAATATATACACCAAGGATCTGAAAGTTTCATGTTTTCCTTCAGTGTTGCATGTGCACCTGCTATTGTATTTGCAAATGAAATGAGAAAAGTCAATTCAATAAGGGTTGAATTTGCAGGCCTTAATGTAGCATTGATTAATTAAAAGGAAATCCAGTTAAGGCTTTGGCTCAATTATTCTCTTCATATGATTTTCTATTTGGTCATGGTGGAGTGTTATGGTGCTTGGCTGGCTTAAGGATCATCATTTATATTTTTATACGATCTTGAGACGCCAACAATTGTTATCTTAGGATGAGAGAGAGTTGCTTGTATTTGCATTCATGTATGTTTTTAGCTGGATCAAGTTGCTAAAAGAAGTCACTGGCCTTGTGCCTGGCTGTATCAATAAATAATATGATATTGGTATGATGAGGATGAGGCTGCTGGATACGCTGTCCGTGGACCCAGCAGCTTGTGCAGTATACTTTGGATACACTGTCCGGGGACCCAGCTGCTTCAAATCACTTTGTCACTCTCTCTCTCTCTCTCTCTCTCTCTCTCCACACGCACACATAAATGTGTGTGTGTGTGTGGAGAAAGAGAGAGATTTGGATGTTGGGAATACCCGATCCTCCATGCACAGGCTCTAGGATGAATTGATGTATGGATAGAGCTACTCATGTGGTGTTACTGCTGAAACCAGCTAATAATTCTATATATTGTCAAAAATAAAGAGTTGCTAATTATTATTACTACTACTACTACTATGATGATGATGATGACAATATGAGGCAATACCCGGATGGGCACACGAGGACATGAGCACCATGCATTGCATGCCCCACATGCACACATGCTGGGGTCTAAGTTCTAACACAGTAGCTATATTGCATGTCCAAGCTGGCTATTAATGTAAGAATTGTTGGCATCTACAACTCGTGAAGTGTTGTCACTCTTGTTCCTTTTCTTTTTTCAGAAGGAAATGGCATACAAAAGGAATGTCTCACCTGATAAATTGTCAAAGGAAGCCCTTTGGCTGAGTCCTCTGCTGAATTGAGGTATTGTGGTTTTACTATTTTCTGCTGTGGTCCGCCAAGACTCTAAGGGCCTGATGCTCAGAAGTTGTGCAAAGCAGTCTCGCGGCTCGAAACGAAACAGAAACCCGAAACGTGTACTCAATGTTTATGAACTGACGCATGTAGCCAATGCAAACGTTTCTTATGTAGCACATACAAAATGGCAATGAGCAGTCGGCTCAACTTAAAAAAGCAAGATCCTGGACTCCGAGTAACCAATTTAAAAAGAAAAATGCACCCAGAGTGTTAGCTCAACGCAGGGTGCTGGTAGGGAGTTCGACTCCTAGAGGGTGTATGTGTTAGGCTTCGGCCTTCTCTTGTAAGAAAAAGAGGAAGGAAATAAGGATCATCCAATGAATAACATAGAATCGGATTCCATGCCGGAACTCAGGTGCAGCTTCTCATGCCTGAATTCGAGCCCGAGTTACATGCCAGTGCTTGCTCATCAATAAGGGTGGAGAAGGATTTACTGGGAGTGAATTTGCCTTAACTGAGAGAGGAGCAAAAGAGAGTGTGGGTGGGGTTCATAATTAGGCCCACGCCATGGCTGGTAGTGAACAGGTCCTGTCAGCTGCTTGGCCCATTTGGGCAGCGGCAAAAGGGGCCACTGCACTAGGCTTTTCCCTTATTTATTTTGGCCTTTACTTTGTTGTGTCAATTGAATGGTTGCAACTTGCCATTTTTTTTTGGGTTCCAAGAGGAGGCCGAAGCCTAACACACATGCACCCTCTGGGAGTCGAACTCCCGTGCCCTGCAGTTAAGCTAACACTCTCGGTGCAACTTGACATTTTTTACTGGCTGTAAAAGTGGCGATAGTTTTTCCTCGCCAATTCTCTCTTGGAGGAAACCGCTTTCAAAGGAATGCGCAGGTAGGGGTGCCAAATCGACTCAATTGGACAGGGTAGGGTTGGTCTCTTTGGATCCAGGTCAAAAGAAGGTTGAACCAGCCCAACCCAGTTTCTCGTTCGGATCAGGCCTTGGTTGGGTCTGGATCAAATGACCATCCTCCATCTACCGATGATGAACAATTGAGGACAGCGCTTAACACAACCTGAGAAATCTCTCTTCGGCCAAACTTGAGGTGTGTAAACCCCAGAGTGGGTCCCTTTTTGGGTCCCGCTTGGGTCAGGTCTGAAATCTCACCTACGCCTAGGCCTACATCAGCTCTCACCATTGCTTTCTGTATACAGGGAGGCAAGTTGATCTACCAAACTTCTATTAATTTTACCTTAAACTAAAGGCTTAAGAGTGCCACAAGTTGTTCCTTGTTTCATTATGCATATATATACATATATATACATACATATATATACATATATATACATATATATATATATACATATATATATACATATATATACATACATACATATATATATATATGTATACATACATACATATATATATATACATACATACATATATATATATACATACATACATATATATATATATATATATACATACATACATATATATATATACATACATACATACATATATATATATATATATATATATATATATATATATATATATATATATATATATATATATATATATATATATAATCATCAACATATACAAAAGATATCTGTGACAAAAATAAAGATGTTGAGATGGATAAATGGTCATATAAGAAAAGACCATATACATAATGAGGTTATTAGAAATAAATTATATGTGGCACCAATAGAGGATAATATGAGAGAATATAGTTTAAGGTGGTTTGGACATATAGAAAGAAGATTAAAAGAACCTGTAAGAAGGTATGAAAAACTAAAATTTGAAAGTATTAAACGAGGTAAAGGATGACCACAAAAGTGTTGGAAAGAAACAATAAAGAATGATCTAGCTTATTGTGAGTTAACTGCTAACATGGCATATGATAGGGCTCTGTGGAAACAAAGAATCCATGTAGCCGACCCCGTCTGGTATAGGAAAAGGCTTACTTGTTGTTATATATATATATGAGGTCCTACTAATGGGGGATATCAGGATAATTGGAGTTGGAGTTGGATGTGAGAGACCAAAAGGAGTCCTCAAACATGCATTAATGGGATGGATATGTTTGTTTTTGTGTGTGCATGCATGCATGTGTGTGTGTGTTTAAACAAGTATTTGAATCCAAAGCTAGTTTTGGTAATCTAATATGGTTTTTGGTACCAAATTCAACTATTTGGACATTTTCTTTTAGTTACAAGAGGAGGCTGAAGCCTGACACACACATGCACCCCCCGAATCGAACTCCCACCTGCACCAGGAAAGTCGAGGAGCCCTTTTCCTTTTGAAGAAAGCAAACGACTTTCAAAACATTAGATTGGCTAGAGTGGCGGGTCAGTCCAGACCTGACCTTAGACATATCCGGTTTCAAATCACTAGTTCCGGATTACCTGGAACCTGAAACGGGAGGGTTCTGGTTTCAACTTTGGTACCGCCCCAAAACTGGTTAAAAAAGATTTTTTATTTGGAAGAAATGGGGCATGAACTCCTCACCTAGCTCAACAGTAGGGAGCATCCTACCGTTGAGCCAAAAAAAGTATATGTTCTTTAGTAAGAGGTGGTTTAGAACTACTGGTTCCGGTTCCGAGGTCGGTTCGGCCAGTTTCGGCAGTTTTACGGTCGGTTCGGTTCTGATTCAAACCATCAAACCGGTTCCAAACTGGCCATGCGTATCTGACCTGACTCTTGTTAGTAAGGCTGCACATCGGTTAGTTTGGTTCACTGACTGAACCGAACCAAATAAATAGAAAACCAAAACAATGTTGAAAATTCAAACTGACACCAAACCGAAAACCGAACCAAAGTTTGTTGGTTCTTTCATTCTTATTTAATTAACTAATTTCACCCGACATTTTGATTCATTACTATTTCGTACCAACTTTTAATGCTCCTAAGTTATTAACAACCAATAACCAATTAATGAAAATAATGAGCAACTCTAAACGACAGCGTTAAGGTTTCTCACAGAGCTGAACTGTGGTTGACACAATCTGAATCATGAAAATTATTAGAATTTATACTAAAATTTCAGTTATTTGATCGGTTCAGTTTTGGATCCATGGGAACCGAAAGCAAATTACCTAAGAAAAACAAACCGACACCAAACTGATTTTTAATAGAACCAAACTGAATCAGAAACTTTGGTTCGGTTCAATACCGTTATTCGGTTAACACCAAATAATGCTTACACCTACTTGTTGGGTTGCTTCCAGTCGACCAAACCTGAACTCGGGCGTGCCCAAACCCCAATATGACCCAAATTTTCTTGATTGAATGGGTCCGGATCAGTTCCGGAACCGCTGGTATCACTCTTTCCTAATCTAACACAGTTGGGTATCTTCACCCTCGAGTGCTGTCAAGAAAAAACTAATCGGATTTCAAAGACGTCTGATCTGTTGACATCCCCATGTTTGGCGAGACTTCCATGAGAATCAAAATCTCATGATCACGAAATCTAATCCTGTTGAATTCACTTAAAGAGCTTGTCCTGATCGGCCATGAATATGAGTCTTGCAAGAGATGGAAACGAATAAGGGAAACAGATTCGTGTAGGCAATGTTGATCTCATGCATGTTTACCTTGTGACCTAAAATCGCGTTGGAATCCACTTCATATGTGAATCCATCGACAGGGCCTTGTGGGAAAAGTGCCTGAAAGAGAGATTGGAATTGGATTCTCAAGAATGAACCTTCATATTTGACTGAGTAGCAAAACTTAACAGATAATAGGAAAAATTTATATTTCACCAATAAATCAAAATAAGCCTTGCTCAAATGCACAAGCCTAAGGAAGTGGTCAGTTTTGCAAACCAAACGAACCAAATGAATCAAGCAGAGGCTGTCCGGACTCGTCTCCAAGTCCATAAACTCTCATCTAAATGAGCACAACATGGATCACCCATTTCAATACAAAGTTCAAATTCTATCAAAACTCAACTGCTTAACATGAACTTGCTCTTTTAGGCACAAATTCAGTTACATAAGCATAGGGAGGAGTAAGCACTCACTATCAACTGGCACTTTCCGCTGTCCTCCACTAAAGTTGGTGGTTGTGGCACAGACACCATTACCGCTGCCACTGGAGCTGGAGAGGTGCAAAGAAGTAGAGGAAGGTGGTGGTTGTGGCAAAAAGTGGTTTTGAGTGGAAGAAAGTGATGAAAAGTGGCTGTGCACACCAAATGCCATATCCAAGTCTCTCTCTCTCTCTCTCTATATATATATATATATATTTATATGCATGTACCACTTAAACAAAACGAATATGTTCGTGTTCAGCTCGTATCTCATGTACCTTGAAAGTGAACCTGCTTGTCATGAGACAAACTGAGTAAAACATTGCCGACAAACTTCAGGTACCAACCCTCTACTGGTTCATCTATCAGTCTCTTCTTATACTAGTTCAATTAGATGGTGAAAATGTTAAAAAAAGAAGAAAAAGGCCACAAAAATATTGAAAAGGAACAATAAAGAATAATCTAACTTATGTTGAGTTAACTGTTAGCACATGATCAAATTCTATGAAAACAAAGAATCCATATAACCTACCCAATCTGATACAAGAAAAAGCTTAGCGGGGGTTGTTGAGAAGCACTCTCTTGGTATTGAAATCACGACATTCGGCTAGTGAGTCAAGCCCCCTGCCAACTGAGCTAATGCTTTTAGTACAATATTCAAGAGTTATTTGCAAGGAGCCATGGCTCACCTGGTTCAAGTTTCTACTCCAAGAACCTTCAAGCATGTACCCTTCCATTCACATCCCCTTTATGTTCAGCATTGGGGCCATGTGAGACAAAGGTCTCACTTGAAATTTCATAAGATAAGATGGGAACACGAATTTTTCAAAACCTTTCGAAACGATAGAGGTGCGACTTACCTGAAAGGGTCGACCGCCTCACATGAGGTTTGAAAAATAAAAGAAGGTTGAATGAGAAACAACAACGTTTAGCCCTATTTAGTTAAAATTTAAAGATTCTGTCAAAAGATAAACAGATTTGATTTGGATCGGGACCCAATCCGATCTAGTCCAGTTAATTGGAAAAAGAACCCTTTGGTGTTGGGTTCTTCCTCACCACACTGTGAACGGTGGAGAAACGGCGTGCACTCAGCGGCCGGCGCAGTCGACAAGCGCTTCCCCTCCCGGCCTCCCCTGGCCCGCCTGACTCATGCTAGCAGGTGATTTCTCTCTCTCTCTCTCTGTGTCTCTCTGTTCGTCTCTCTCTCTCTCTATTTTTCTTCTTTTTCTACCATCGCCTTCCTGAACTCTCTCTGTCGGTGTGTGTGTGTGGTTCAGTTTTTGCAATTCGCCAGATTCAAGATGGTCCTCTGCTTTGTGTATGTGTTTTCAGTGTTTTTATTGGTAGAGTAATTGATCGTGCGTACAAATCAGTTGTTTTCTTTCAATATTTCTTTGAATGATTTTTATGTTTTTTGTGGGGTTAGTAGAGAAGCCTTCTTACAAATGCATATACATGCTCAGGATGATATACATATGCAACCTGAATCAGGTTTATGCAACCTGAATCATATGAAAAGAGTTCTATAGACCTTCTTACAAATGCATACGCAGGATGATATGCGTATGTGTACAAATGCATACGCCGGATGATACGTATGCATATGCAGGCTACTAGAATAATTAGGAACTCTGCCACACAAATGCGTACACAGGATGATATGCATATAACTCTTAACTTTTATGTCTTTGTTTTTGAATGTAATAATTCAATATGCATATACCACATGAGGTTTATTGTTTCTTTGTATAGAATTTTGTTTGTTTAGTTTGATTTGTATTTATGAATGTGGTGGTTATATGCTTCTTGATATTTCATAGAAATTGTTTTTATTTTTAAAATGATAGTATACTGCTAACTCCTTTACGTCCTTGCTACCACTATATAGTCAAGCACTGTGGGCCCGCTAACCGCTATTGCTAACATAGTGTGGGAGTTTCTCATCTTGTGCTGGATTAACTTTTGTTGCTTAATCACTAATCACTATCTGAGATGAACTCCTTTGCTTAGTTTGTATTCACGTTTTGAAATTTTAGGCTTTATCTTCTTACAGAGTTGGGTTGTTGTTTTGAAGGATTTTTTTCCTGAATAGTCTATGTACGAGAATGTCCAATTTTTTGGTTCAATAGGTACTTATTCATGCCTAAATGTCACACTATGCTTTGCAATTCCACTAATAGGTCTTGTTTATTTTTGTGCAGTGGATTTATTGCTAGAAGGTTCTTTCTGCTGGAATTCAAGAAGCATTATGTAAACTCAAGCATATTGACATCATATCAGGTAATCGTGTTAGTTGTAGTTATTGTTCTTTGGAACTTATTTTGCACATTCCTTAAAACTTGCTTTTGATTGATTGGGGTAATGAATCTATCAAGTTTTGATGCAATCTAAGTCATAAAGACACTTCTAAGGGGTGGAGTGTCGACCTCGACACGGGTGCGACACCGACACCATGTCGTGCGACACCGACACCATGTCGTGCGACATGGCAAAATTTTTTTTTTACTCCTTCTTTGATCATGTTCTGTTGGATAAATCAGTGTTATCCGTATTGATGCTAGTGTATCGTAAAACATAAATTATCGCACCGTATTGTGTGATATGGGCCGTATCGTGCGATACGATGCGTATTGCCAGTATTGTACGATACAGGCAATACGGCCAGGGACCCTTTATAAGGGTGTCCCTGGCCGTACCGAAACTCACGTTTTTTGCGAGTTTCTTCTCTCTCTTCAGACCTCTCCAAGCTCCCTAAGAACCGTTTTTCGCCTTCTTGGTATTCAAGGCTCCAAAAACGTGCTCTACGGTGTCCATGCAAGCCTCCTATCTCGGATTTAGGTATATTTTTAGTGTTTTTCTTCATTTTTTTTTTTTATTTATTATTGTTTTTTTAAATTTTTTTAAATGACAAAATATGAAGTTATTAAGTGTGTGGATATGATTTTTATTGTATTCATGAAGTAGGAGACACTCTATTTGAGTGTTATTTGATGATTGGGGATTTACGAAGTGCTTTTATTTTCAGGTTTTTTATTGAATTAAAGTACTCAATTGAGATGGCAGGAAGGAGTGTTAGAGACTCCCATTCTCGTTTTGATGATCCGGTATGGCAGTAGGGTACACCAGTTGAGGGTTCTAGATTAAAGATCAGATGTTTATTTTGTGAGAGGGTAGTTAGTGGTGGAATTTAAGGTTGAAACACCACCTAGTAGGTACTAGGAAATAAGTTACTCCATGCATAGGCAGAGTTAGAAGTTTGCTAGAAGGTATTAAATGATAATGTCTGCAGATGATTGAGAGTATACAAGAGGTTGAGAGGAAAGATCTTAGATAAGACCGTCATGGAAGTGCAAGAATATTGTTCGACATTGAGAGAGTCATGGAAGGAGACATGTTGCACTATCATGGTAGATGGATGGAGTGATGGACAGATAGGCGATGAAAGACCTTGCTAAACTTTCTTGTCTACTGTTCTAAATGACTTATGTTTTTGAGATCTTTGGATATGTCAGAGGAGAGGCACACTGTGGATATTCTACGATAAGAATTTGATAAAGTTATACAAGAGGTTGGACTAGAGAATGTAGTCTAATTGATTACAGATAATGCAACTAACTACAAAGCAACTGGGAAGGAGTTAGCTGATATTTATGGGACTTTCTACTGGACACCATGTGCAGCCCACTATTTAGATCTCATCCTTGAGGACATTGGTGAGATAGATGAAATAAAGGCAGCAATTGAGTGTTGCCAAGATATTACAAAATTCATTTACAACCATGCATTTGTTTTATGTATGATGAGGAGATATACAGAAGGTGCAGAGCTTCTTCTATTGCAAGGTCTTTCCTCGCCTATCTGTCCATCCATCTGCCCACTATTTAGATCTCATCCTTGAGGACTTTCTACTGCAACTCGGTTTGCAACAAACTTCTTATCTGTACAGAGTATTGTGAGACAGAAGTAAGCATTGAACAAAATGTTCTCCTTAGATGAGTGACAACAATTTGCAGAGTTGTCTCAAAATAGAAGAAATAGAAAGCTAAATGAGATTTTCGAGACAGTCTTCAGGAGTACATTTTGGAATGCATGTGTTAGACTATTGAGGATTACATGTCCTTTAGTAAAGGTTTTGAGATTGACTGACAGCGAGGAGAAACCATCTATGGTCTACCTTTATAAAGCCATGGATAGGGTAAAAGAAGCCATCAAAAATAATTTTAATGGAAAAAAGAGAGATTATATGTCCGTGTAAAAAATAATTGATAATAGATGGAATAAACAATTGCATCAGCCTATTCATGCAACAACATATTATCTAAACCCATCATTCAGGTATTCAGCAACCTTCAAAAGGGACGGTGAGGTTAATTGAGACATCATTGATTGTATTGATCGATTAGTTCCTGATGAGAGCATAACAGATGCTATACATTGAGAGATGGAGATTTATGATAATGTTCTTCACTTGATCGGTTTGCCTATAGCAATTCACAACCGCACTACGATATGTCAAGGTAAATTGTTTATCTTCGTATTTAAGTTTCATCTTATATTACTGTGGATTATGTCTCTAATGTTTGTCTTTTTGTACAGATGTTTGGTGGAACAGGTTTGGAACTGATTATCCGAACCTTAGAGATTTTGCAGTAATAGTCCTGAGCCAAACTTGTAGTGCAACGGGTTGTGAAAGGAATTGGAGTGTCTTTGAACACATCCATACAAAGAAGCGCAACAGGTTGGAACATAAGAGACTAAATAATTTAGTTTTTATTCGTTGTAACATGCGTCTTCGTGAAAGGTAATGTTGTATTACTTAAATGTTCAATTCAATAAATTGTTTGACTTCACTTGTTCATATTATTTACTAATTGTTTATCTTTGTTTGTTGTAGGCAATTAAAAAAAGTAAATAGACAATAAAGCCAATTTGATCCAATAAGTTTGGATAATTTTGATATATTAGAAGATTAGATTATAGAAGATAGTGAAGAAAATGCTCTCCTAACTGAAGAAGACATTGCATGGATTAATTTGGAAGGAGCGTAACAACATCAAGGAGATGAAGAATTTGATTTTCAAGTAGAAGGTGCTGTTGCTGCTGCTGATGATGATCTTCAGCAATGAGAAGATGAAGATTATTTAGTTGATGATCCTGATTATAATTTATAAAATGTAAATATATTTCATTTTTTTATTCAAAATATGAAAATTGGATGCAATTGTTAATGCTCAATCTGTACTAAACTTTGCATTATATGAATTTAAAGCAATTACCAGATTTTTTCAGATTTTTTTTTTTTTATTTCAGATTTTTTTCGGATTTTTACTAATTTTCTTGATTTTTAATTAATTTTTGTATTATTTTAATATTAAAGTACGATACGGGTGATACGATACGATACGCCCGTATCGTGAAGCCCAGCGATACGTGATACGATACGCATCGAACAACACTGGGATAAATACACCATATACTCTTAGTCAACTCGTGACCTTATTTCTCATGATGACCACCTGAGTTACCTCACCATAGTTTCCAAAATGCTCCTTCAGCTTGTCTTCCATCATCTCCCATAAAATTCCACCAATGAACATAGAAAAATATCTTAACGTGAACCTTCTTCACTTTCTTTTGTGTGGATATTCCATGCTTCAAAATCTGGTATCGATTTTGAAATTCGGGTCCTTTTGGATAAATGGGTCTGGATAGTGAAGATTGATTTGTGTATTATGATGAAATTAGTAGTTGTTTACCATTTATGTGTTTTGCTTTAATATAAAGTTGTGTACTTGCTATTGTCATATACTTATGTTAATTGATGTCTCACTTATTGTAGCTTGAATATTATATATAATATATAATATATAATATATAATATATGTGTATTTGCTATAATATATAATATTATATACACTAATGAAATTTTTCGTATCCCGCACTCACACCCGTGTCCGCACCCGCACCTGCACCCGCACCCGTGTGACATAGGATGCAATATGAGCAACAATTTTTTCGTAATTAGTTGGTGGTGCAATTATTTCATTTGATCTTATGTTGATATGTTAAGTTTAATTTGTACTGTACCACGTTTCCTTACACTCCAAGAATCCATCATGATGTTTTGATATTATCAATAACCTTTAAGTTGTCAGAATTAACTATATTATCATTATATATATATATATCATTATATTATAAAACCATATATGTGAAGAATATGAGAAGATTATTGAGAATGAAGTAATGTTTAATGAGTACATAAGTTGTGGATCCCAACTTCGAGAGTCTCACTCAAGAAAAAAAGTGGGTCACTAGAGGTGGTTGTTTTTGAAGCCATAATTTCTGTATCTTTGGTACATGGGCTCAAGATTAATGAGAGGGGGTTTAAGAAGATGACTACTCATCATGTTGAACATGGCAATTCTTGCACTCCAATTCGATTCAAGGTGCCTTTTTATTGATAACCCCATGCCTTCTTGGACTAACCCTCAAGGGTCAATAAGCCCCCAAGGGCTACACTACTCGTCGTTGGGAGCTCCCAACGGCTAGTAGTGTAGCCCTTGGGAGCCGTTGCTCCCACTTATTTCTCTCTTCATTTGTAATAACCTCTATAAATAGAGGAAGTTGTGAAATAAATAAATGAGAGCCTTTTGTGCTCACTTGACTTGTTTGGTATTATACATATTTGGTCTATCTTGCGCACCAAGTGTTTGGTGATTTGACTTGTTGAAGATCTTGCGAGAT
The DNA here is from genome assembly GCA_036023115.1 of Brasenia schreberi. Lineage (NCBI taxonomy): Eukaryota > Viridiplantae > Streptophyta > Magnoliopsida > Nymphaeales > Cabombaceae > Brasenia > Brasenia schreberi. The sequence goes on along the minus strand of JAYKKT010000071.1, from coordinate 12,509,619 downwards.
CACTTGTATTTGTGTTTTTGGACATCATCGACGAGATTGTGGTGCTACTTTTATATGATATCATAGCTGAAACAATTTATTTATAGTTGTATTAGGATTTATGGTGATTGTGAGAAGATAGTCAAATTTGGGCATTGTTTGGCCAACTTGAGAAAATTAAGGTATTCTTCGCATTTCTTGTTATTGTTAAAAAAGAATTTTAGAAAAAAGTGAGACATTTTATTGTTTATTGATTTTCAACTCTTATCCAAGTTGGGCATGTACTATAAAAAATATTTCATCTCTAAAGACTATTGATGGTACGATCAAAGAGCTCAAATGAATAGAAGAAGGGCTTGAGTGGGAAAGTATAATGCTAAAATTACATGAATTAGTAGCCAAAATATGTATGAAAAACTTTGAAGTAGAATTAACATGTATGATAATGCCTTTGAAACTTAAAAAAAACTTTAGTAAACCCCATTCTCAATACGATTTTGTCTTTCAAATAAATTTGATGGAGATAATAATGCTCAAACATGGTTCCCTGAGCATTAAGGATTATCACAACGAGTTTTCCGATCTTTGAAACCAACTTAGAAGTTTGACAAATTCAAAAAACTTCAAAATATGGATGAGTTTAAAGAATACCTTGACAATCAATACTTATTCTTGTTTATACATGCATTATGAGATGAATTTGATAATATAAAATCAAACTTGATACATAGAAAATCAAGACCCAAAAACTATGAGATCTTGGCCGATTTAGTTTGGGAAATATAAGAGACAACAAAAAAGCGGTTCTTGCTATATCTAGACCCAACATTTATTTGAAGACGTATGTATAAACCTCCGCATGTCAAAAATAGTGAAGGAAACATGCAATTCAAGGGTAATGTTATGTCTTGGTCAAACAAGAGTATAATTTGCCATTATTATTGTAAGGAGAGTGGACATATCAAAACCACTTATCCTCTCTTATTAAGGAGGTTTCTTCATATGATTGTCATTGACAACAAGGAGGAAGTGCTACCATCAAAAATCAAAGAATGGTGCCACTCCTAATTTAGTTTCCAAATTAGGAGGAAGTGCTATAACAAGGAGGAAGTCCTCTACCTCTTTTTCCAAATTTAGTTTTTCATACCTTCTTATCGGTTCTTCTTCTGATCTTCTTTCTATATGTCCAAACCATCTTAAACGATATTCTCTCATTTTATCCTCTATTGGTGCCACTCCTAATTTGTTTCTAATAACCTCATTATGTATACGGCCTTTTCTTGTATGACCACTCATCCATCTCAACATCTTCATTTCTGTCACAGACATCTTTTGTACATGTTGATGATTAACTGCCCAACACTCAGAACCATAAAACATGGCAGGCCTAATTGCTGCTCTATAATATTTACCTTTTAACTTTAGTGGTATCTTCTTATCACAAATAATACCCTCTCCATTTTAACCAACTAGCATGAATTCTATGCGTAACATCTCCATCAATTCTTCCATCACTTTGAAAAATTGACCCTTCTTATTTAAAACTTTCCTTTTGGGGATGTAATGTGTGCCAATTTTAATTTCTATATCCTCTGAAGTAATCAAACGATCAAACTTACATTCCATATATTATGTCTTTGTTCTACTAAATCGGAGGCCTTTGCTTTCTAATGCTTCTCTCCATAGTTCCAATTTTCTATTAACTTTTTCCTTAGACTCTTCCACTAACACAATGTCATCTGTAAATAACATACACTAAGGCACTTCATCTTGAATATGTTTTGTTAACTCATCAATCACTATTATAAGTAAGTATGGACTTAAAATTGATCCTTGATGTAACCCAATATTAACTTCAAAGAAGTTTGTCATTCCTTCATGCATCTTCCTCACACATGTTTTTGCACCATCGTATATGTCTCTTATAAGGTTAATGTAGGTCAATGGGATACCTTTTTTTCTAAGGTTTTCTAAAGGGCCGCCCTCGGTACCCTATCATAAGCTTTTTCTTGATCAATAAATATCATGTGAAGGTATTTCTTTTTTGCTCTAAAATGTTCGATAAGATGTCTCAAAAGGTGAATCGTTTCAATAGTAGATCTGCCTGGTATGAATCTAAATTGGTTCTTTGTTGTACTTGATACTTTTCTTAATCTACGTTCGATAATTCTTTCCCATAATTTCATAGCATGGCTCATTAACTTGATACCTCGATAATTCACACAATTCTGAATGTCTCCCTTGTTCTTATATATGGGTATAAGTGTACTCGCTCTCCATTTCTCGGACATCTTTTGGTTTTTCCATATTTTATTAAATAGTCTTGTGAGCCAAGTGATTCCTATTTCTCCTAGTTTTTTCCAAACTTCTATAGGAATATTGTCTGGTCCTACCGATTTACCACCCTTTATATGTTTAAGAGCCTCTTTGACTTCATTTTTTTGAATACGTCGGTGGAAATTGTGGTTTATATACTTTTTCTGATTTAGCTAACTCTCCTAAGCTAATACTAACATCTTTATTTTCATTAAAAATCTTATAAAAATAGGTTTTTCGGCTATTTCTTATATCATCATTTGTCACTAGAACTTTTCATCCTTGTCTTTGATGCATATAATAGAATTAAGATCTTTATTTTTCTTATCTCTAGCCCTAGCTATCCTAAAAATATCTCTTTCACCCTCTTTTGAGTTAAGTTTTTTTTAGATAAATCCTCCCAAATTTTAGCTTTTGTTTCACTAACGGACTTTTTTCGCTTCCTTCTTTACTTTCTTATAATCCTCTAAAGTTTCACTAGTTTTCTTAGCATAATGTAATTTGTAGCATGCCCTCTTTGCCTTGATTTTATTTTGCACTACTTCACTTCACCACCAAGCTTCTTTTTGTGCTAGTACACCTCCCTTAGATTCACCTAACACATCTTTCGTCACTTTCCTAATATGTATAACCATATTGTTCCACATATCACAAGGTGTACCAAAATAATTTCAAGCATCTCCTTGATGGACTTTCTGTTTAAATATATCTTCTTTCTCGTTTTTGAGGTTCCACCATTTAGTCCGAATAGCTCGATGCACTCTTTTTTTCTTTGTCCATTTTTTTATCTATAAATCCATAACTAAAAGTTGATGTTGGGCGGTTAAACTTTCTGATAAGCCACTCTTATAAGTAATTAAATGTTGATCTCGTTTTTTGAAGATTGTATTGACTATAAAGAGATCAAATGCCATAGCAAAATTTAAAATCTCCCTACCTTCCTCATTTATATCCCTAAAACCAAAGTTTCCATGAATACCTTGATATCCTAATGCCTCTTTACCGACATGTCCATTTAAGTCTCGTCCTAAACAAATCATCTCTCTTTGTGGAATCATTTGAATCACCTTATCTAACTCTTCCCAAAAAGTTGTCTTTATAATATCTTCTAGGCCGACTTGGGGTGCGTAAGCACAAACTATATTCAAAACCTCTACTCTTAACACTAATTTCAACGTCATAATTCGGTCACCATATGGTTGTATGTCTACTACACTATCTTTTAAATCTTTATTTATGATAATACCAACTCCGTTTCGAGCCTTTTCCTTACCTGAGTACCATAATTTAAAACCTTTATCCTCTATCTCCTTTGCTTTTTCTCCAACCCACTTTGTCTCTTGTAAACATAGAATATAAATCTTTGTCCGAATCATAGTATCTACCACCTCCGTTAGCTTACTGGATAATGTTTCAATATTCGAAGAACCAATACGAATCTTATTATCTAGAACTAGCTTCCTTACCCCCAGCATCCATCCATATTGAAAATACGGAGACCCTATCTATAAATTATTCACTACATTCGGACGGTAATGTAGCGGGACTAACTTCTTTACCTACACCCGTCCATGATATAGAAACCCTCTCTGCAATTGATTCATTACATCCGGGCGAAAATATAGTGGCCCTTACTTACTTATCACTACATTCGGGCTCTATAGCGCGTCGCTAGGCGGGAACACCCCAAAACAATGCTCATAATTTGTGTAATCCATGGTATAAAAATCTGACAAAGTTTTATGTTGGTTGTCGAAAGTCTAACATAACTCTCCTCCTTTATCTGGGCTTGGGACTGGCAATGCAAGGGTGATCCCTTACATGGGCGGAGTTTTCTTCGTCCTCTAAAATGATTGGAGAAAATCGAATAGAAGGGTTAAGAAAATATGTAACAACATGCAAATCATGATGCATTTGGTGGTTCCAGCGTGCATCATCTTTCAAACCTTTTTTTAGAAGTGATTGCTTGTGGTTAAGGTTTGTTTGTATTTTCAATTTAGCCATATCTATAACATCTTATATGTACATATAAGACATCACAGGCTTATCTTCACTGTCTACCATCTTCATTACCTTAAATAAAGGTATTTACCCTAAACAATTTATTATAATTTTCTAAAAAAGTGAGTAATCCTACTTGGAGTAAATCTTATCAATGAGGGCGTAATCAATTATCCTACACTTGTATGAATTCATATCAAATACAATACAAAAAAATGATTATAAATAAACTTTATGACATTTCTCCTTGCATCTATAGTCCCTCTTATTTCATCCATTGCACTCAAAGCATTAAGTCTATGCAATATTATGCAATATGCAACACATAAAGTTCATACCAAGCATGGATGGTTCACTTCAAGCATCTTCCTCGTTGTTTTAAAATTTACAGTATTATCAGTAATGAATTGAACAATATTTGAAACACTTATCTCCTCAAGAACTTCCTCAAATGAGTAAATTATCCTCAATTTTATCAATAAGGGACAAGTCATATGATTTAAAAAACAATGTCTAAACAATGTTCTCTTAGGACAATAGACCAAGAAGTTCATGAAAGACCTATGTTGACCATCTGCCCAACTATCAACATAATAGAACATCCCGTGTCATAACCATCAATCATAACAAAATATCTTGTGTCATTCCACGACTCCCTAAATTCAGAACTCCATGCATTAACAATATCAACCTATTTTTTCAGTAATGTACTCCTTAAAGCATGATAAGTAGGAACTCTATAACTAGATTCCATACTGGCAATATCATCCGCCATACTTTAAAATAAAAATGTGTTTGCAATATTAAAAGGGAGGCAATTTTTACAAAAAAAATTCTGTACACTTGAAATTTACTTTCTCAATTACCTCCTTTGAAGTCATAACTGATATAAGATTGAGCTTCAGGAGTCATACGCGAGGTAAAAAATGAAGGCATCTCAGTACCTCTGGCTTTGGTTCCTCTTCTAGTACCCCTCGTAAGCATCGAGTGAGTAGGAGCTCTTGTAGTGGAATAAGAGCTAACTTTACTGCTACTACTGCCAGGACCTATACTAATTTTCTTTTCTTGTCTCTCTTCTCCTCTTCAGCTATCTCTTATTCCAACTCGGTTGTACCATGAAATTCATCAAAATGCATCCCGTAAGAAGCATCTTCAAATGGTTGAGACATATCCCAACCACTTATTTATGTCCTCTCTCACCCTTAATCTTTTCCTTTTCCTCGAAACCTCCTCAATCTCGTGCTTCATTGCTTTGGGAACCCGAGGACAATCACTAGCATCCTTCTTGGTTCCCGCATAGTGGTGTTTCATATGAGAAATATCACATTGCTTTATTACATTGCAAAACATGTTCACAAACTTATTGCCTTCGTATACTATGATGCAATATTTTCATGCCATATCGACCCGATCGAAAGCCATTAAGATAAGACAAGAAGAAAAAGACTTTTTAGTGGTCAAGAATCATGAAATTTTTAAAATCTCCAATTTTTTAAAGTGAAGAATCGGGTAGAATGCAAAAAGAAAGAGATGTGTCACACATTTGACAAAAGCCCTATAGATGGGAGTTGGATTGTGTGAAAACTTGAGAATCTTGTGAATAAACTACGAAATCAACAAGAACAAGGATGAGAAAAGGACGTGGGAGCAAGGGAATGGCGTAAAAGGGTTTGAGAAGAAGCGAAAGTAATTTTTGTAACTTCAAATTCTCAGATTTTATATAAAAAAAATCAGCATCGACTCATATGATATGGGTTGTAACGTATGATACGGCACGATAAATAGCTTCTTGCGATATGTGCGCTTGTGTTGTACCGTATTATCATACGATACGCGGTAAAATCATATGGCTTGTGATTTTGGACTGATGGCTCTTTACTTGATAGCTGATTTTGGATGTTTGTGTATTGCTTTTTTTGCACTTTGCATGGTTCAACTGAGTATAAATTGTGACCTAAGTACTCTCCTCACCTCCAAAATTTCTAGATCTGACAGCTTCATGTTTCTTTCTGCAGGTACACACTTCTAGTTTGTGTCATTACCTCTTTGTGTTACCAAGGCTTATACAATGAGTTGTTGAGGCAGAATCATCGTATGAGATCACAACTTATGACATATAAGGCCCACCCTACACCATTTGCTACCCTATTTTTGAGTTCTTGTGTAAATATTCAAATGCTGGTGTATTAAGAGTTTCCATCATATAGCTAGATGTCCGTGTTCAGATGGTGTACTTAAATTTTCTGACATTTAGATGAATGCCTATGTTTTCGTTATGATGTTTTTCAAGAGACATAGTTTGTTCTGGAAGGGTTGGCTAGGAGATACCCAGAAAAAGAAAAAGAACAATCATTCCTATGAAACAAATTGTAATTAAGAAAACCAAGATGAAACCGGATTTTCTCTTTTGGTGAATTCTTTACAGGCAAGAAGGTGGTGGTTCTTTTGCTTCAGCCCAACTGTCCTTTGTGTTTAAAACTTTGTCATGGAAAATCCTAGTCTTGCAGTTTCTTCCAATGTTTCTCCATCTCGGCCTCCTCCCAAAAGATTTATTTAGCAGCAGATTCCGGATTGGATCTTGAATGACCTCAAATTGAAGGAAGCCATGTCCATTCTCCCTTCTAATTACAATCTGGAAATTCCCAAGTGCATTTGGAGGATCAGGCAATCTGGTGCGAAGCGCTTAGCCCATCAGTTCCCAGAGGGCTTGCTCATGTATTCACTTGTTATATGTGACATCTTTGAGGCTTTCACAGAGATACAAGAATGCTTTGTGTTGGGTGATGTAACTTATGGTGCTTGCTGCATTGATGATTTCTCTGCTTCTGCTCTGGGTGCCGATTTTCTTATTCATTATGGTCACAGTTGCTTGGTGCCGGTCGACGTGACTAGCATTCCCTGCTTGTATTATGATTGACGTGAAGCATTTGGTTGATACCGTAAAGAATCAATTTTCTCCTCAAGTGAAGCTTGCGCTGGCTGGAACCATTCAGTTCTCATCGGCAATCCATGCTGTAAACACTGAACTTGAAAATGAAGCTGATAACCAAACCCATCGACATATAGCTGTGCCCCAAGCTAAGCCATTATCTGCTGGGGAAGTTCTAGGGTGCACCTCTCCTTCCCTGCCCAAGGACATGGTTGATGCTGTGGTCTTAATTGCAGATGGACGCTTTCATCTTGAAGCTTTCATGATTGCCAATCCTGATATAGAAGCATATCGCTATGATCCTTATCTCAAAGCTCTGTTCCTAGAAAAGTATGATCATAGTGGCATGAAAGAAGCTCGGAAGAAGGCCATTGTGCGAGCTATGGATGCTCGTGTGTGGGGCATTGTTCTTGGCACACTGGGGCACCAAGGAAACCCAAGGACTCTTGATCATGTACAGCATCGTTTAACAGAAAAAGGTTTTACTTCAATGGTGGTTCTTTTATCCGAAGTTGTTTGAGGACTCTGTGGACGCTTGGATTCAGATAGCTTGTCCTCAACTTTCCATTGACTGGGGAGAATCATTTAATAAACCTTTGTTAACCTCATTTGAGGCTGAAGTTACCCTTGGTTTCATTCAGCTTGGGTGGGAAAGGCAGTCTTCCTTTGTGACCGAAGCATGCAATGTTGATGGTGCCAATGATTGTTTGGCTTGTGGGAAAACTTCTGCTGCTGCATGCGTTGAGCAAAGAACCATTGCAGATGGAGGTCCATGGAATTCTTTTTATGCTAGGAAGAATTTGCAACCGAGGCCACATCTTTCAACTTCAAGTGCTGGTGTTTGAGTACTCCGTAGCAGATGCATGAAATCTTCAAGTGAGGGGCTAACCATACTATTGTCTTGCTTATACGGAGTCTGGGATATGAAACTTGAATCTTGTGACTGAGGCCTCGATTCCTTAGCTGATTAACTTTTCGGTTAGTCATGCATGAACTGGCCCTGCCAAAGGATTTGTCCAAGAAACGGACTTCTCAACCTCTGGTCAGGTCTGCAGCAAAAAGGCGCTCATCAAATTGCGTATTTTTATGACCAAATTTTCCTACACCTAGTGCCTCAAGATACGATGGGTTCCAAGGGTACTTGGTGAGAGAACCGACCTTACTGAATCAATACTGAAATCTTACTTGTTTGCTTGTGCTTTCGGCAAATCTTGCAACTCTTCATCAACTTCACATAGCAAAAAGATGAAAAGCAGGAAAACCACTATGCATGAGGTTTTAAGTGTGATACTTCACTTGCACTTTTTCTTCATTGGCAATAGAGATTGATGCTCTCTGAAGTATGCTACCAATGAATCTTTAATTATGTTAGAGTGGTTCAGATATGTGAATGTTATTTTGATGGAAATTATTTGTTTTAGACTCAGAATTCAAGTGTTTATGGGAAAGGAAAATGTCCATTGCTTTCGTATCAATCTGCACATGCAATGAAAGAGCCAAAGGTGGTTTTATTTTCTGCGCAAACATGTTCATGGGAAGGGGCCTTGTGGTCCTGGTATTTGTTAAGACTAGGCATTGGGTGAGGGTCCTAAGGGCTGTGACAATGTGTCACACTCGGTTTCGCTTGAGCAAGGATTGACCATTAAGAAAGTCTGTCAGAGAGCCAAGATCTGTGAATTTGATCAGTGACTTGTAGGTTTGCAATTTCTTTTGTAGGCCTCAACAAACGTGCAGTGCACTGATTATGTGTGTGGGAGCGGTCATTATGGTGGGATTTGCCACTAGTGTGTTTGATAAATTCTGGAGAATCCACATAAGGATGACAGTTCTGGATCCATGCTAAGAATTCAGTTCAGTTATTGTTCTTTTGTTGTAATTGGTAAGTCGGGGTTAGCAAACTTCTACTAGATATGCTAAAAGCTTCTTTGAAGTGCCCCCCCTAACCAGGAGAGTCGCGGCTCCTGTAAATTCCATCCGAGATACAGCAAGATGTTTTTCTTGCCTCAAAAATTCGTGCATTTTCCTCTCTAACTTGCTGTGCATAAGCAGGATATATGCAACGCATGTTAACATGATCACATCAGACAAAAGCAAAGATTCATAGAAAGCCATAAGCAAACAATGCAAGAGGACCAAATAAACAAAGTAGAGTAAGTCACTTATATGATCCAGTCGTTCTCATGGACCAAATTAAGCTCTATGAATTTAATATCTATTAAAATTTTCACAAAGTGACTTTGATCTTAGTTCAATTTGCTTAACCAAGTCCATCTAAATTACATGAGCCATATTAAGGTCGAATGTAGGCTTAGTTGTTGTATAGCATTCATCCATTAACATCCATGGGCCTTTTGGTTAAGGAGGATGTAGAGGATAAAAGAGTTGAGTTAAAGAACACTATAAGGCTGGCGAACCTCCACGCTCTTGTGAAGCCGGATTGAGGTTCAAGGTAGGTTTAGATGGCCAAATTTGTGATGTCTTCTTTATCATGCTTTGAATCAACTTTTTTTTTGATAGGCAAGCTGGAGTTAGGTAGACCCGATGAGATTATCTTTTGTTTCACAATAAGGACACTATAATGAAGGAGTGTATCTAGGTGGTTTCTGTTGGTGTTGACATCTTGTAAATAGCACGGTTCTTAAGTGGTTGCCACTTGATAGATCGAATTTAACGTCTTAAGAAGAAGGTTAAGATAGTGTTATTCTTCAAAGCACGATAAATGCCAACCTTTAGGTTTATTTGTCACAATCTATATCAAATAACCAGATGAAATGGACCCCTCCAAATACCTTTAGGATACAACGGAGACCCTTAGTTGTCTTACACAAATGCAACCAAATCTTACAAACTAACAAAGCAAAATTGATAATATTACAAATTCAATTAGCACTGCAATAGGACTTGTAAACTCTATTGAAAAACTAAGTATGAAAGGATACACACCATAAGAGAAAAGTTGGATTAATCTTGTTTAACAATACTACTATATATACACATGATGAAGATGTAACTCATGACCTACTAATAAGCATAATATAACTCAAGAAGGTAGTTAATGTTACAACATGATTGCTAATTGCACATGAGTTACAACCACTATCATGTGATATTAATGACCACAATTTGTACTCAAGTAAGTATCTCTTAATGCCACAACATGACTCTTAAATGCTCATGAGTTACATTTATTATCTAGTGCTACTAATGAATACAATTGCCATTCAAGTGACTTTTAATATCACAACATTACTACAAAATGTTTATGAGTTACAACTACTATAAAGTATTACTAATGACTAAAATTGTTACTTAAATAAGTGATTTTTAATGCTACGTGCAAAATGCTCATGAGTTACATCAACTATCAAGTGTTATTAATAAGCATAATCGTCACTCATGTAAGTGATTTTTAATGCCACATCAAGACTTCAACTATAATCCTTCACCAAGTATTTTAGAAATTACCCAACCGTTTATCCTTCTAATAGTAATGTTTCCAAAGGCATCCATTTGAGCTAACAAATGAAGCATGTGATTCCTCTTTCTCGGTACACATTGGCATTATATTCCTTCAAACCTTTTTTTGACTGTTCAAACTTCCTTTATTTACTTGTTATCTATTGTCTTCATCCATCATGACCTTCATCAATGAGACACCACAAGTGCATTTTCATGATCCTATGATGCAAGTGCAAAATTGAAGATTTCAGCCCACCAAAACAGCTCATATTATATACCTTGCCTCATCTAAATTAATCTACCCAGCTATCACAAGAAACTCTTTGTGTGTAATCCACTAGCCATTGAGCACCACCAACACTAGCAGCGGAAAGTTTCAACCGTCCTTTTGGGACTGAAATCTAGCTGCTCAGGAAAATCCAAAGATGCAAATTCTTTGACAGCAATATGTGATTCCAAATGCAATTCATAATTTCTAGGACTGTAAGGGTGCATTTGATTAATGGTACGAGGCCCTTAGTACTATAACAGTAGGCTTAGACCTACATGGGCTTGTAAGAACCATGGCTATGTAATTCGTGAGTGGAATTGATACTTAGATTTTATGCAAGATCGGATAGCAATATGAGAAAGGAGCCGCTTGGGTTTTTGTGCAAATCTCATGAGAGAGAAGGAAGCGCTCCAAACTGGGCTGTTGAAAAAAAATAAGATGATTCCCTCTCTTCCAAATAAACACAACCACCAAAACCATCCAAGAATGCTTCATCTCTTTTTCTACCATTTTATAAACTCCCCAACCTCCAAGTGCTTGAATAATATTTGTACGAGGCATCCATAAGATTTCTTATTGGACTGTGTACCATGAAATTACTTTCATAATCTGCTTCATTTGTCAAATTGATCTGTGTGAGAGTATAAAGGATTGCATCTAAAATATTGAAGGTGACAACAGACTTCCTTGGTGTTGACTGTTCATCTCACCAACAACATTATCTTTTCACTCCAAGTCTTGAATTTTGTGCTTTTGAACAATCGGTTAACTATGCTATCTTACTTTAAAGATTGGAAACACAAGAAACTTCAGTAGGAGCTTATCTTCAGTTCATCTACAAACTTGCTTGGTTTGGTGAGCTCATGCCATGGCGAGAAAAGAATTTAAAAGACTTCTCCTTGTTCACCAGCAGCCTAGATTAATTTGGCATTGAATCCTTTGATGATGTCCATGAGTTTCGCTACGGACTGTTTTTTTCATTGAAAGTCTATTAACTTAATCACTTCTCAATAAGAATAACGATGGTGGAATTTACGTCTCTCAATATCTTCCAATTGTGATTTTTTTACTGTTGTTGCAGGCGTCTCTATTGATTATATCCTAGTACTTGTGGTAGAAAGTGTTTCCTGTTCCATGTTATCCCTTGCACCACCCGAAGTTAAGTATCAAGCTTATAAGTTGCCCATCTTGTTTCCAAATCCATAGTTATTTTAATGTTTAATACTAATCTTGATTGCAATTGAAGATTTCTATACAACAGTTAATTAAATCCACTGTTTTGATGTATTATTTGAAAAATAATATTTTAAAATCATCATGTCTTGACCCATTGACCCAATTCCGTAAAAAAGCAACCCAATCTCATATTTTTAGCCTATTTGGTGAATTAAGATGTAGAGTAGCATTGCCTCTGGTTCTTGTTCGTGCCACAGATTGGAGAAAGTCTTGCATGTACCATGTGATTGCTCGCGCATTTTAGCCTATTTGGTGTCGATTACTCCAGATGAGAAGGCACGGTTTTTCAATATGCACCTCATTGAGTGGTGTGTGGCAAATCTCCAAGGTACCTCCATTTTCATGGAAAGTATTGAGTAATTGGATCGTGGATCATTTTTATGATGAGTTATTAGTTTATTAGGAAGTGGTGCAATGAGCCATTTTCCTGGATGATCAATGTTTTTCGTGAATACCCACTTAGCATCATCCATAGATACACAACTCAATTATGCAATCATGGAAAAACAAGTATCGGAGAGATTAAATTTCAACAATTAAGCATTTTCTAATACTCGATAAGGTGGGCTACATGGATTCTTTGTTTCCTAGAGCTCAATCATATGTCATGCTAACAATTAACTCAACATAAGCTAGATCAATTTCTAACACTTTTCTCATATTTCTTTTCCTTCTTTTAACATTTTCACCGTCTAGTTTCTCATACTTTCTTAGTGAAGCTTTCTTGTATATTTTTTCTACGTGTTCAAACCATCTTAAACTATATATATATATATATATATTTTATCATCTATTGATGTCACTTACAATTTGTTTCTTATAACATGACTATACAGCTATCTCAACATCTTCATTTTGACATCTTTTATACATATCGATGATCGGATAGAGATAGGTTAAGATAAACTATAACAGGACTAATAAGGAAAACCAGATGATGACAGGAATGCAGTCGAACATTGAGGGATGTGATCTTAGCTAGGTGGTTTGAAATACGTGAACACCTAAACTGCAACATCAAAAACATAAATTAGATAGTAAACACCTAAAATGAATGAAATACGTGAACTTATAAATATATGTGGGGTCACATCAACACAAGAAGAAGAAGAAGGGCATGACACAAAGAAACAATACTGAACAAAGGCAGCATACTCCATAAGAAGGACCTTTAGAGCTGCCATACTACCATATATGGGTTACTGCCACAAAATAGACCAAAAAACTCGAAATGTTAAGTTCCAAACAATACAAATGACCATCACTACGTCATTAAGTTCAGACTTACATAAGGAATGCAGGTACAATAAGCTATTGAAGGTTTTGACTCCATAGACAATTAGACAAAAAACAAATAATAAATTGCATCTCTTTCGAATGTGCCTAGGAATTCCTTTCTAACACCTAACATCATTTACAACACCAACTGAATGCACCATAAACCGATCTCTAGCACCAAAGTTTTACAAGGAATAAGAAAGAGGGTAGGTTCATGTAAAGGAGAAGAAAGAGAAGAAAAAAAGAACAAGAGGCACTACACCGAAGAAGAAGGAGAAGAAAGGAAAGATGTTTGAGCATCAAGAATAACTATTCGCCGGAAAGTCGTTGAAAGATTTCATTGCTGAAAAGGTACCGAGGGTAGGAAGCAAAGGTGAGAGGCAGACACAGGCAGGGAATGAGATTGCAGATTAGGGTAAACAACGATTAAGAGGTTGGCTTGTCCGTCAAGGCGAGAGGCCCACCTAAGCCTCGAGTCTAGATTAGCAACCCCTACCCTGGGCCGTTCTTCGCGCTGGAAATTGGGCCTAGGAACGATGGTTCCATCGGATCCTTCCTTCTTATGCAACATACTGAACCTTGCAAGCATCAAGAGAAAAAACATAAACACATGAGAAAATATGAAAATAATTGAAGCTGGCCTAGATATCTTGTGCTTAAAAGGGGCTAACTAGTTGTCATTTGTTAAAGAGAGAAGTCTCAAGGGCACTTTTAGAAGCCATCACTAACTTGAATTGCAGATTTTGTAGAGAAACAATCCATCAGCTAGAAATGAACATGTGCCCATTTGTAGAGTGTTCCACATTGAAGAAAGCAAGAGATGATGACGAACATGGTGCCCCACCAAACACATTAGTAACCACGAAACTTTTCCTTCAATCTCATTAGGAATTATGTCAATGGCAGACCGAAACACGTCGAACAAAAGAGGGTAGGATCACATGTTCAGAATTTATCAAGGAAGCAACAAGGAATGCGTTATCAATATGAATCTAGTGAGAGACTGCTCACCTGAAAAAAGTTGTTAATTTAGACATATTTCACCTCAGATAAAAATTAGTTTGTATTTGCAAATGTCAAGCGAGAAGGATCACAAGATTAGTCACTATGAACATATCATAGTTAACACTAAATCAATTAACATAAGCATATTTCACCTAAAAAACTTGGTGTTTTTTAATATGAAGCAAGAAGGATAACGTACAAGTAGTTTAATATGAACATATAGTTAAACCTAAAATTTAACATAGAAATTTGTTGTTAAGGGAATAGAAAATCATCAAAATGAAGACGAAGCATAAATTTCCCCAAGCAACTCGGTAGCTTTATGATCCCCAAAAAGGCACATTATAAAGGAGCCAATCTCTCTCTCTCGTGTGGATATGGCAGTATCAGGGGATTTGGAAAGATTGTAGCATAAACAAGTACGTTTGGAGTTGGGGAGGTTAGTTAATGATTGTGTCTGCTGCTTAGGAGTTGGTGTTTGAAGAGAAAAGAATGGGGGTTTTCCCATAATGAGTATTTTGAAGAGACATACAGGTAAAAGCAGCAGCCATGCGGTTTTTGTTCGGGAGTATATGCCGGCAATGGAATAATTTTGGAGGCTGTTCAACGGTGAAGGATACACTCAACAGATTCGGTTTCTGTTGAACATGGCCGAGGAACAGATTGGCTCTGTTGCAAAAGGAGAAAGATGTGTCTGAGAGAGAAAAGATGATGATGATATAACGATGATCGAATATTTTCGAGAGAGAGAGAGAGAGAGAGAGAGAGAGAGAGAGAGAAAGACGTGATTGTTGCAGCTCGTCCTTAGAGGCTAAGTTACAAATGGCCCAGACGGAATCTGGGCGTCGACAACTTTTGACAAAAAGGAGGGGTCGTGGGGCACTCGATTCGTTTGATGGGAATCTGAGACTACGACTAAGGGATGTTCATGGGACGGAGTGGAACCAAAGTCTTCAATCCCGTCATCAATGATGGTTCATTAATGTCCCTTCCTACTACCGCCGCTACTGTAAGGAATATACAAAGAAACACTCAAGAAAAAAAAACACGAAAAAAACTGATAAAAATTAAAACTCTATAAAACTCCAACCCAAACAACCTGAGTCGAAGCAAATCACAGTTCAGGGGAACATAAACTTTTTAAAACCAATTAAGAGAAGGATCAGAGCCGAGTTCGCCAGATGAAAATTTGCTGTCTTCATCTCCGCTTTGATCTTTGTTAAAGATTTTTTCATCTCTCTTCGTTTCTGTTTTCACTCCCCAAATTCACTCATTAGAAAAAGATCCCCAGAAAGAGCAAGCATCCCTATCCATACGACATGTCTCGCTTACATCACACGAAAAAATAACTTTGCGTTATCGGCCTGTTTGGCACTCCAATGCAAACAAGCCCTTGGTTAATGCATCTAGCCGTCCCAAGTTTTGCACTTTCGTTCCTGTGACCAGAAACAAAACATAAGCTTAGACTGGACCTTATGGGACCAGGTTATGCATGTAACTCGTACAGTCTTTTCATTGGGGTGTGTTTAACACATTGTTTCCGAGAAACTGGACTTCAATTTTGATTGCTCACAGTTCTATAAACTCTTCTATGGCTCAACACCATGGTTTCATAAGTAGAAAACTTCAATACGAAGAAGAGGTTAGTCACATGAATTGGACAGAGTGGCTTAACACAAAAACTTAAGCACCTCCTCCTCTTTCGTATTGCTACTCAATCTGGTACGAAAATCAAATTGAGGATACTCCTCACATAATAAAAAAACTAGTTACATTGCCATGCCTAGACCTACAATTCTAGTACTGACACAAGGAATCAAGCACACCACCCTTGGGCTTCCGGACTTCACCAGAGAAAGCAAGTCATAACAATATAAACCTGAAAACGAAGGAGATGAACTGATAGAGTTTGACTAGACTCTTTCTTTTGGCTAAGGGCATCCCCCAACTTGAGAGGTGTGCGACTGACTGAAGACCAAGATAAGGGCATCCCCACGTTACAGCACATGCCTGGAAGAGAGAAAACCACATTGAGGAAACGCGGTGAGATCGCTGTCACAATCGTAGCAACGTGGGATTCGATGTAGACGACCCACATGAATCATCAGACTGGGAAATGTTGAGGCAGGCCTTTTCTGCTTCTTCCTTATCGTCCTCTTCGATCTCTTGAGAAAACCATCTCGTACTTCTTTCAGAGGAAGGGGTTTCTTTTATTTTCTGAGACTCATCTGGGTTTCCTCTCACAATAAGGAGTTCGGCACTTGGTTTTCAACCAATATTGAGACCGTTTTGTTCTGAATCTAGTTGCTGGGACGGCTCTTCACTATTTAGTTAGTGTGATATTGTTAAGTCTTTCGATACGAATCAGTGGGAATTTGTCAATGTAGTCGATAGAGTTTGCGAAATACTGCGTGAATTTCGATGGCGAGATAATGCTGAGCTGAAGAAGATCACCCCTAAATTGACTTCACATCATGTAGCAAAAGTTATAGTGTCACAAGGATGCGAAATCTGCACCCTGTTCTTCTATTGGATTGGTGAGCGTCCCGGCTATCGGCATAATATGGATTGCTTCTTTGCTTTATTGAATCTGTTGATTAAGGAACGTTTATTCAAACTGGTGGGTGCTAAGTTGATTTTGATGATTAAGGCATGTGTAAGTGAGGAAGAGGTTTTGAAGGTTCTTGATTTTGTGAATGAGATCGAATTGAAGGGTTTTCTGGTTACTATTGAAGCATATAATACAATTTTGATACAATTAGGGAGGTTTGGATCAGTTACTGCTTCTCAGAATGTCTATGCTCGGCTATTGAGTCGTGGACTATGGCCGACCTTATTGACTTTTAATACCATGATCAACATTCTTTGTAAGAACGGAATGGTCGAAGAGGCTATGGTGTTCTATGGACGGATTCACGAATCTTATTATCAGCCCGACACCTTCACTTAACCTCTTTGATTCTCGGCCATTGTAGGAACAACCATCTCGATGATGCTTTCAGGTTGTTCAGACAAATGATTGAGAAGGGAATCAAACCCAATGCAGTAACATATTCGACTCTGATTAATGGTCTGTGCACTATAGGGATGTTGGATGAGGCATTAGATCTTCTTAAGCAAATGATGGAGAAAGGATGTGAACCTACTGTTTATACTTGTACTGTGCCTGTTTCTTATCTTTGCTCTTCTGGTCGTGTCATGGCTGCAATTCGTCTGGTTGATCGTGTGAGGAAGAGGGGGTGCAAACCAAATGCGCAGACTTACACATCACTTATTAGTGGCATTTGTGCTGCTGGGCAACTTAAACTGGCATGTGGTTTGTTTCAAAAGATGTTCCTCGCAGGCATTGTTCCTAATATTGCCACATGTAATGCTTTAATAGATGGATTCTGTAACGCAAGGATGATGGGATCTGCATTGGATCTTCTAGAGTACATGAAGAAGCGTGGCCACATGCCAAATGTTCAAACTTACAATGAAATTATAAAGGGATGTTGTATATCTCATAAGCTGGAAAAGGCTATGATTGTTTTCAATACCATGATGAAGACAGGACCACTGCCAACATGTGTAACATACAACACACTCATAAATGGATATTGTGAAATAGGGCAACTCAAGAATGCTACCAGGGTATTTGAATTGCTGAAAGCATGCAAATGTCTTCCTGATGAATGAACCTATGCGGAACTAATTTGTGGATTTTGCAAACAGGGTCAGGTAGAAAGAGGTTTCAATATGCTTAGAGAAATGTCTGAAGTTAGTTTGAATCCTAATGAGGTTGCATTCACTTCATTGATTGATGGTCACTGTAAGATTGGAAAAATGGATAATGGTCTTTCTTTAATGGAGACGATGCGTGAGTGTGTAACTGGTCACTGTAAGTGTGTGGCTAGTTGTTTCTCTAACAATTTTCAACATGTACTGTTAACTTTGTGGTAGACCATATCTGTTGTTGCAAATGTTGATGCTGCTGCTGCCGTTCCTGTTGATGATGATATGAGTATGCCTGCCTGTGCATGCTGAATCTTCGGACTTGGGTCAAGGTTGAAAATACTAAACTTGTGATACCTATCTGCCCTAGCAAAACAATCATTTTGGCTACGGGTCTCTAGTCATGGATGTGAAAAAGGGTTCTGAAGCAGAGGGTACTACCATGCCTTAATAAGCATAATACAATGTCTGCATTCCCTTTGTTTCGATTGTCTAAGGTTTCAACCTTTAGGGAGAAAACTTCGAATTGCACTGGGGTTGGAAAGATGGCCAGATGGAACTCCAGTTGGAAGGGATGAGAAATTAGACAATAAACACTTTAAAGGAAGGTTACTAAAATGTTGGAAGGAGACACTAAAACTAGTATTGTCTGTACCGTATCGTAACATGTATCATTTTTCTTCATGATACGATCGTATCATAATATATCATAAATTTTTAAAAAATAATTTTAAAAATCAAGAAAAATAGAAAAATTCTAAACAATTCTTATAAATCAAATTTTGGGTAAATATTGATCCATTGAACATTAATTCAAATTACAAGTACAACTTTCATTAGCCAACAATAACAAATTGTTCTTAATATATAGGTATAACAAGTGATATCTTATATTATAATATGTTTCTATAGACGTATTTCTACTAATAGTATACATATAATGAGTGATATCTTATATCACAATGTGTTCTTATGTTAGTTCCTATTGAGTGAAACTGTTTCTCAGGATGCATTTCTTCACTCCTCAAGGGTATTGGAGATGAGCAAAAAAATACTTAGGTTGCTCAACAACAACAACAACTAAGCTTTTTCCCATACTAGACGGGGTCAGCTACATGGATTATTTGTTTCCACAGAGCCCTATCATGTGTCATGTTAGCTGTTAACTCACAATAAGCTGGATCATTTTTTATTGTTTCTTTCCAATACTTTTCTCGTTGTCCTCTACCTCTTTTAATACTTTCAAATTCTAGTTTTTATACCTTCTTACATGTTCTTCCTTTGATTTTGTTTCTATATGTTCAAACCACCTTAAATGATACTCTCTCATTTTATCCTCTATTGGTGCCACACATAATTTATTTCTAATAACCTCATTATGTATAGGTCTTTTCTTGTATGACTACTCATCCATCTCAACATCTTCATTTCTGTCACAGACATCTTTTGTACATGTTGATGATTAACAGCCTAACACTCAGAACCATAAAACATGGCAGGTCTAATTGCTGCTCTATATTATTTACGTTTTAACTTTAATTGTATCTTCTTATCACAAAGAATACTTGATGCTCCTCTGCATTTTAACCAACCAACATTAATTCTATGCACAATATCTCCATCAATTCTTCCGTCACTCTAGAAAATTGACCCTAGGTATTTAAAACTTTCCTTTTGGGGGATGCAATGTGTGCCAATTTTAATTTTCATGCCCTCTGGATTAACTAAATGGATCAAACTTACATTCTATATATTCTGTTTTTGTTCTACTAAGTCAAAAGCTTTACTTTCTAATGTTTCTCTCTATAGTTCCAATTTTCTATTAACTTTTTTGTTAGAGTCCTCCACTAACACAATGTCATTTGTAAACAACATACACCAAGGTACTTCATCTTAAATATGTTTTGTTAACTCACCAATCACCATTATAAATAAGTATGGACTTAAAGTTGATCCTTGATGTAACCCAATATTAACTTCAAAGAAGTCTGCCATTCCTTTATAAGTACTCACACATGTTTTTGCACCATCGTACATGTCTCTTATAAGGTTTATGTATGTCAATAAGATACCTCTTTTTTTTAAGGTTCTCCAAAGAACCTCTCTCGGTACCCTATCATAAGCTTTTTCTAGATCAATAAATATCATGTGAAGGTGTTTCTTTTTTGCTCTAAAATGTCCCATAAGATATCTCAAAAGGTGAATCACTTCAACAGCAGATCTGCCGAGCATGAATCCAAATTGGTTCTCTATTGTAGTCGATACTTGTCTTAACTTACGTTCGATAATTCTTTCTCACAATTTCATAGTGTAGCTCATTAACTTGATATCCCAATAATTCACACAATTATGAATGTCTCCCTTGTTCTTATATATGGGTATAAGTGTACTCGCTCTTCATTCTTTGGGCATCTTTTGATTTCTCCATATTTCATTAAATAGTCTTGTGAGCTAAGTGATTTCTGTTTCTCTTAAGATTTTTCAAACTTCTATAGGAATATTGTCTGGTCTTACTGATTTACCACCCTTGATATGTTTAAGAGCTTCTTTGACTTCATTTTTTTGAATACGTCGGTAGAAATTGTGGTTTATATACTTTTCTGATTTGGCTAACTCTCCTAAGCTAATACTAACATCTTTATTTTCATTAAAAAACTTATAAAAATAGTTTTTCATCTATTTCTTATATCATTTGCCACTAGAATTTTTTCATTCTCGTCTTTGATGCATCTAACAGAATTAAGATCTTTGGTTTTCTTATCTCTAGCCCTAGTTATCCTAAAAATATCTCTTTCACCCTCTTTTGAGTTGAGTTTTTTTATATAAATTAACCCAAATTTTAGCTTTTGTTTCATTGATGGCTTTTTCGCTTCCTTATTTGCTTTCTTATAAGCCTCTAAAGTTTCACTAATTTTTTAGCATAATATAATTTATAGCATGCCCTCTTTGCCTTGATTTTATTTTGCACTACTTCTCTCCACCACCAAGCTTCTTTTTGTGCCGGTACACCTACCTTAGATTCACCTAACACATCTTTCGCCACTTTCCTAATAAGTATAGCCATATTGTTCCACATATCACAAGGTGTACCAATATAATTTCAAGCATCTCCTTGAAGGACTTTCTGTTTGAATATATCTTATTTCTCGCTTTTGAGGTTCCACCATTTAGTTTTAATAGCTCGATGCACCCTTTTCTTCTTTGTCTATTTTGTTATTTGTAAATTCATAACTAAAATTCGATGTTGGGTGGTTAAGCTTTTTCCTGGAATTACCTTGCAATCTTTACAACATGCTCTATCATTTTTTCTACAAATAAAGTAATCAATTTATGTTTGTGATAAGCCACTCTTATAAGTAATTTAATATTCATCTCATTTTTTGAAGTTTGTATTGACTATAAAGAGATCAAATGCCATAACAAAATTTAAAATCTCCCTACCTTCCTCATTTAAATCCCCAAAACCAAAGTTTCCATGAATACCTTGATATCTTAATGCCTCTTTACCGACATGTCAATTTAAGTCTCTTCCTAAACAAATCATCTCCCCTTGTGGAATCCTTTGAATCACCTTATCTAACTCTTCCTAAACAGTTGTCTTTATACTATCTTCTAGGCCAGCTTAGGGTGCGTAAGCACAAACTATATTCAAAAACTCTGCTCCTAACACTAATTTCAACGTCATGATTCGGGTACCATATCGTTGTATGTCTACTACACTATCCTTTAAATCTTTATTTATTATAATACCAACTCTGTTTCGAGCACTTTTCTTACCTAAGTACCATAATTTAAAACCTGTATCCTCAATCTCCTTTGCTTTTTCTTCAACCCCCTTTGTCTCTTGTAAACATAGAATATGAATCTTTCTCTAAATCATAGTATCTACCACCTCCATTAGCTTACCAGACAATATTCCGATATTCTAAGAACCAATACAAATCTTATTATTTAGGACTAGATTCCTTACCCTGCATCCATTCATATTGAAAATGCGGAGACCCTTTCTGTAATTTATTCACTACATCCGGGCAATACTATAGCGGGACTAACTTCTTTACTCACACCCATCCATGATATGGGAACCCTCTCTACAAATGATTCAGTACATCGAGGCGAAAATGTAGTGGTTCTTGCTTACTTTTTAGTGCATTTGAGCTTTGTAGCCTGTCGCTAGGCGGGGATGCCCCAAAGCAATGCTCATAATTTGTTTAATCTATGGTATAAAAATTTGACAAAGTTTTACGCTGGCTGTCGAAAGCCTAACACAACCCTCCTCCTTTATTCAGGCTTGGACCGGCCATGCAAAGGTGATCCCTTACATGGGCGGAGTTTGTTACTTAGTTTGCTCAAATTGGAAATTAATAAATCAGATGATTTAATGACCCCCAAAGTCTTGGTCCTAATTCTACATTTTGTTCTTTTAGTGACAATTGTTTTCATAATCAACAAGATTTTCTTTTCTTTAGCAAAACCCTAGTTTTGTTGTTGCAGATTAAGGTACTAACAATTCACTCCATAATTAATTAGTCTTACTGAACTAGGGTGAAGCAAATTGGCTCGAAAATAGCATATAACATAAAAATTATATCACTATTTTTGTAAAAAAACATAAATATTGAATGAAAGGAAAAAAACTACTATTCTTTGTAAACCAGGGGCTTGTCGCGATACATGGCCAATTTGTGATACACCCCTTGTAACATTTCGTGATATGATATGCTCCTTGTATCTTATCGTGATACAATACGGGGCGATACACAAAACACTACTAAAACATGATGTTGCTTTTTTAGAGTTAAATGCTAATATGACTAAGATCTTAGTGACGATCTAGAATTCATATAGCTGACCTCACTTAATGTAGGAACAAGCTTGGTGTTTGGTTTGGTTTGTGGTGTGATGTCTAGATATGACATTCAGATCTGGTATCAGGAGCAAGTTATTCTAGGATGTCCCCTCAATAAGAGTAGCTCACTGTACTCTGGTGTGTGATATCAGTAGATTGGATTTCGTACCAAGAGCTGGTTATTTTGTGAGTCGAGCTACTGCCACTGGTGATGTGAGATTTGTATGTTACTTAATGGAATTAGAAGAAACCTTGGATCATTTTGAGATTCATCCTTTTGTGGGAGAGGCTTGGATATGGTATATATTTGAATCATAGCTTAAATGAATACAATTCCAATCATTTTTTGATACTCTACATGTTGTCACAGAGTTGCTTATAACCTTTGTATTTTTTGATTCCAGTATTCTTCAGGGATGATCCTTGAACTAGGTATCCTATGTTAGAACTGCTGGAAAACGTGGTAGTGCACCGAAGATCGAATATTACAAACATAAGAGAATAAATGAAGAGATAATGTGGTGATCGAACGAGGGTGCAAGCCCCCAATAGAGCCCTCCTCTCTCTCTCTCTCTCTCTCTTTCTTAATCTTAGTCTCTTAACCCTAATACAAAACATCCAACCCTTATATAATGGGTTGTAAAATAGAAAATAACCAAAATGCCTTTAGTATTACGGGTAATTACAATAATACCCAAATATAAGAAATTACAAAACTAGCACAAAAAATAGATACATATATTCTTCAACACTCCCCCTCAAGTTGGAAGTGAGATACTTCGAACTCCAAACTTACCGAAAAAATGGTTCTTTCTTTGCTACATGTGCACCAATGATTTCTATGAGGCATCTTTAAATCAACTTGAATAATGAATAACACATGGGTAGCACATGACCCTTTTATATGTGTCAGTTGCTCCCTCTCTTTCTTTTCCATGAAGTGGATGGGAAGCTACACTTCAAAAGTCATTTTTTTCTCCTCTTGAGAAAGTTTATCTTTTATGGTATGAGGTACTATCTCTACTATACACACTTTAAACGACTTTTTCTATGCCTCTTAACATGATGATTGCTGCTAGTGTGTTGGTTGGGTATCCTCTCTCTACCACTCAAATAGCAATATACATACTTCTGCTCATACTAGTCGGTTTGTGCCCCTTCACATGGTGACTCCAATTGCTTTTTCCAGCCCTCTTAGCTGTTTACTTCTACAACTCAAGGTTAATCTTCATGCTTCTTGGTAATATTGTCACATTCTATAAGAAATAATAAATCTGCCTCTTCTATGATTTGATTTTCAACATACGAAGTGATAA
The DNA here is from genome assembly GCA_036023115.1 of Brasenia schreberi. Lineage (NCBI taxonomy): Eukaryota > Viridiplantae > Streptophyta > Magnoliopsida > Nymphaeales > Cabombaceae > Brasenia > Brasenia schreberi. The sequence continues at coordinate 12,485,266 of JAYKKT010000071.1, read as the reverse complement.
AAAAATAATTTTTTGCACTCTATCTTATCCTTCTATGTGCATTTTTGTTGTTTGACTAAATGAAAAACATAAACCAACCACTATATCATACTAGCTGCATCTTTTTCTATTTTTCCAGACCTCTTGTTTGTCCATTTTCAACAACCTTCATAGTTGCAACACTTTTTTAGCAACCTTCATGACTGTAATATTCTTCAACTCAGCCTTCATAATTGTTCATCTTCAACAGCTTCATGGCTGCGATAATTTTTAATAACTTCTTGGCTGCAACAAACTTTTATCACCCTTCACGACTATTTTTTCAACAATTTTCATAGTTGCAAATTCGTGCAATCTCACTGGCTGTAAATAAAAATATTTATTCGGTCCTTGTGACTGTAATCTTCAACAGCCTTAGCAACTCTCTTTGCTGCACACATTTAACAGCTTTCTCTGCAAAAATATTTCTACTTTTGATGAATAGCATGATAAGATAAATGAGGACCAAAGCCATCAAAATCTTCACAATGTTAATACAAAAATGATCTATGTAGTAGAATGTATCCCATGTGATGCCACACTCTGAACTGCATGATTTCCCTTTGATGAAATCACGTGGTGCTTGGAAAAAGTTGCCTATGGCTTGAGTAAATCCAGAATGAAAAGAGGCAAAAATATTTCCCATTGTCCAAAATATCGATACATGTCTCCTGCATGGAGTTACCAATCACCCATCATAAAATGTGATGTCCTTCTCAACAATGCTCCTATATCCAATCTGTCATCCACATCAAATATTGGTATCCAAGTAGATCCATTCACCTAGTTCTTCTTGTGTTCAACTGAGGGACAAGTGCTTTGGAACTTTGTAATGGCACCAAAGACTCTGATATTAGTGGTAGTGCTTTACTATATTATGAATTACTCGCACGTGGGTCTTTTAAAGACGATTTTCAAGCATGGGATGCATGATAAGGTTGTTCATTGAGAGCGGCTTTGGGGAAATGTGACATGATGTCTTCTGCACCACAATCTACTGCAACCTAAGGTAGGAAAGACTTAAAGAAGTCAAAAGATTTTCATTCATATGCAATCACTTTCTTTATCCAGATGATGAGCAACAATTACCAACTCTCTTTCCTAAAAAGGTGGGGATAATCCTTCTCTTTTTATCTTATCATTTCTATTAAATCAGGAAGGTGATCTTCCATAACTCTTTTTCTTGTTTCCTTTCCCACAAAATCAGGAAAGTAATTATCCCTAATTACCTTTCTGGTTTACTTTTTCACAAAATCAGGAAAGTAACTTTTCATAACTACCTTTCTGGTTTGCTTTTTCACAAAATCTGGAAAGTAATTTGTAACTTACTTTTCTAGTATTTGATATTCAAAAATTGAAATTACCTTTTCTCAAAAAACTTATCTTCCTTTCCAAATTTTTGTGTTACCACTTTCGAAAAGGATGGGTCATTCACTTTAGGCAACCAATAACCTTCCTTTTTTGTCTTCTTCTTCCTTAAGCTTCTTCTCTTTTTTTTTACCAGAAGCTTGTCCTTCACCTTAAGCATGTGAGTCACCATCTCAGCTTAGTAGTCAGGTGGCCTGAGGAAGGTGATTCCCATGGATTCTGCAGTTCCTTAACCAATATCGTGCTTTATGGAAAGTATACGTGCTTGTTATGTCATACACGATAATTGCAACAGCCCCTCCATGGTAGTATAGGGATGGCGAAGCTGCTTTCCTTACCAACAATGTCCCATATCTCAAACTTAGCAATTGTTTATGATAGGAATGACGTACCAACAATTACCTTGGAAGTTGGATAAAATTGACCACGAACAAAGACGAAGAACAATGTAGCTTTTACCAACTCTAGAGTCCCCCAAAAGTACCAACTTAACTCGCAGGTTCCTCAAGTCTGCTACAGAAGCATTCTCTGAGTTCAATGTATTCAACCCTCCAATGGCTCTACCTGGCAAGGATACACCAAAAGTGTTTTGCCGATCAACTTTGTTACATCATTTGCAATTCCAGTTCTTTCTTCAACCATTTTTCACCTATCCTCCACACTTAGAGGAATTGCACTGAGTTCGACCATATTGAAAGGAGATGCATTATCGTCATCACCTTCCTCTTCAAATCCTTTGCTCCCATCAATCGTATAGCTTTGATACCATGTTGGAAAATGTGGTAGCGCAGTGAAGGCCAAATATTACAAACATGAGAGAACAAATGAACAAACAATGTGGAGATCGAACGAGGGGGCAGGCCCCAATGGAGGTCGCCCCCCCTCTCTCTCTCTTTCTTAATCTTAATCTCTTAACCCTAATACAAAAGATTCAACCCTTATATAATGAGTTGTAAAACAAAAAATAACCAAAATACCTTTAGTACTACGGGTAATTACAATAATACCCAAATATCAGAAATTATAAAACTAACACAAAAAACAGCAGATACATATATTCTTCAACAAGAACATATGGGCCCATATGGGCTGCTAGGGCCATAGGGCCTCTAGCCGTTGGGGGTTGGCTATGACCAGCCCCCCTCTCTTATAGTTTTCCCTCTCCTCTCTCTTATGTTCTCTCCTATAAATACCACACTAATGTACATATTCTCTAAAGCTTTTTTGTGGCTAAATAATATTTATTTTCGTTATATTGTGCCTTTGTTGCATATACTTTATTATAAACTTTTTTTAAGGCTTTTGTGTGATATAAAATGTGTCTTTTTATGATATGAGTTATAAAAAAGGATATAAGTGTTATAATTGTAAACATGACAAACTCTATGTATTGCAAGATGTCAAGTTTTTTTAAAATGAATATGTTTTTAAAAGCATGAATGATGTTTGTCCTATTGATGATTCCTCCTACTCCTTAAATGATATTTTAAGAGAATATGTGATTCATATAGAACATGATCTTGATGAACACATGATTTCAAGACATCCTATTACCCCTTTTGATCAATATTATACTAGGAGAACTCCACCTATTCCTAGAAGATCAAACAGTGACTCTAGACCTCTTGAAAGGTTTATTTACTATGATAGTTTTTCACTAAGACATAGAGCCTTGGTAACTAATATTTTAGCTATGAAGGAACCTATAACTTTTGAAGAACTCAATTGTCACAAGACTGACTAGATTCATGTTATGAATGAAGAATTAGATGCATTATATAGTATCTAAACTTGGGATATTGTCTCTAGATCACCAAACAAAAAGACTATAGGTTATCAGTGGGTATATAAAATTAAGACCAATGGTGATGGTTCATTAAACTCCGCCCATGTAAGGGATCACCCTTACATTGCTGGTCTTGAGCCTGGATAAAGGAGGAGGGTTGTATTAGACTTTCTACAGTCAGCGTAAAACTTCATCAGATTTTTATAACATAGATTACAAAAATTATGAGCATTGTTTTGGGGCGTCTCCGCCTAATGACGTGCTGCAGAGCTCGAATGCAGTAATAAGTAAGCAAGGACCGCTATATTTTTGCCCTAATGTAGTGAATCAATTGCAGAGAGGATTCCCACATCATTGACGGGTGTGGGTAAAGAAGTTAGTCCCACTACATTGCAGCCCGAATATAGTGAATAATTTTCAGAAAGGGTCTCCGCATTTTGAATATGGATGTTTGCGGGGGGTAAGGAAGCTAGTCCTAGATAATAAGATTCGTATTGGTTCTTAGAATATTGGAACATTATCCGATAAGCTAGTGGAGGTGGTAGATACTATGATTCAAAGAAAGATTCACATTCTATGTTTACAATAGACAAAATGGTTTGGAGAAAAAGCAAAGGAAATAGAGGATACAGATTTTAAATTATGGTACTCAAGTAAAGAAAAGGCTCGAAACGGAGTTGGTATTATCATAAATAAAGATTTAAAGGATAGTGTAGTAGACATACAACGATATAGTGACCGAATCATGATGTTGAAATTAGTGTTAGGAGCATAGGTTTTGAATATAGTTTGTGCTTATGCACCTCAAGTAGGACTAGAAGATAGTATAAAGACAACTTTTTGTGAAGAGTTAGATACGGTGATTCAAAAAATTCCACAAAGGGAGATGATTTGTTTATGAGGAGACTTAAATGAATATGTCGGTAAAGAGGCATTAGGATATCAAGGGATTCATGGAAACTTTGGTTTTGGGGATATAAATAGGAAGGTAGGGAGATTTTCAATTTTGCTATGACATTTGATCTCTTTATAGTCAATACAATCTTCAAAAAATGAGATGAACATTTAATTACTTATAAGAGTGGCTTATCACAAACACAAATTGATTACTTTATTTGTAGAAAAAAAAGATAGAGCGTGTTGTAGAGATTGCAAGGTTCTAGGAGAAAGCTTAACCACCCAACATCGACTTTTAGTTATGGATTTACAAATAAAAAAATGAACAAAGAAGAAAAGAGTACATCGAGCTATTCAGACTAAATGGTGGAACCTCAAAAGCGAGAAAGAAGATATATTTAAACAGAAAGTCCTTCAAGGAGATGTTTAGAATTATGTTGGTACACCCTGTGATATGTGGAACAATATGGCTATACATATTAGGAAAGTAGAGAAAGATGTGTTAGGTGTATCTAAAGGAGGTGTACCGGCACAAAAAGAAGCTTGGTGGTGGAGTGAAGTAGTGCAAAATAAAATCAAGGCAAAGATGGCAGGCTACAAATTATATTATGCTAAGAAAACTAGTGAAACTTTAAAGGCCTATAAAGGAAGCGAAAAAGGCCGTGAGTGAAGCAAAAGCTAACATTTGGAAGGATTTATATAAAAAACTCAACTCAAAAGAGGGTGAAAGAGATATTTTTAGGATAACTAGGGCCAGGGATAAGAAAACTAAAGATCTTAATTATGTTAGATGCATCAAGGACGAGGATGAAAAAATTCTAGTTGCAAATGATGATATAAGAAATAGATGGAAAAACTATTTTTATAAGCTTTTTAATAAAAATAAAGATGTTAGTATTAGCTTAGGAGAGTTAGCCAAATCAGAAAAGTATATAAACCATAATTTCTACCGACGTATTCAAAAGAATGAAGTCAAAGAGACTCTTAAACATATGAAGGGTGGTAAATCGGTAGGACCAGATAATATTCCTATAGAAGTTTGAAAAATACTAGGAGAAATAGAAATCACTTGGCTCACAAGACTATTTAATAAAATATGAAAAAACGAAAAGATGCCCAAGGAATGGAGAGCAAGTACACTTATACCCATATATAAGAATAAGAGAGACATTCAAAATTGTGTAAATTATTGAGGTATCAAGTTAATGAGCCATACTATGAAATTGTGGGAAAGAATTATCGAACGTAGGTTAAGACAAGTATCAAGTACAACAGAGAACCAATTTGGATTCATGCCAGGCAGATCTACTGTTGAAGCAATTCACCTTTTCAAACATCTTATGGAACATTTTAGAGCAAAATATAAAGACCTTCACATGATATTTATTGATCTTGAAAAAGCTTATGATAGAGTACCGAGAGAGGTTCTTTATAAAACCTTAGAAAAAAGAGGCATCCCATTGACATACATTAACCTTATAAGAGACATGTACGATGGTGCAAAAACATGAGTGAGGAGGACTCATGAAGGAATGACAAACTTCTTTGAAGTTAATATTGGGTTACATCAAGGATCAATTTTAAGTCCATACTTATAATGATGATTGATGAGTTAACAAAACATATTCAAGATGAAGTGCCTTGGTGTATGTTATTTAGAGATGACATTGTGTTAGCGGAAGAGTCTAAGGAAAAAGTTAATAGAAAATTGGAACTATGGAGAGAAGCATTAGAAAGCAAAGGCCTCCGACTTAGTAGAACAAAGACAGAATATATGGAATATAAGTTTGATCATTTGATTACTTCAGAGGATATATAAATTAAAATTGGCACACATTGTATCTCCAAAAGGAAAGTTTTAAATACTTAGGGTCAATTTTTCAAAGTGATGGAAGAATTGATGGAGATGTTACACATAGAATTAATGCTGGTTGGTTACAATAGAGAGGAGCATCAGGTATTATTTGTGATAAGAAGATATCACTAAAGTTAAAGATAAATTATAGAGTAGCAATTAAGCCAGCCATGTTTTATGGTTCTGAGTGTTGGGTAGTTAATCATCAACATGTACAAAAGATGTTTGCGATAGAAATGAAGATGTTGTGATGGATGAGTAGTCATACAAGAAAAGACCATATACATAATGAGGTTATTAGAAACAAATTAGGAGTGACACCAATAGAGGATAAAATGAGAGAATATCATTTAAGATGGTTTGGACATATAGAAAGAAGATCAAAAGAAGAACCTGTAAGAAGGTATGAAAAACAAAATTTGGAAAGTATTAAAAGAGTTAGAGGACGACCAAAAAAGTGTTGGAAAGAAACAATAAAGAATGATCTAGCTTATTGTGAGTTAACTGCTAACATGGCACACGATAGGGATCTGTGGAAACAAAGAATCCATGTAGCCGACCTCGTTTAGTATGGGAAAAGGCTTAGTTGTTGTTGTGGTGATGGTTCATTAGACCATTATAAAGCTAGATTAGTGGTCAAAGGTTACTCACAGGAATATGAAATTGATTATGAAGAAACATTTGCTCTTGTGTGTAGAATGACAATTGTTAGAACACTTATAGTTGTTTGTGTAATTCAGCATTGGAATATGTATCAATTAGATGTTAAGAATGCTTTTTTGAACGGTTGTTTGAAGGAAGAAATATATATGAAACCTCATCTTCGTCTCAATCTTCCTAGAAACCAAGTCTTGCATCTTAAAAGAGCTTTATATTGTATCAAACAAGCTCCTAAAGCTTGGTTTGATAAAATGACTGAATTCATGATATTGCATGATTTTACTACTTGTTATATTGATACCAATGTTGCATGGATATGGGTACGGTATCGGTACCCAGTACGGGTATGAGGTACGCAATTTTTTTAAAAACTAAGGTACGAGTACGATACTATTAAAAAACATAATAAAATTCATAAATATATATATATATACACACAATTATATAGAGCATTCTATATTTTAAAGAGCATTCCAGTGTTTGAGAAATTCTAACTATAAGAATGTCATTTATATTTTTCTTCAAAGTAAGAACAATTAAACAACAAACACTTACCAGAAGTCGTTAATTTTCCGCATTTTGTTCTCTTCGCTGTGTAGTCTTCCTACATCCCATGCCCCTTTCAAAGGATCTTTATGTGGTAAACACATACCTTCATAAACTCATATTACATAGTTCACCAAACAAAATGTTTAAAGCTTAGACTGAATAAGAACAAAATATGCACCTATTTTAAACTTGTATTACATAGTTGACCAATACATATTCACCAAACACAAACTTAGATACACTGAAAGTCTGAAACAATATAATTCTAACAAAATATTGTAACAACAATTACCATTTATTATAACAACAATGCAATCATAACTCTTACAAAATGATATGATATAAAAGAATGAAATATTTGTCTCTTACCTTCCTACAAAAGATATGATAACAAACTCTTGACAAAAGATATATTTGAAGACTTTTGTAAAACATATTACCAATATATAGTTGAGATATGTTTAGGGTTTCCATTTTATAGAAACACATACATGAGTTGATATGTTGGAAAAGTGTAGTGAAGAAAACAACACAACAAGGATAATTCATGGGAGTTGTATTTTAGTATAACTATAAGTGATACAATTGAGAATACACTAAATAGTTGGATGAAACCATCATGTCACCATTTAGTTCATATTGCCAAGTAGGTGATAACTCTTGTTTGTCATAGTGGCTATAAGGCTCACATAACGGAAGGAAGGCCCCCTTATGGCATGAATTGTTTCTATTTACAAAACAAACTTTTTTCTAATTAAATATATCAATTTCTATGTTTACAAAGATCTCAAAAGTCCTAGCTGCAACAAACACCCAAAGATAGAAAAATTACATATATATCAAATAGAGGAAAATAAAACAGAAGACTATACCCTTTGTCATTGATCAATCTGAAAACTCTCAGTTCTTTTGGTACTCTCTGTAAAACCTTCATGATGAAATCATGCTAGGTGATTGAAGCCCAACTGCATCATTGCAAAAAAAAAAAGGACATTCTGTTGTTGGGGCCTTAGTGAGAGGGGCAGATCACTTGTGGAAGGAGAGACAATCAGACAAGCTCGACTTATCTCATTTCAAATACCGTCTGTAGTATATGGGAATATAGAAGCAGGTGGTTTGACTCTCTCCAAGAGCATTTAAGGCAAAAACACTAAATTCCTTATCATCAGGGAACACATAGAATCTCCCAGAAAGGATGGGAAAAGAGAACAAGAAACAAATGAAGGGAGAACATAAGCCAAAATTTATGTAGTGTCCAAATGGTTAGAACCTATGCCCAGGCTCCAAAAGCTTAAATGGGGCTCAGACTAGGTTAACTGACATAAGCAGTACCTTAAAAATGAACTCAGCAAGAGAACATAAGCCAAAATTTATGTAAGCATATTATGAATATGAAAGAAAGGAACTTTATAAATGCCTGCAAGTAAATAAAAGTTTCTAAAAGAAAATGATGGAAATGCTTATGTAAATTTACTAATGATATTATTGTGAGATCGTGACTTACAGATGACAAAATTGTTGAGACATATGAAGTAATTAACTATAAGATGTGACTTATTGATGGAGAGCTATTGAGTGATACCACTCCTTGCAGACAGATGATTGGGGCACTCACTTATCTCACCATAACACGCCTAGCCATACATACTGTAAGTCAGTTTCAACATGTACATATGAGTGTTGTTATAAGAACTATTCGTTATATTCGACAAACCTCAACTAAGGGAGTATTTTTATTATCTTCCTCCTTGTCTCAATTAACTGTATATAATGATAAATGACAGACACCCTACTATCAGCTACTTTATTTTCCTTAGTCACTCTCATATCATGGAAATGCAAGAAATAACAAAAAGTGTCTCTCCTCCACCGAAGTTGAGTATTGTGCGATAGCCAACACAACCACCAAATTAACTTTGTTGAGACGACTACTTCAGGATTTAGGAATACAATTGAAAGTTCCTCCGATAATATTTTGTGACAACAAAAGTGCTATGTATATAACCATCAATCATATATTTCATGAGCATACAAAGTATGTCGAGATGGATTGTCACTATGTTTGTGAAGAGCATCTACAAAGCCATTTAGTACTATAGTTTGTAAGATCATAGTATCAACTTGTAGATGTATTCACCAAGTCATTACCTGCTCTACGATTTCAATTTTTGATTGATAAACTTTAGGTCATGAAGCTGTCAATTTGAGAGGGATGTTAGAACATATGAGTCCATATGGGTTGCCAGGGCCTGACCTTGTGGGCTGTTAGGGCCGGGGCCCCTACCCGTTGGCTGGCTATGACCAACCCCCCTCTCTTGTAGTTTTTCCTATCCCCTTTCTTATGTTCTCTCCTATAAATACCACACCTATGTACATATTCTCTCAAGCCTTTTGTGGCTAAATAATATTCATTTTCGTTATATTGTGTCTTTGTTGCATTTGCTTTATTATAGCATTTTTCTAAAGCTTTTGTATGTGATATTTTGAGGTGATATTCACCGATCTTCCGCTATTATTTTAAAGCATCGGCTTTATTCCACCCTACACAGGTGCCTAGTAGTTTGCTTTAATTATTTTCTCCTTTTCCCACCATTTTTTTTCTTCTCCTCTTTTCTTTGTTTTCCTCTATTTTCCTTGTTGAACCAGAAAAGTAGGCTTTTTGCTTCTAAATTACAAAAGAAAATGATACTCATACAACTGACCATTGTCCAGTTGTGTTGGATATGGTGTCATGTCATTGCATGAGACTTCACCTAGGAGAACTCTCCCTGTGACATAATCACACTACTTTATTGTGATATTTTATGTGTTTTATCCATTTGTGAAATTGAACACTTGCATCATCTATACGGTTATTTGGAGCCTCAGATTGCAGAAACACTTTGGGCTATATTATTGGATTTCATTTGCGTTTTCTGTTCTATTCAAATATTTAAACTACCTGACTACAACAACAACAATAACTAAGCCTTTTTCCATACTAGATGGGGTTGGCTACATGGATTCTTTGTTTCCGCAGAGCCCTTAACTGACTAACTAATTTTCATAAAACAAAAATGTTGTAGTAGGCGAAAATCATAGGTAATGTGGAAAATTTTGTTTGTGACATGTTAGCTAGGATATAGCCAAAGTTTTGTTAATGTTCTTAGTTATGCAAGCTATTTTTATATTTGGAAATGATTGTGAAGCTGGATATATTGAGACGAACTTTGATGTATTTACAAGCACCAGCATACAGTGTTAAGACTTCTTCTGTTGTTTATCTCACTCCTGGAAACAGATCATTTTCTGTTTGGAGATTTCGTTTTGATTCCTGAAAATGTTTAGTTTTTCTTTGATTCATTGTTCCATGATTTTCTTCAAAGTTGATTCTCCCTGAGGCGAACTACAAGACTGTCACGAAGGTGCCGTCATGGGTGTGGACGCTGCCGGACACCACAATTTTCAAAAATTATGGGTGTGGGGATATTATAATTTCGGTATATTATTATGTAATTTAAAGTATCTAATAGAATTGAAAGAAATAATACTGTTTTAATAGGTTGATTCACTAATAAAGTAATAATTGGTAATATTCATGAAGTGTCTTAGTGATATAGCACTAAAAGATATATAAAACAGATAGTGAGTCGGATGGGAAAAGTATGGGCGTTGGAATGTCTGGCATGGGTTTGAGGCCCCTGGTAGAAGTGCCTATGTGATATAGCTACTGGATTTCTGTATTATAGGTCCTTTCAGAAATTTATGAATGAGCATTCATTTATTTTGTACTTTAGTTTATTTTGAGAATTTGAGGAATAACTGCTGTAGCTTCCTTTGGTCTTGTAAATCCCAAATATTCTCCATGAAGATTTTCAACAATAGCTTTTTGATGGAGCTCTAGAAATGCTAGTGCAGATCGCGAGAGAAAAACACTTGCCTAAGAAGCCCCTCCAAAACATGACAGAAGTTTGACAAGGTTAGATTTCTTCATGCATTATTTCTGAAAATGAGTTCACTAGTTAAATTGTTGCTCATAACTTAGAAGATGTGAAGCAAGCATGACTCCTGCAACCATAACAACTAACAACATTGTTCCGTCTGTTAGTTGGAAGCATCAATCGCACACTAAGGATGAATTATCTCCTGTAAAATAAATCAATTTTTTTATGTATCAATTGGAAACATTTTCTTTTCGTGTTTATTATGTTTACTTGTTCTTTTTAGTGGTCAGATGTTGAAAAATTAATACTATGTTCTAAAGTTTTTCTCCTAATGAAAAAGAACCAGAACAAGTTATTCCTTGCATGCTTTGTTTCACAGATGCTGTGGGGGGGGACTGCAAGTATGGTTTTACTGAACAATTTACTATTTTGTACAACGCTTCATATCCCTTCAGGTCGTTTTACTCATTCTTAATATGTTTGCATTGAATGCTTCTAAATTTAGTAAGCTATATGTAGCAACCGGGGAGAACCTTAGCCATTAATGGCATTCTTAAGCGCCCGGTGAAGTGTAGCAATTGAGAAATGCAGCACACCTTTAGCGCTCTTTGGACACTAGGGCTTCCTATTTTAGTTCAAAACTTGCCTCATAAATTGAGAAATGCATTGTCTTATTTATTCATTTGCATAAGATATTACGTGTAAATGAATCCCTCTGTTTTAGATTGTTAAAAATAATTTTTAGATATTTTAAAAGTCGATTCTTGTGGTCAAATAGAAATTTTGAAATTCCACGAGCCACAATTGATTTGTATAGTTATAAATCCAATGCATTGATTTGATTCTCTATTTTTTTGTTGACATGAAATTCATTTGCAGCTTGAAACCTTAGGCCTATCAACATGAAGCTAATTCACATTAGTTCATTTTCATGTCTTCGCAAGCCCAAGCTGCCCAAGCAAAAGCAGAGTTTTGGCCCCTAGAAGTGACTCAGTGGTTGTCTGAATGTCTCTATGTAAAGAGAATACTCCTAAATGATTGAAAGCTCTCTTATTTTTCGTAACATAGATGCTTGCATTGATTCATTTTCAGTAAGAGTATCCACTGATGATGCAAACTTCATGCATTATGGAGAAAAATAGTGATCTCTCTGAAGGAGAAAAGACAAAAGGGCACCAAAACAGGCATCTATCTCTTGTCTTGACAACAAAAGGACAGTGGGAAGTACAGAAAATTACTGCACTGCGCCCTATTCAGTATTATAGACAGGCGGAGCGACGACGTGTCCGTTTTGATGCTTGGATACACCTGCAAGAAACCCATATACTTAAACCTCACCCATGCACAGGAAAAATGGGAAGCAGTTGGAGTCATTGACATGATGGCTAGTACCCTTTGGCATTTCGTTTTTTCTCTGCAAGGCATGCTCAGGTCTGTTTTAAAATCGACCTCGATTTGGTCTTGAATCGATTCAATCATACTGATTGCGGACAATTCGGTATCTCTTCGAATTAGTTTAAATTAATAAATTAAATTTCTAAGTAGAAGTTGCAAATTCAGTCCCTTATGGGTCAACTCTGTTTGGCTGATTCTCTAGATATCTCTGGGAAAAACGATCCTAGAGCAAGATTGACAAAACTGGTTATATAGAGTCAACGTATCCAAAGCAAGATTTTGATTGTCATGCATACACATGAATCTTTTATATATTTATATCTTTTATATATTTATATGAAAGTTGGAGGATGCATGCTACTCATATGCAATTCTATTTAAACCAATCTCATTTATCTAATTAAAGAACCGTATGTGATTGAGATTGAAAATAAAAAATTAAAAAAAGTAATGTAATTATAGGTTTCTTAGATTTTCTCTCCACATGTACTTTTTATTTTTTGTTTTTCAATCTTGACTATTTATACCTTAATCGAATTGTTGAGACTAGTTTGGATAGATTTTGCACATGAGAGGTTTGCATTCTTCACATTATAAATATATATAAGTAATTGAATCTTGTCTACTTTTGTCCAACTATTATTTTCTTGGGGTACCAATGTAATAACATTGTTCTTTGTTTTTTTAAACCCTCGTTTTTTTTTAAATTGCATTGATGTCATAAAGAAGCAATGCATGTCATAGATGGGAGGGATCCGGTTATATATATATATATATATATATATATATATATATATATATATATATATATATATATATATATATATATATATATATATATATATATATATATATGATGTTGGCCTTCGTAGCACATACTTGTACTAGAAGGGACCGGCCGAAACCTGGGCCACCATCCAGTTGCCCGATCATCATTCTTAGCGTTTCTGTTTAGTGGGGGAACTGTTCTGCTTCTGAGAAAGAACCGAGAAGATGTAAAGGGTCGGTTCAATTAGGATGACTATGAATTTCCACTGAGCAAATATTAGGGAAATCACATGCAAAGTGATATATGCAAGGCCAATTATTTGATGGACTAAACTTGATTTGAAGGAAACAAAGAAACTCCCTACAAAACGATGCACTAGCCTGCTTCATGGACCAATTATTTCACCCATGGAATGGACTTGATCCAAGTTAAGCAAAATTAGTTCAGCATGTGCTCAACCAAAATGAAGCTTTGTAAGACTTGGGAGAAGCTCATATGAAGTGTAAGAGTTGGATGAGCTCAAATATGATTTATTGTGCCGATAATGAATACTTACCAAATTAGGCAAGTATCCTAGAAATACTAGTTCCATAAATTGCTCAACGAAAGGATTGGTGTATGAAATCCGATTGTAATTGAGCTATTAGAGACTGAAACCCAAAGCTCAACTTGTTTCCTTTGCTACTCAAAAGATATAAATCTTTCTCAAGCTCAAGCTTGAGGAGAATGACTCTAGAAAATTACTTGGTACGCAATAGTGAACTTCATGAGAATTCATTGGAGCTAATGATGAATCATTCTGTGAGGGTTATTGTATCACATTCGAAGACCCAAAGTTTAGATCACGTAGTTAAGCCTAGATTGAAAAGGAGGACAAAACATTATAGTGGAGGTTCAATGAGAGGTCTCTCTCTCTCTCTCTCTCTCTCAAAGAGAGAGAATAGTCCATGCACACACTCATCTATGTTAAACTCTTATTAAAGATCTCAAATTGTTCGATCTTTATGCATTTGGAAAAAGTATCTTTTGGCTTTTTTAAATTTAATCTTCAACCATTGATCTTATTGATCAAGCAGTTGAAATATTTACGGATTTTTCTGAATGGATGGGGTGTGTGTGCATTTATCATGTTTTCTCTCTCTCATGTGTATGTATATATAGAGAGAGATTGGATCCCACCCACCATCGACACAGTCGACTCATGCATGATGATTGCTTTTCGGATGCATGAGTGGAATAACTTTATCCTTTTTTCTTGTTAAAATCTCTTAAAGTTTTTTAAATTACACTATACAGAAGCAATGAGTCAACATGAATAGGCATATCATAATTGAGCATGTTTTCCTATATATATAATATAAAGAGAGATGGAGCATAGTCCATGTGCACACTCATTTATTCTCTAATCTTCTTAAAGATCTCACCAATTCTATTGTTTAGATTAATGGTTGAGAAAACAAATAATATAGGGTGCATTTAAGATATTTTTTTCTTTTAAAATGTGAATTTCAACTACCGATTTCATGGATCAAGCATTTAAGATCTTTGAGAATGTTTAAGCATTAATGGGTGTGCGTATGAACTAATTTCTCTCTCTCTCTCTCTCTCTCTCTATATATATATATATATATATATATAAGCACCCAAAGATTGCATACAAATGGGCATACCCATCCAAATTAAGGTGCACTCTGTGATGCGTGTGTGTGTGTGTGTGTGTGTGTGTGAGAGAGAGAGAGAGAGAGAGAGAGAGAGAGGCTATCTGCGTTGCTGAAAGTGCATGTTAGCTCACTTGAGCCAAAGTCAAGTGCGAGCTCAGCAAAGCCAAGTTAGACAAGTAGAATATGACACTCCCGTTAAAGTGAAAACTGTGATCAACTTGTATGAGCTTATCTGAACCAACGGTTGCGGAGTTCGACTCAAAGCACCCTTTCTTTCAAAACTAAATTTTTTAAATCAATTTTGAGACAATAATGGATCTAGAATCAAAATCACTTCAAAACTGACAGTTTTTGAAACTGGAACCAGAGCCGCTCCTCAAGCAGTTCGGTTTTGGTTCTAGATTTCAAGCAAACCTGAACCGGTAGTTTGGAACCGTGAGTTCCGGTTTACCTGTAACCGGAAAGGTCTAGGCTCATACAAATAAATCAACATATTATTTGATTTACTTTTAAACTGGAAAATAAATAACGAAATGATGAAAAGTGGGATCCCTTAAAAGATGTGTGATACTTTCTAAAAGAAGGCATGCATGCGGGTCTCTCAAATGCTCTGCAAAAGGTAATTTGACTATTAAGCTTCGTGTCCATGGAAAATTTTCCACCGGATAAACGATTTAGAACTAAAATTAATTTTTCAACTCAAAGTTTCCTTTTGTCCTAGTGCAGGCCTTCCATTAACCGATAATTCCATATTTTCAGCTTTTAAAAGTTATATCAAACTAAAATTTTGCACCTTTGATCAAAATAAATCTCAACTTTCTTATTGTAGGTGAGTGTTAGATGTTATGTTGTTATGGCCTTAGTGAGCATCTTAATCGAGTAAAAAGTATATTGAACATATAATAATATATAATAATGAGGATAAGCAATCATAGCCACTAAAAAGCAAATTGAATAGTAGGCATGGGCTTCGTAATCAAACACTCCCTCCAAGATCCCTCTTGATAAGGTTTGTGCGCTGTCGGGTTAAATCTCTCTCCCCCAACACTCGATATCTCCATTGGCAATAATCGATCTCAAGACCTTCCTCGAGGGGAAAAAGCGCCCAACCACTTGAAACAAGGAGAGAGACTGTTAGTCGATGTCGTCGTTTTGTAAAGAAGAGAGTTTGGCTAATTGTGAATAACTCGGGAAGAAAAACCCACGCGGATTGGATGGCTAAGCAATTGCTTGACTCTGAGGTTACAGATTATCTCTCTTGATGTAACTTGTTCCTATATCGTTCTCTCCTTTGGGCTTTGTCCCTTTTTCTACTAATTTTTTTTTCAAAAAAACCTCTTACAATACAATTTCAAAGATATTTATACGATTTATGAGCCACATAAACGAATATGTATATATAGAGAAGATTTGATAATGTCATAATACCTCTTCACTTGCATCCATTCATTGTTTTTAAGTGACATGAGCATAATAGAAATATCTTTCATACTTTTCAAAGCCCTTTAAAATTTTGAAATTACACTCTATCATAAAAAACAATGATGGATAAGATCTAATTTTCATATATATATATATATACATGTATATATATATATATATATACATGTATATATATATATAATGATTGGATCATGCCCACCAATAAAGTAGTTGTTTTTTAATAATATAAGTATAATTTCAAAGGTTATAAAGGTATTTTAAAAATAATGAAGGATTATTCTCATGTAAGCGAAAAGCAGCCATGAGACATGAGTATTAGTGTTAGACATGATCCCATTTCTCTCTCTCTCTCTCTCTCTCTCTCTATATATATATATATATATATATATATATATATATATATATATATATATATATATATATATATATATATATATATAGATATATATATAGAGAGAAAGAAAGATAGAGTCATCCAACGTGATCAAGAAATTTGAATTTAAAAAACAAAATTCATATTGGTGTTCTTTCATAATTACATTTAATGCACAATGATAAAATCTAGTTTTTAAATTAAAATCTTCATTATTAATCATGATCATCGAACAATGGAGATGTTTACTTAAATTTAAGCTTGCAAAAAGTTATATCCGTTCTACAAAATTTTCAATTGTTTTGGTGGTACATAACTTAGGTGCTTCCCTATTATTAACAACTTCTTAGGTGCGGTTTCTGAATTTTTCGTAAGATAAACAAAAAAAAAGTGAAGAAAACACAGTCATATATACACTGGCGGATCTACATAGAGGGGTGGGGGGCGGTTGCTCTCCTAAAATTTTGACCTTTCATAGTTGAGATTCATACTTGGTCCCCTAACATTATTTTCTAGATCTGCTACTAGTCGCATGTAGGTAAAAGCAAAAGCAAGCAACTCTCTCTCTCTCTCTCTCTCTCTCTCTCTCTCTCTCTCTCTCTCTCTCTCTCTCTCTCTCTCTCTCTCTCTCAAACACAAAGACAAGTACAAGCTAGCGCACGCACACATGCCCTGCCATTCATGTGCATCCAATCTACTTGAAGCCAAAATGCAGTGGGATCCACCCTCACCCCCATCAAGACCATGAAGCGACCCCACTGAATTTATTCCTAATTGTCTCATGCAGAAAATAATAGTGAGAAATATTGCCAAAAGGAATGCTCACTCACTCACAACACCATGCTGATTTCTCTTCTGCTCATAAGAAATCATCACCCTACAAAATGACTGGCTGCCCACATGATTCTTTCTTACATACAGTACTGTTGCATGAATCGGTTCAAGATCGATTCGAATAGTTTTCAACAGAGATTTAGATGGAACTGTTGTATGAATCGATCGACTCGAACAGATTTTCAAGAAGATATTTAGAGAATCAGCAGCATGCAGTTGCATCTTTGTCTTTTCATGACAATTCCATCTTCATTCCTTGAGATTAGTATATTATTACGCATTTCGGTCAAGGCTGTCTAGCAGCTCCTTTTATATATATATATATATATTCACCCACACAGCCCGACTCGGTTGAGTTTTGATAAGATATTACCTTCCATATCAAGGGTCTGGCGGCATTTGTGCCTTTCATGAAAGGGCGTCTGCTGCTTTGTGAAAAGGTGTGGAGTAGCTTGGTGATTTGTGATGAATTATTCTTATTCCCTTTTCCTCCTGTTGTGAGTCCAAAATCCAAGGCAAAAGGAATTGGGAAGAAAGCAGACAAGCAGAAAGCTTCCAAGCATTATTCCCCAACAAGGGTCCTTCCAAATACATGCCTCCACCTTTGCTTGGATCTTTCTTTTCCCCACCAACCCCTTTATTTCTAATGAATACCTTTTCCTAAATAACAACCACTTTCTACAAGTATTAATGGGAAGCAGCTTATCGTCACATACATATTTATGAAAAAACCCACATCGAAAATCGCAAAAATTTGTGGGTCGCTTAATTGCAAAAAAAAATATCTACATATTAATTGTAGATTACATGCATTTTGTTTATACACAAGCGCATAGTATAATATCATGTATATATATACATGTGTGTATACATCCATGCATGTAATTATATCTATCCACACTTATGTGTGTACACACGCATAAATATATCTATCCACTTGCTTGCTAAAGAAGCTTTTCTTTTTAAATTAAAAGAAAAAAAAGCTGCTAAAATATCCACACAAGCGTTAAATTAAAAAATGAGCTTGTTTAAGGAGAAAATGTCAAAATTTTGTGCCACATGGAACAAGGCTTCAGCAATTAAGCTCTTTCAGATTAAAACAGGCAGTTGAATATAACCCGAATGCTATCAGCACCTTTTCAGTAATTATATGATAACTTGAACAAGTTCTCCGAAATAAATCCAACCATTTCTTTCTTGGAGTTTGCACTCGTCATACTCATTGTATGACCACACTTTTTGTTCTTTCGCTCTCTATATATACACTCAAGGTACCTCCCATTGATCAAACATTTCACTTCTCGGTCATCATATATGGCCCATAGAAACATCCCCACCTACGGTTCAATCATATATTCTTCTGTCACACAATCATCATATATACCTTCTTCTTATCATACAAGCAGCAATAATTGCATGTGTTTAATTTGTTATCATGGGAAAGCAAAACGAATCTGCAGTTCTACATTCATCGATCGCCCTTTTGCAAGAGAGATTCAGACAGCTACAGAGGATCAAAGAGATGAGAGAAGGAAAAGAATTGCTAAGATTGATCTCTGAGAAGCAAACAGCAGTGAACTCGTCGCCTCCTTTCAACACTTATGCAGCTTTTCTTAATCATTCTGATACGATGGTTTCGTACAGATACAGTACTGCATCTTCTCCTAGTTATTCAGATTATTGTGGTTCACAAAGTAAATTTGTCAACTGTCAGCATGCAGGAAACAGAGAGCAGTCTAGAGTTTACAAACCGATCGGAGGGATTGGCATCAATAGCAACATGCATGGCAAAGATGATAATGAGGTTGATACATCTCTTCATCTGTAAATCAGATGATTCAATCCTTTTTCTTTCTTTATGGATTGTGGGAAGGGTGTAATATTTTTGTTAGGTAGTGTTTAGGGTAGTATTGGTGTTTGTTAAAACTATCTAGGTTCTGTCTATAAGATGTTTCTTGTTCTTTTTCTGATAAACCAGTGTAGCAATCGTCTGTCTATCAAGTACACAGAAAACCAGCGGCTCCCTCTGTGCTCGTACTGGGAAGCTTAGATTGCTTCATTTGAATGCGAGTGTATCTGGAGTTGGAGTGCCATGAGAGTCGAAATCCATCCAAAGTAGCTAAATAATCCCGGAAAGAAAGAATCTACCCGACACCGTATCTCACAGTCCTCCAGCCTTAACCTTCTTCATCTACATTTTTTTATTCATACAAAGACCAAGAAGTATATATCTATCTATATCTATATATAAACTTGGTTACATTGAATGAGTTTGCTGGTTAATTAATACTCGGTACAAAAATAGTGGACTGGGCTGCAATAAATGCAATGAAACCCACCATTACACCATTTTATAACTATTGAGTGTGGTATCATCCACTAAAACTAAGTTTATATATAATGGCGCATTTACATGGAGGGTGGGAGGCAGCCATCCCGTTGAAGATTTGAAAATTTAGAGTAAAACCTATACTTTTCCCAATATATGGTTGAGATTCATGCTTCACATCCCTCTCCCCTGCTTTGTCCCACCTCCTCCAACACTATCAAGATCCACCACTATATATATATGAAAACTAATGAGTTTAATATCCATGGTGTAAAAATTTACACCATTTTTATAATTATTGAGTATGGTAGTCATTGAGTATAACGTACTTTTTTTACATAAACATAATATATATATATATATATATATATATATATATATATATATATGGGTGTGTGTGTGTGTGTGTGTGTGTGTTTTTAAGTTATGCTTGCACATATACTTTACACAACTCAAAAGAAACAAAGAATTAAAGTTTTAGTATTGACCGGATTTGAGCTATACCGAACGCGAAAGAAATGGGATCCGGTTTTGAAAGACCCGGATTGGGTTGGAGTGGACGAGTCGAACTGAATCGGGTCAGGAGGAAACAAGATTCAATACGGATCTCAAATGGGTGAGGTTATTGGGGTTGATGGAAGACGGACTGGATCCACTTGGTCGGATCCGACCTGGTTCATCTTAAGAGAGGTAAGCGATCCTTCACGACAGGGACAGGGAAAAAGAAAGAGAATGGGGAAGAGAAAGAGAATGGGAAGAGACAAGGGAGAAGGAATAGAGAGGAAGAAGAGAACAGGGGAGGGGAGTTGGCCGGCGTTCCTGCGGCAGTCACGGCGAGGTGGCGATGCGGCGAGGGATGGCTCTGGGGGCAATGGGTTCTGCGGTATGCACATACAGAGAGGGAGGGAGAGAGAAAGACGGTTCTGCGTTCAGGAGAGAGTTAAGGCGGTTTCTCCGTTCAGGAGAGAGAGGTACGGTTCTCTGTGTGTGAGTGAGAGAGAGAGATGAGTGTGGTTCTCTGTTTGAGAGAGAGATGATGCGGGTGATTGGGTGCGGTTCCCTGTTTGAGGGAGAGAGAGATGGTGCTTGGCTCCAGCAAACGGCAGTGAAAGAGAGATTCGATTTCTTCTTTCTCCTTTGAATTTGCAGGAAATCCACCGATGTAAAGGACTGCTGGATTCAACTGATCAAACATTCGACAAAAGGAGCAGAGATGCGACTCTTCTCCCCTCTTCTCCAACAATGTTACACTGGATGGATGCTGAATGGATGCTCGATGATAAGAAGTGATAGAGAAATCCTTCGAATATGGTTGGCTCCAAGAAGGATCCGATGATGAGTTTTTGTCGCTCTTTTATAATTGTTTCAGTAGGTTTTATCTTTAATGCATTCACACTTTAGACATCTTGTGGATGAAAGATTTGTTGTAGGCGGTTTAAGGCGACTGCATTGCGGACTGTTGCGGGCTGTTGAACGGCTGTAGACGGCTGTGTGTAGGCTAGGATAGTCTTTTGCTGTTCTTGATGATATCCTTTTCGATTTTTTCTTCTTTTTTACTGTTTAAGTTCACTTTGTATTTGTGATTTTGGTTAAAAATGGCTGCAATTGTTATATTGTATGCCCTGTAATAGTCCTTCTCCTTTTTCTCTTGTGAATAGACTCTCAGATAATATGGCATTAGTGAGTTTGTATGAAACTATAGAATCAATAATATGGTATTTTTGCTTCTTTTTATTCCATTTGATTTTTGAGTTTAATTTTCAAGGATTTTGAAAGCTTAAGGCCTCATCTCACGTATTTTCGAACATCGAACATAAGCGTAAATTTTGGATGGTTACAGGTCTACCACTTTAGATGATTTTATAACTATTAAGCGTGGTACTCATGGAGTATAACTTAGTTTTCATATATATATATATGCTTCTTGGTCTTTAGTATGAATACAAAAGCAATAAAATGGATGAGAGAGAAAGAGAGATGCACCATATAATACTCATTTTAATTTGAAAATTTCTGCATCCGTAGCAGATATGCAGTAAAGAAATTGCACCAATCGGTCCTTCTTTTGGAATATTTGGAAAGAAACAAGGGATATAGATAGATAAATAGATATAGATATACACATATTTGTTGTTTGTCGTACGTATATATAAATAATATACATGTACACACACTTCTTTGTGGCCAATTTCCTGAAAATTAATGAATATAAAAATTTGCTCTTGTTTACAATTCTTAACCGTTTATGTTATCGAATACTTTATTCAATTATCTTTCTCGAATAGTGTAGGACGATAATTTTGGTTTTGATATCCGTTTCTAATATTTTCTATTTTCTATTTCTGACGGTTAGAATCTCAAAATTGTTTTCCGATAGACTCGGGTGGTTGCAGAGAAAGCTTACACAAGTTTAGGAGTTTACGAATCGAGCAGTTTAAAACAAACTCGTCTCATGCAGTGAGCTTTAGGAACTGAGATAAGCTGAAACTTAGACATGGCCCATTTGGAATCGGCCAAGCGGTTCCATACAGAACCAAATAGGGCTAGAAAGAACCAGAATTGGTCAAACCAGACCCAAAAACAAATACCAATCGACTCAGTTCCAGTTCCACCTTCCATAGAAACTGAAACATTCAGTTTCATATTCTTTTAATTACAATTTTTTAATATTAATCCTAGTTCCGATGTGGTTTAGGACTCAAACCAAAACCGGCCCAGTCCCGGTTTATCCGGTCATGTCTACTGAAAATACATTGTTCATGTTAAGCTCAAGTAAGATCACAAACCAAACATGACGAGCTTTGGTTCGTTTGCAGTCTTATGATTAATCTGATCATATCTGAAACGAAACTCGACTTATCTACGCCGTCGATTGGCTAGTGGAGTCACATGTGATAGTTTGATGGATTGGATCTACCTCAATACACGAAGGCTTGTGGTGGGAAACCAACTTTGCAAGGCAACGAGCATATCTGGATCCAGGTCCTATATTTAGGACTACTAATCACGGGAAGAAAAAGATATGTCTAATTTTACAAGATAATACAAACTTTACCAGCTTGATCGTGGCTGAAAGAGCATAAATTTTATGTAACTTATGCATTGACTGAGCATAAATCCTATTCAATTTTTGAATAAATTTTCATAAACTATATGTTTGGATCTAATCCAAATAAGTATTGATCTATTCTGCTGTTTACAAACGCTGACCCTGAGCGGGCATTTCCATCTTACCGCCCGCATGGACCAGATCCAAACCATGCAGGCCCATGCACTTCGAGATTCAAACGAGGGCCAGCATGGCCCCGTGCATTACATTTTGGTAAAAGCAGCGGAGCCCTAGAGATGTCAATAGGGTCTGGACCGGGCTGCCCCAGCCCCAGCCCTAGCCCTTTTGGACCAGGAAAAATGTGAGCAGGCACTGCCCACGTTTTATATGAGCCTTTAAAATCTGGCCTGGAACGGCCCTTGAAGGGCCTCGAGCCGGTCTGGGTCAAGCTTATTTTTACACACACACACACACACACATATATATAGATAGATAGATAGATAGATAGATAGATAGATAGAGAGAGAGAGAGAGAGAGAGAGAGAGAGAGATATGTGTGTGTGTGTGTCATGCACCTCGAGATTCTGGTAATAGCAGCAGAGCCCTAGATATGCCAATATGGGATGGGCTGGGCCGGGCTGCCCCAGCCCCAGCCCTTGTGGGCCGGGGAAAATGTGGGTCAGGCCAGCCCACATTGGCCTCTAAAATGTTGGCCGAGAAACTTTTTGCTTAATCTTATCCTCAATATCATCAAATTGAGCTTTACCTTACCCTCAAAAGACTCTGGTTCTGCCACTAGAGCTGTCGATATGGGCCAATAGAGAGGCATCAATTAACTCGATGAATGCAAGGTTGCTGAAGAATAAAATATGACTACATCAATCTTCCTTCTTTTGCAATAATTAATTTAAAAATATTAGAACAAGCTTATGAATCTGTGCAACGGAGTCGTAGTACCATATCCATAACTCTTATCGACTCGATGAACTAGATATGAGCTCTAAGTAGTTCATTGTGAACTAGCCGTTTAGGTTGAGGCGGACTTGTATTTCAAGTCCACAAAACACTTATGTTTTTCTATATATAGTGGTGGACTAAGAAAACTTTTAGATTTCAGGTGAAGCGTATGCCTCACCTCGCCCAGAAGTGGGACCACCACTCATAACGAAGCCATAACTTTTAAAATGTTTTCCTGTATTTCTACCTTTCTATTATAAACTGTTACAGAGATGAATGATATTGACATAATTTCCGAAGAAAATTGTTCTCTATATACCAATCGATGCCCAAACAATAAGGAACCTTTTACTCTAAAGCATGATCTCAATGAGACGAATACTCATACATTAATTTCTAGAACCCAAAGAAACACAAACAAAATTAAAGACTCATGATTAACAAAAGAGATCCTCTCGATATAACAATTCAAAAAGCCCAAAAAGAAACAGGAGAAAGGCTGATGTATAGGAACAAAGACTAGACCTAATTAGAGGCGTTCATGATTCGGTTCTAGCTGAAATCTCAAATCAAACCGTTATTCTTGGTTATTAGTTTTTAGAGAACCAAACATATGGTTCTGGTTTAGTTCGGTACTGAACTATGGTTCTACTTATTTTGGGGTTTGACTAAATACAAAATATTATGCTATCAGAGATTATTTAGATATATGGTCTAGATTTTATATGAATATGAGGTAATAAAAATCATATATATATATATATATATATATATATATATATATATATATATATATATATATATATATAAAATTTATATACTTATATTGCTATAAATCCTTATAAGTTTGTACTTATATTATATTATATATATCAGGTTATGAACTTATAATTTTGTCAGAATTTGTATCTATATAAGTGTATACCATATATACATGTGTGTATGTGTATAACGGTTTGGTTTGGTTTGGTTTCAATTGGAACCATAAACCAAACCACCAATCTTATTTCCTGTTAGAATCAAACCAAACCAAATCGCTCGACCTGTAGAACTGAACCAAACTGCTGATTTGATTTCGGTTTGGTTCAGTTCTGGTGATTCCTTGGACATCCCTAGATCTAAACGTTCCTCAGGCTCGAGCATATCTGATTCCCACATCCCAAATGGCAAAAGAGGGTAACACAACATGCAGCATTTGCTTGACTGTGGAGCCAAGGTCATATTTCGAGTCGGAATCGGATTCTCATGATTTTGAGCCTGACGGGAACCAAACACCCAATACTTGCTTGATTGTGGAGCCAAGGTCATATTTCGAGTCGGAATCGGATTCTCATGGTATTGAACCCGATGGGAACCGAACACGCAACATTTGCTTGATTATTGAATCAAGGCTCTAGTGTTGGCCGGTATCGGATCCTCAAAAGCTGAGAATCCGATTCAATATCATCAGTAGCAAAACGTCCTGTTAGTGGCCTTCTCGTAGAGAAAATGTAATAGATGCATGAAGACCCCATTAACCAGTCATATTTTCAAAGAAAATAACAATCTAATTTTGAAATATACAGTTAAGCGCTACATGTTGGAAGTGCATTTAGAGGGCACTCCATCCTTTGTAGGGGTGGCAATTTCAGACCCGAGAACACAACCTGAACCCTTTGGGTCCTGAACTGGGTTTAGGTATACCCAGTGGTGTCTGGGCCATTTCAAAGTGACCCGTAAAGAATTAGGTAGACTCGAACACAGTGTAAGTACGTGTGTGTACATATATATTAGAAAACTAGATGTTATCGATCTCCAACCATGCATACTCATGCCCTTACATATGCATGTGTGTGTGTGTATGTATGTATGTACGTACATGTGTATATATACATATAAGGAAAACCATATGTACGTTAATATCATTTAAAAAGTTATGAGAATGCTTGAGAAAATATAAAGAACATACTTACTGGATTTTATTGAGCCTAATGAGTTCATCAAGATCTGGTTCAGGTAAAGCTTTCCTGGTGGCAGATCACGTCAACTAGTCGGGTCGCTACAGGTCCAGGTCAAAAGCAGGTTGACCTGGACCCTTCCTGATTTACTGTTTGAGTCCATTTTGAAGACCTTTGTACATTACTCAGGCTGGATCTGGATCGACCCAACCCACATATAAAGTTGCCACCCCTAATTGGATCAAATATTGGATCCAAGTTCAACCAGCCGATGCATGTGCACGACAATTTACTTCTTCTTAGTCAGAACGAAGAAAAACCATAAACATAAAGAATATTCTTCATTAATCGTAAATTGAAGAATCCACTCAACCCTGTTCCATATCGCAATTCATTTTCCTTTATCATATGAAGAATCTACATGTATTAGTCTGTTTAGTGACCCGAGTATGGTGGATGTAATGTAATTAAAAGATTTTTTTATTTCACTAGATAATCAAATGAAGAAATTACTAAATGTTTAATAACAAAAAACTAGAAACATGAACTAAAAATGTAACGTCTAAATGTTACATTTTTCATCTAAATAAGCAACTCGTGTTTTGTTCATTTAACTCGTCGTGCTTGGTTCGTAGTGGGCTTGCCCAGATGAGCTAAGATGAATATGAACAAGATCTTGAATTGGCAAACAAGCCATGAAAAGTGCGTGTTCGGTTCACGCAGCACATTTACCAGCTCTACATTTATCACAATCAAGTAATAAAATATAAGGTAAAATTAAGTTCTTTTATAAAGTAAATGTATAAGGTAAAATTAAGTTTTTCAACTCAATCTTGGTGGGAAAATGTAAACTCCTCGATCCCAAGGAACATGACTCTCCTCGCCTAGAGGACAGGGACAAAGGTCATTATTATATTGAGTCAATATTTCTCAAAAATCATGATTTTGTATTTGATTCAAAAGCATCACTTATGTTTAGGTTTTTGTGCGATGCACAGTGACACCATGAGAGAAGAGGTGCTTGGGTTTTCGTGTATGGCTATTGAATGTAATTCTTGTGACCGATATCCCACCTATTATCAATATGTTTCTATTCTAATTGGACATATTGAACTACAGTTTCATACCCAATGGTTGTGTATTTAATACATAATGAACCTAATTGTAAAATTTATCCCATCTCATGATAGATGCAAAAGTTGGATCCAATCCATCATAAAATTATCCCATTTGGTGTTATGTATTGGCTGGATAAAACATTTGCATATTACCCGAAAGAAAATATCATCATTTGTGATATATATAAAGAATTCTACTCAACTAACTCATTGTTTTTTTGTGGCATGAGTTTAATAACAATGTCTTTTATATTATAAATTGGATCATGGCATAATCTGATGTCCTATCCAAATCGAAACCGTTGGGCTTCTAGAGAATCGGCTTTTAGGTAAGGGATAAACTTAAGGAGATTCCCTCCATCTCGAGGACTCCACTAAGTCTAAAAATGAAGCAAATGTTTAGGTTTCCTTCTATTTTCTAAACGTTTCATGTAGCAAATGACGTAAATAACCTCATTCAGTCCAAGTTTGAACTTGGAGAAAATTTGACCAAATCCAACCCATAATAGCAATTTGACACAATCAGAGCGGACCCACCTGAACCAGGTCCAAAGCCGTTAATGCAGCTTCTCAACCTGGTTCACCAAAAAAAAAGAAAGAACCCTATATGAGCTCCATAAGATTAATGGTTCACACAAACAGTGTATTTTACCGAGTTCGCTTTGCTCGTTCTTTCGTGTTTATTTGTACACCAACAACTATCCACTGCTGCGAACCCGAGTGACACCAAGGATCGAGTTCAGGAACTAGGTTACTTAAATTGATTGGATATGGATCTGTCATGCACTCACTAAATTTAACCGATTCAAAATTTTCCCAAACAAATTTGGATTAGGATATATGATAGTACCGAATCCCATTAATTAAATGCAATCGGATCTTAACTATTCAGGACAGCACTATATGATTTGTTCTACTCTTGTAAAACTTGTAAATCGGGTCTGATGTTAAACCCATCGTACCGAAATGAGAACGGATCGGATATCTGAGGAGCTTACAACTTACCGATCCAAAATCTCAACTACACCAAATGGTTTTTGATAATTCTTGGGGTATTTTAGTAAGTTCTTAGATAAATCTCAATGCGAATTACCGCAAATGAGGTGAAAAGTAAAGATTGAAAAACCGAGATTTACTCTAACCGGAGTTAGTCCAACTCGGGTTAAAACCCTAACCCGGAGTCAACAATCCTAGTCTATACCGCTGCTTTTCGATGCTTCGTTATCCTCGCCTGCTCGCTACGTTCTCTCAAGGAACATTTTATCGGTCATACGTTTATCGGTGACGCTATGTCTTCTACTACCTATCTCAAAGAAGCCAGAACATCGTATTTCCTCGTGATATGTTCCTCTTCCGTCTTCATTTAGCTGAATCTTGTCTTCCAGCTTCGTTTTCCCTCTTTCTGGAAAGCCCTAGGTTTTCCCGATCTACTGGATTACGGGAAATCTCTAGGGCATTTTTCGACTGCGAAGATGCCGTGTTTCCGGCCAGATCCGGCCGATACGGATGCTGAGCCCTTCGTTGAGGTCGATCCGACGGGGCGGTACGGGAGATACAACGAACTCCTGGGCTCGGGTGCGGTGAAGAATGTGTACCGAGCGTTTGATCAAGAGGATGGAATCGAGGTCGCTTGGAATCAAGTGCAGCTACGCAATTTCACCGATGATCGGGCGATGCTCGACCGTCTGTTCTCAGAAGTCCGGCTTCTGCGGACTCTCCGGAACGAGAACATCATCGTTTTGTACGCTGTTTGGGTGGAAGAAAAACATAGCACGCTTAACTTCATAACGGAGGTATGTACGTCGGGAAATCTGCGGGAATATCGCAAGAAGCATCGTCACGTTTCGCTCAAGGCGGTCAAGAAGTGGGCGAAGCAGATTTTGCAGGGCCTGGAGTATCTGCACAATCATGAGCCGTGCATCATCCACAGAGATCTCAATTGCAGTAACGTCTTCATCAATGGAAACGTCGGCAAGGTGATTCTTCCGCTCTTGAATTAGGGCTTCTCATTCAGATCTCTATGTTCTTACTTTAATTTAATTTTATAACTAACTTATTTTAATTAAATTAAGCGTGGGAATTCATGATGATTTCCAGCGTATAACCTTTCCTTTTTCGTTGTGGGAACGAGGGAAGAAATTTCGCGTTAGGGTTCTGCCTTGGCGGCTTGGCTTGATCCACAGAGTGATTCTTGTCGTTGAACAAGTTTTTTCAAGCGTAGGTGTCGAGTTCAACCGTTGTTAGGGTTTGCTATGTTACTGTGGTGGAGAGGAGCTCTCTCTCTCTCGTCGTTTCCTTTTCGTTGCACTTTGTTTTCCCGTGCGTTTGTTTCTTCCTTATTTTTTAGTTGAGTTTCTTCGTGACCTTTTCGTTGTGATTTTCCGGACTAAAGGAAACTGGTTATGCTTCCATTCAACTGTAGCAGAACCCCAAGTGCCATCATCGCCATGATACGTGCTTATATCAGTTTTTGTTCTTGAGCACCTGGCGTGATTGCTTCGTTAGATCCTGCATCTGTCACAAGATCCAGTCCTTTTACGCTGAAAATTTACTGTTCGAGTTTTCCTCTTCGAAGTTGTTTACATCTGGAGTCTGTGCTTCTCGAGTCTTCGGTCGTTCTGGGATAAGGATGCTCGCCACATTTCAGATTCAATGCGCTCCTTTTCGCTTTTGTGCTGGAAGTGACGTAGCCTTCTGTAACCTTGTCAAAGACCCCACTTGCTTACCCCTTTGATGGTGCTCCTCCTTTTTTTTCCTGTCCTCCCGCGATTCCCATAATGCGTCTCTCTCTCTCTCTCCACACACACACATCTTGGCTATCCATACAGACTTTTCTACTTTGATGAGGAATGGAACTCCCTTTCTCTCATGCATGCATGCAATAATGGAGAGAGAATCGTATCTCATCTGATACATGATAACTATTATTAGCTTTATCAGCTTTCAATAGCAATCATCTAGATTGCGAGGATAAGCATAAAGTAAATGACAGCTCTTCACATGTCATTCTGTAGGATTTCTTTCATCTGATGTATGATAACAATACATATCACCATCATTTGTTAGACGATGCAGAATTTCTCCATCGGCAGCTTTACTAAACTGATGCTCGTCTTGTGAGAGAGAGTCCTATCATCTAGCGCATGTGCTTTATGCAAACTTGTCTCAATTGTTAACAATTAAGTCTTATTGCTGTGTTGCGTAAATCTTGTAGGTGAAGATTGGCGACCTGGGTCTGGCGGCGATAGTCGGAAGCGACCATGCCGCTCATTCTATACTTGGCACCCCAGAGTTCATGGCGCCCGAACTCTATGAGGAGGATTACAACGAGCTGGTGGATATATACTCTTTCGGAATGTGCGTCCTGGAGATGGTCACCCTGGAGATTCCTTACACGGAGTGCGACTCCATTGCCAAAATCTACAGGAAGGTCACCTCTGGTATCCGTCCGGCCGCCATGAACAAGGTGAAGGACCCGAGCGTCAAGGCCTTCATCGAGAAATGCTTGGCCATCCCCGGGAACAGGCCTTCTGCGTCGGAGCTCCTCAAGGATCCCTTCTTTGATGGCTTAGAGGATACCTGCTAAAAATCCTTCCGTTTTAATTTCATTCGTTTTTAGTGTATATGTCAGGGTGTAGAGTTGTAGAACATAACTTTGTTGGGTTTGTTCCTCTCAACTTAATAAAGAGAAGCCTCGGTTGTGTTGGGTGAGGCGCCCTTTTGGAAATGTAAATACATTTTGGATTTGTCCACCAAGACACAGATCATAAACCCCTTTTATTGTGCGCAGGAAATTTTAGACTTAAAATTCTCGGTATATTGTTTGTACGGAGTTATCACTACCTTTTCGTGGGTGCGTGATTTTTTTTATAATTTTGAAATGGCGTACAACGGAAAGTTGGTTCCATTTATGTTGATTATTACTGGCAGAGATTTGTGCGCAGTAATTAAAAAATTCGGGGAAAGGGTCAGGTGATTAGCGGAGCTCCTTGTTCCAATTCATGCGACTACTGGCAGTGCCACGTGTGGCATTTGGAAGGAGTCCTGACTCGGTCGGCTCATTTGGTTCACAGGCAGTCAATGGCCATACGGGTAACATGAATCTCGAGCTTGCGAGTTGTCTCACACCGTTTAAGTCGACGCGTACAACTAGACATTTCGCATTGCCTGGAACCAGAATCGAACCGCTGCAGGGTCCTCCTATGTAACTCTCTGGTTAGCTGAAGTCCCATGTATCTACAATAAAATATAAAATTTGAGCCAACCAAGTTCATACCATAGGGTTTGTAATTTCAAAGAGCTAATTTTTGTCATATTCAATGTTGCCGTACAATAATGACAAATAACATAATGAACTTTAACGGATTTGTTTATTTCTAATATTTCCTCCATGTGCTTTCATAAACAATACAACAACGAACACGACGAAAAAGTCAGATTCGACTGCGAACAAGAATTCGTGTACATATGAAACAGGGAAAGATTCAAGTTGCTCGTGAGGGAAGTATGGCAATGAATCGGGTTAGTTGGTGAAGTTCACAAGCAAGGCAGGGTGGATTTAAAGAACACCATTTTCTTGTGGTATGGAAAGTGGCTTAATATATGCGGGTATTGTGGGATGGGAGTCAACCTAAAGCCATATACTACTATTCATCAATTTATTTCTAATTTAATTACAATTTATGTGTGCCTCTCTCTCTCTCTCTATATATATATATATAGACTCTTGATCAGCATTTGGTGCATAACAGCGATTTCCAGGAAAGAAATGTCTAAACGTCTTGTTGGATCGGGTTTGACCCAAACGCCAAATTAAACATCAAACTTCTTTGACTCATCAGCTTTCTAGGTTGACCCACAAGAAGGAACCAAGATATTCATGGAACTTCTTATAGTTTATGAAAATTCACCCTAAACTTACGTCTAACCAAGGTTCAGTTGACCATGGTTGGTTTGTTGGTTGATGTGGTAGGAGCACTCGCTTTGCTATCTACTTCATTATAGAAGGGTTAGGACTTTGCTCGTTGAGCGTCAAAGCGCTCAGGCACAAAGCGATCAAACACTTTAAGATGTGTAAATTTGAAAATAAAAAATAAAAAGATGTTTTAAGAAGCAATTTTTCATATAGAATCTATAGTATGTTTTTCATTCCATGGTTGAGCTGATAGACCAAAGACATAAGTTCAGCATTAGCATCCCGAAGTGAGATCTGGACCCGGACTTACCTGGACTGGGGTCAGTTATAACTCGTTAAGTCGATACCATTGTGTTATGAAGAATATATTTGAAAGGTCAGAAATTGAAGCATGAACTTTGAAAGGATCTGAGCCTTGTATCACTTGACCAGATCCACCAGGTAATGTTTGATAATAGGGACTAGGCCCTGCCATACTGGGACCATCGTCCTTGGCCCTATGCTCATCACACATGGGCATCAATACATATCGCAGAAACCGGGCCCAGGACCATGCTTTTGCACCTAAAAAGCAGCCCACTGCTGAGAATGGACTTCTAGAACTGGGTCTACAATACCAATATTGCAGGCTCAGGCCTGTTAATGAAACAACCCAAGAGTGTGTTTGATTCGTGGTGCTAGGCTCCTAGTATTAGAACTGTAAACTTAGAGCTACACGGGCTTGTAACCATTGCTCGAAGGAACCATGGGTTTTTGTGCAATCTCCTAGATGTTCTTGATTCATCAGTAGTATTGACGCTTGGGTTTTATTTTTGTAAACAAGGGTATCAACACAGAGAAAAGGAGGTGCTTAGGTTTTTGCGTGAATTCTTTAGGTCTAATTCCTACAGCTCACCTCCCTCCTCATATCGAAGTTTTAAATCAACTACAAGCACCAAAAATTAAGATCTAGTTTCCCTTAACCTTGTATCAAAGACACCCGTAGGCAAATGCCCTACGCCAGCCTCCGGGAGGCCACTATTTGTAGACTTGACTTTTTCTACCAAGGTCCACTTAATCAAAGGTTTCTGTTTCAAAATAATTAATGCGCAATTAAGCCAATGAGAGGAAACCAAGTCAGTGATTACACCCTTATACCTTTCATCGAATGCAAACCAGGTCCTTTTTCATCATAATTGGTATAATTTTCAAAAAAATTAAGTACTTAGTGTTTCATACGTTTTATATTGGTTTGATATGGTTTGTTTATAATATATAAAAGTCTAATTTTATGCCAGCTGGATTTAATGTTTTAATAAAAAAAAAGACTAGAATGTAAGGCGTCATGCTTTTTTTTTATAAGAAGAGGCTGAAGCTTAACATACACACATGCATTCTTTGAGAGTCAAACTCCCCACCAGCAACGGCGGCGCTAGAGTGTTCTTCATGAACATAGTAGTTCGTTGGGCCTTGACTTAGTGAATCAATGGCGGACTCAGGAATTCTTTTGGAGTGAGGTGCACTTATATTTCACGTTCACAAAGCACTTATAGATCGGACCATGGTGATTACATGATCTAGTTGAAGCACACTTTTGTGCACTTATCATTTAGGTGAGTTCCTTTTTTGGTACCGTGGGGAGGCCAAAGCCAGGTGTACTCGCCGGGTATTGAACTCACGACCTTCAACTTGTTAGTCGACTCACTAGCAGGTGAGATATTGCGAGTTGTGTATCATTTGGGCGAGTTCTAGGGCTGTCGTCGATATGTCCGGAGTCAACCTGCTGGACTTGTATATGGTTAAATTGTTAGGGGCTTGGTTGGTAACAATACAATATAACATTGGTTACCTAGGTTGGACCTGCAAGATCCAAATAAATGAAGCCATGTAGACATGACCGGTTTGGAACCCGCCCGGCAGTTTTAACTGGAACTTCACTGGGCCAGGAACCAGTTGAAATTGGAACCGGTGAAAATGGCCCGGAACTGGATCACTCGGCTTTGTTTTGGTTCTACCATTCATGAAATTGGAAGCAATCTGAAACCAAAATTAGCAGTTCCAAACTATCAATTCTATAATTTTTTAATTTTTTAAAATTATAATCTTTTTAATGTTTTTTCTGGTTTCGGGCAATTCAGGACTCAAACTGGAACTAGCCCAGTCTCAGTTGACGGTTTCAAACCACCCATTCTAGTTTACCGAGAACTGGCCCTGCCAGGCTTTGCACGATTTATATCAAAGGCGGATATGGAACCAACTGTGATCAACAAAACTTGTGTGTGGATCAGTATCATATCTTGCAATATGCAATATGACATTTTGGTACTTGGATTGTACTAATCCAGCTATTTTTTTTACTATTTATCGATATACATGGATACTGTCTATGATATTATCCTAGTGTATTGTGCCATACTAATGATTTTTTATCCTTTCTTTAGTTTTTCTATTTTTTTAAATTTTTCTTCACTAAATCATTGATGGTTGAATGTTGCTTGTCCATCTTTTCCATTAATACTTCAGTTCTTTCATAGTTTTTCTTAGGAAGATATATTTATTTATATTTCCCATACTAGGTGAGGTTGGCTTTTGCTCAATTTTGGAGTTCGGATAGAATCTGGTGTATTCACGCTAGAAACATCATACTCCTTAGTACCAAATAAAATTTTAAGCTACCTAACATGACCATTCTCCTTTATATGTACTTGGGACTGACCATGCGAAAGAGATCCTTTGCACAGGTGGAATTTTGTGTGTCTATACATACACACACACACACATATATATATATATATATATATATATATATATATATATATATATATAATATATATAGAGAGAGAGAGAGAGAGAGAGAGAGCATAGTTTATGCTCACATTCATCATCTATGCTCTAATCTTCTTAAATATCTTAATTGTTTGATCTTTAAGATCAATGGTTGAGATCTAAAGCAAAAAACAAATAGCAACAAAAAGTACTAGGATACTCTTTTGCTTTTGAACCTTCAATTTTACTGATCAAACAGTTGAGATCATTGAGACTTTTTAAGCATGGATGAATGTACACATTAGGAGTGTTCACATATCGGTTGGAACCGAACCAATGGTTTGGTTCGAGATACCCAACGGTTTGATTTGGTTTGGTTCTAACAGAAAAAATTATCAACAGTTCGGTTCGCGGTTCTAGTACTTGAACAAAACCACAAGAACTGAGTTGAACCGTGAGAACCGACCCCAATCCAACCAAGTATAAGATGGCTGAGTTTAATACCGCACCGACGAGGAATGAAATGAAGGTTGGGTTGAGTACTATAAAAATCATTGTAAGGCACTCAATAAGACATACTTTTCTTAGCCTTTTGGCTGAGATAAATATAATATTTATTCTTATGAGTTAAATATCTATTAGTTGGTCAATAACTACATAATATTAAATTAAAAAATTATTGTCTTTCTGTTGCATTACAATAAGAACTGTCGCTCATAACCGAACCAAACTAGAACCGTTGGTAAAGACAGTTTGGTTCAGTTCTCAAAATACCAAGAACCACTAGTAATGGTATGGTTTGAGGTTGACACTAGAACCGAGCCAAACCGAACCGTGAACACTCCTAGTGCACATGGACTAATCTCCCCCCCCCCCCCCACACACACACACACCCCGCTATCTCTCTCTCCTCTCTCTCTCTCTCTCTCTCTCTCTCTCTATATATATATATATATATATATATATATATATATATATATATATATATATATATTCAGCCTCTCAAGTTTGGTTATTGTGGGTTTATGCTTGGGTAGTCCAAATTGAGTTAAAGACTTCAACAAGAAGATCTACTATTGTGTATGTTGTGTATCAAAATACCAAGAACCACTAGTTATATACATGTTGTGTATGTTCGTGTCTGTCTCTATATGTATTCAGGTATGTACGTATAATATGTATATCAACTATGGTGCCCTATTGAAAACCAATTACTTTTGTTCTCTTATCAATAGCATAATATCAACATGTGATCTTATATGTACTATATCTATATAGTGGCAAATGAATAATACCTTTCGGTGTATAGATTAATATCATCAATGGTGGAGATTTGAATTAAAAGTATTATTATACTTTTGTACTCTGTATTTAATGCATGTGCTTCTTATTTTATCACTACAATCAATGGAGTGATGGAGATGTTTATGCAAAATTATTTATCCAAAAGACATTATACATTTACCAATACCTCTCTCTTTTATCCCTCATATACATGTGTGCATATATATATATATATATATCCTTGATGCCCCATGAAAACCGGTTAGCTTCTTTTCGCTTACTAAACATTGCTTGACATTGATAGATTGTTTGCAATTCGTGTACCTAACATACCAACGCACATGCCTACTCGTGTAGTTCATTATTTTGGCTGGTACCCTTTTTAATTTCCAGCCATATGACCTTATACAAGAGTGGGACTTATAGCCATGTGAAGTTCTTATGGAAGTACTTTAAGCATATTGGTCGAAATCACTCTCAATGAAGAAAACTGTGCATATCAGTGAACAAGCCAAAGTACCCGTCTGTAAGTGTAATGGTAGCACCCGAAAACCAGCTCGGCTGTTCCAACCAGAACTGAATTGAGTGAGGAACTGGCCGAAACTGAAACCGGAACCATGGACCATCTGATTCAGTTCTGCCATGACATATGATTGAGCTCTATGGAAACAAAGAATTCATGTAGCAGATCTCATATAGTATGGAAAAAGGCTTAGTTGTTGTAATTTTTACTTGTTTAGAGCAGTTCCAGATTCAAACCAAAACTGCCCGGGATCCAGCCCTGAGACAGTAGTGTTATGGTTCTAGAACCGCAATTCAAGCAATGAAGATGGCATTATTCTTCTGGATCATGACATGATAAACGTCTTATAACAAGCTCAAATGTGCAGTTTGATATCACTGAGTATTTTATTATCAAATTAAATATAATTCATATATGACCCCGTATATAGGGTACTGATATGCATGTAGTATACTTACCATAAGCCACGGTATGAAATTCCATTTCTTCATTTAATGAGTAAAAAGCATTTAAAATGTAAAAAAAAGTTCACTATAAGGTCAATCATATAGAGTAACTAAAAAAAGTTAAGGCCTCAGGTAATGGTTATCATGTGGCATAAAAATTTGGAGCTTAAAACTATAAGAGTAGGAAAATCTGAAGTTCTACGAAGTCTGGTATTAGAACTGTGGGTTAAAAACTAAATTATAAGTGTCTAAAAATTTTTGGGGCCTACAAAAGTCGACATTATAATGAGCTTAAATTTCAGGGGGCTGAGATGGTTGCCTTTGTGGCCTTACACGAGCAACTCCTGAATCATATCATGACTTGATATATGATATTATTGTATGTTATAACGGATATTAACTATACATTGATATCATTGTATGCGTCAATATTTTGGCTAATACTAAGTATCAATCTAAGTAACAATATATGATATTATATGTAGCATACATATATCTAGATAATATAATTATAACACTAAGACGAAATATTGCATCCAACAAAGAGGTTAGGGAGCTATGAGTCTGCTCGTCAGGGATGTCAATCGACTTTCCAATATTAACTTTAGTGTGGAATTTGTGATGAACACATAGCTATCCTCCGAAGAATGGGACCTTCACTTAGAATTGAGGATTCTAATTGCCCAAAATTGTTTCAAGTTGTTTGATTTGTGAAATGGAACAAGACAAAGGTTTTGCAGAGCTCACGACTAATCGAGATACAATTTCTACAATATAGGGGATTGCATTTTTGTAAAATGCAGAAATATCACCATGGAGTTACTTCAGTTCCCTTAATCAAAACAATTGATTTGTAAATGAGAAAAAAGATATAGACAGGGTTAAAACTGGTGCAAACAGGTCTCACATTGCTATACCATGTACAATAAGAATTACTCGGACTCTTGGAAATCGATTCACTTCAACACTATCATACTTGATATAGAAAATCTACGTAAAGTATGAGCATCACCTAGATCTGTGGATTGCATCCGAGTTACATATTACCAAATTACATGACGCAGTTGTCACTGTATAATTCATAAATTTCTACGATGTGAATATTATGCGTGAGAAACTGCACAAAATTACATAATCTTGCACACCTAAGAAATTCAGACTTTCTAAACGTGAGATTTCAACAGCTATAAGATACATTCACTTGGTTCGCCCTTGCCCTTGGACTTCTGCACATTGATTGTGTGTTTCCTTTTTGATTTGCTTCTGCCAAAGAAAGATATCTTCTGAAAGACCTTGAGTATTCTTCTAGCATACTTTCTTTGGGTAGACCAACTAACAGAGGCAATGCAATTTCCACTAGTGCGAACTAGAGGTCGTTCGTTCTCGCTCGTGTCTTTTGTATGATATAATTCGGTATGATTCTGCAATTTGATCCTTTTCTTCAAGGTCATAACCTCTTGCTCAAGGCACTCAATCCTGAAGCTAGTCAACTCGAGGTTGTCCTCTGTTAGATTTGGTTTATGACTGTCGGTTTCTCTTTTAAGCAAGAATCTCAAGGGCATATCTGTTGGTGCAAGTGTTTCTTTATCTTCATCCGTTTCTTCTTCATCTTGTTCACCGTCTTTGTAGTAGTTATATTTTAAGCCACAATTGTCCGCATTATGCTTGGATCTCGGAGATGAGACTGTGTCAGAGAGTTCACTTGAATGCATAAGTCTGAATGATTCGGAGCAATCCTTCAGGGCTTTTTGAGTGTTTTTCTGCTGAACAAAGAGTGCTTGGACTATCAGACGCAGTGGCATTTGCTCGTTTTGAACTGCTTCAATGCAGGTTTTCTGGGATAATTTTTGGCAACTGAGGTCTTTGCAGATGTGCATCTTTTCTTCGTCAGAGATATGAGGATGGGCCTGCTCAGCAATCAAAACCATCAGCCTTGGAGATCGAGCAATAGATGATCATACCAATGTTAATATATCGGTTGGCAACTTCAGTAATACGAAACTTACAGGATTCATCTTTGGGAAAAAGTTAGAAGCTGATAGCCTGATAATGTGAAAAGAACCAACTGACAACTTACCGATAGAAATGCATCAATGGCCCGGTAAAGGTGATCGTGGTGTTGTCTTTCTGAGATTGGTATGATTTCAATAAGAGTCACAAAGCTGCTTGAACTCATCTTCCGATCGATTGCAATACGTGACAGATACAGATCCCAAAGCTTGGATATTCTGAAGGTTCTGCCGGGATCTGTAAACGAAGTCACAGAGATTAAGAAAACTTCCTTCATTGCTTCCACCTCTGAACATGATGAAGTTGACCATGCATCCTTTTCAGGGAATAACAACTCATCAACTTGTGCTAAGTCTAACAGAGATGCAATCTGGTACTGTAGCTTCATATTAACATCATTTGCTAAATGAAGCCTAA
This sequence comes from Brasenia schreberi, assembly GCA_036023115.1. Lineage (NCBI taxonomy): Eukaryota > Viridiplantae > Streptophyta > Magnoliopsida > Nymphaeales > Cabombaceae > Brasenia > Brasenia schreberi. Next base: position 12,446,005 of record JAYKKT010000071.1, on the reverse strand, counting down.
GTGATCTTGAGAGCAATGACAAGAAAAAACCCACAGGAATCACACCAAAAGCCTTCTGGCCTATTAGCAGTAACTCTACAACACCTTGTAAGACAGAAGAGAATCTGCCATTTACATCATGACTCTCATTCTTCCCCACACTCATCTCCCAAAATTGGTGTGTCTTCCTCGACAGAACCCATTTGTTGGCATAGAAGACGACAATTGAGCTGACAAATTTCTCTTCCATTCCATGCCTTCTCATGGACCCAATTATCCTCTGAAAGAACTTGAATGGTAGAGCTATCAAGTCTTTGATCCAGAGATATTGACCTAGAAGTTCCTTCACAGCTTCACTGTTCCAAGGCCGCCCTTCTACCGAGTTAAATGTAATAATTGGTTTCTCCTTTCCGTGCTCTGGATCAAGTACCTCCATGCATGCCATGAAAGCTAGGGACTCGATGCAGCGGCTCACAATCAAAAGAGTCTCACACCATGGTTGCAAAGTGTGAGATTTTTGAAGAACAATCAATGCATCCTCCCAATGTTGGAGGACTACTCTGTTTAGATAAAGGTCAGACAGTTCGCAGAGATTTCCAGCACAATGATTTTCATACATCTCGAAGAACTCGGCTGCACATCTGATGGCTGCTATGTGAAATGGATCCATTGAGAGTGGATAGTCATACATAAACAGAATAATCCACTCCAGTGTTTGAGATCCTCCGGGAAAAGCACTCGGAAGCTCTACCTCCATCGATCTAGATAATGTTCTTCTAAAGTATCCACTCTTTGACATCAGAACATACTGGAAGAAAAACATTCAAACAATGAAATCATGGACTTTTTTAACAGTAAAGACGAGAATATCTACCTCAGAAAACACAAGAAAGCAGAATAAAAAGAGTCAGCATCCGAACCTTATGCAGTTTAAAGATTTTATGTTCGATTAGGACACATACTGATGGAGATAACCCTGTCTCTTCAGTCCTGAAATGAATCAACTGACATTGAGAAACTCTCAATCACAATATCATTCAAAAGATAGAGCCAGCAAACGTAGTTAGATTATCTCAAGTACCACGAAACTATTCTTTTGGCCACAAGCTCTGCAATGCACGATGGTGTCGAAAATGGACTGGCACCAAAAGAGCTACCTTTAGAGCTTGAAGTATCCATGTGTTTCAATCTGTACCACACATATACGAATTTATGATGCAAAACTCGTCTTAGGAACTTCATTTTTTACTACAAAGGAAGAAAATAAGAATCATTTGGTAAAGATAAATAAACAAGGTAATTCTGACTTACAATGTAGTTACTACTTCAGCAGACTATGAATACGCGGGCAGAAGATATGAATCCTTCGAGGGGAAAAGAGGATGATGAGGAGCAAAAACGAGAAAATATCCAGCACGGAATCTATAAAAGTTGTCAACTACATTGATCGACATAAAGTTGCCATTGATATTCACGAAACTCATCTTACAGATTAAACTGAAGGTGCACGTAACGGCAATTTTTAAACTTCTAATGAGAGAGCTACAAGGTGGGATGTAAAAGGTTTGTTGGTTATCTCGCTGAGGCATTTTATCAAACATTTTGGCACACCCAACTTAGCGCTTCAAGAAAATGAGCGCCCCAAGAATGCACGAGGAGAAGTCAAAAATTTCACTTACTCCACAAGCCTTCACCCTGTGTGGGGGGGATTTATATTTCTATGGTGATTGCCATTTTAACATTAAATAAATAACACGAATATATCACCATATTTAATAAATTCAATACCCACTCAGAAGGCGGTAATTTAATATTTCACCTAGAACAGGAATCGATCTGAGTAAGAAATCGACCAAAATACGGGGGATTTATATTTTTCTAAGGTGATTGTCATTTTACATTAATTAATATGAATATATCACCATATTTAATAAATTGAACCCTTCCAAGACCCACCCCAAAACCGTAATTTAATACTTCACCTACACATTGCCGGTTTGAAACAGCATCAAGGTTCGAACCGGAATCAAACTGTGCCAGAAATCGACAGAAACTGGAACATTTAATATAGGCTGGCCAATCTACTCTAAGCTAAATTCACTCAGTGTTGCGATCCCAGGTACCGAACCGGCCTCCTTTCGTTATGGTTGGTCAGTTTTGGGTCTGGCTTCAGGTCCTGATTTTGGTTATGGTTTTGGGCCTGGTTGAGTTTAGGTTTCATTGGATAAAAATGAATTAATTTAGGGACTGGAACCAAATTATGTTTTAGAACCTGGTTCCAAACCACTGATTTAGGTTCGGTTTTCGGGAAGGTGGAACTGTAACCAAACTGAGGAAGTTCCGGGTCCAGTTTTGATTTCAATATTGATTCCCCCAGTTCCGGTTTCAGAGGGGGTTCTGGTGCCCATTAGAGGCTGGTTTTGAACCAGCCACCTCTAACTTCAATGAATCCGAAGATCAAGTCTAGCCAAGTTAGTCATTCAAGTTAAGACTTGACCTGTGATCTAAACCCTAAACCCCAAACCAAGATGCAACTTATCTCGTGCAACACGTCAAATGATACGACACGCCACATTTGTGCATCTTGTATACTAGATTATGAAACGGTGAGACACGACATGAGTGAGAATTCTATGGAGACCTCCCTCTTAGAGAAAAAGGTTTTGTTGTTGTTGTTGTTGAGACACGACACGAGCGAATTGAAGTGTTCATTAGACAATTTATGGCCAATGGAATGAATGTAAGATGTAAGAAAGATTGTTTAGCTGTATTAAAAACGTTAGCTCAACAACATAGCGCACTAGAGCTGTTGCTGCTGGTGGGGAGTTCGACCACAGAGGGTGTGTAGGTGTATGTATGTGTGTGTTAGGCTTCGGCCTCCTCTTGCAACCAAAAAGACCGGTGGAGAGTTCAACCGCAGAGGGGGCGTAGGTGTGTGTATGTGTGTGTGAGGCTTCGGCCTCCTCTTGCAACCAAAAAGACAGGTAGATTGTTTAGCTCAAGAAAGTTATGACAGAAGTTAAAGTTTGTACCACAATATATCAATGGCAAGCTTAAACGGCACGGCATCTGAATGCAGGCTTCTTGCTTCACTTGTGTTAATATTTTATGTATATTTCATTAATTGGAGGCTGAATTTATGCAACCCTTACTTTAGTTTGTTCACTTACCCACCAACCATCTTCAATTACAATCAATTCTTTTATTTATTCAATTATTCTTTAATGAACTAAATTCAAGACCACACATTCCTTTCAAAGTCACGGATGAATGAGAATGTGTGGAAAATTTGACTTTGAAATCTGCAATTGATACTTAAAAGAACCTTCAAGTTGAAAGTCTCAAGTTTGATACTCACTAATTGCATCAGGCTGGTAAATGAGCCGAGATAACTGCTTGGCTCATTCGAGACAACAAGATCTTGTTCATGTTTGGCTCAATAGATGGTTCAAATCGAGCAGTATGCAAAACAAATACGAGCCAAGTTACGCAAGCTGAATATGAGATGCTTGTTGAAGTTAATTATGTATTTCTTCATGTATTAACCCGGTCTTACTTTACCGTCAATAGACGATTTGATTCGAGCTGAACGTATACCGACTATGAGCTGGGTTGGCAAGCTGAGCACAAGCATGCCATTAAAGTTAAAAATTATAACTTTTCATATAGTTTTGAGCAATCTTATTAGAAATTAAGTCAAAACTGTATTGTTCATACAATTTTCTTGTAAAATTGAAATACTTTGATTATTTAGTTATGTTATACCTACCCAATTCAATCTGTTAACATGGTTTCCAGCATAAATGCACATAAAGTACTATATACTTAACTAAACAAGCTAATACAATCTAAGCCAAACAGAACATGCATTGTTCATGTTCAGCTCATATAGCTTAACGATCCACGTTGTATTCAGTTTGTTTAGATTATAAAACCAAACACAAACAAGCTTGTCACGAATTGACCGAGCAGAACCATGAGTGGCTCGGCTCATTTATGAGCCCTATGTCTGGCTAAATCTATCTTCCCAACAAAAAAGGCTTCTGGCCTTGAGATTTTATGCAGCTGGCTGGTCCGTGTGCGACTGAGCCTTGCCTCCCAGGTGCAGCTTCTAAATAAACTGCACCGTGAGCGTTATCTCAACAGCTGGGCGCTCTAGTACCATTGCTGCTGGTGGGGAGTTCAACTCCCACAGTGTGCATGTGTGTCTGTTTGTTAGGCTTCGGCCTCCTCTTGTAACCAAAAATAATAATAATAATAATAATAATAAAACAAAAACCAGGTGAAGACTACCGGCTTATAATCAGGCTTCATGTTTCTTCCTGCTTCAATTCGCAAGGCAAACATTCAAACTCAAAGCTGAGATGAGCCTACCAATGCATTTTCTTATTGTTCCTAGTAAATGACTAGCATTCATGACAGCATAAGTTTGAGAATGTAGCACACTCTTACATAATAACTCTTTTAAATCTTCTTGAGAAAATGAGAACTCTTGACGTCCATGGTCTTCCATTAGCATTAAAAGGTTCAACACCAAGTAGTTTGCACATTGAAGTTTGTGGGTGTGGGAGAAGCGGAAGCGAGAATGTCGGCTTGAGTAACGTAAACATCAGTTAGTATTCGAAGTTTGCATCGATTTGATATCGGTCTCATGACCCGCACCGAAACAAAATGACCCCTTAGCTTTGAATCGTGGGGGAACTGAATAAGCCGAACTAGGCATGTTTGCAGCCCGGCAAGTAAATTTTGTTGCTTCTTCATGGCTCGTCGAGTTGCTCATTTACGTTGAGCCCAACTCACAGTGATACAAGCTGCAATACAAATAAACCCAAAACTGCACAACTGAACTTAAAAACTTACATCTTTATATAATTTTCATTTAGAAATGAGATTTGTTGCTCATGTAAGATAAATTATCTGTAATGATGGATTGCTTCCTTAGTTTGTCCTAGCTTCTGATGGGACTCTAAACCAAGATGAGCTGCTCGTCTCATGGCCCAACCCTTCTCAGCTCATCATCTGGAGAGGAGCCTTGGTTGTGTTTGTATAGGCCAACAAGATGACAACAGAAAACGACCTTGATGAGCTTCAACTCAGCCTGTAAACTTCCATGATCAGTTTGGCTCATTTTAATCCAAGCCACAACTCATCTCTCTCTCTCTCTCTCTCTCTCTCTCTCTCTCTCTCTCTCTCTCTCTCTCTCTCTCTCTATATATATATATATATATATATATATATATATATATATATATATATATATATATATATATATATATATATATATATATATATATATATATATATATATATATATATATATATATAAGAAACAAGATCATGCACACTAGTCCACCCATTTCTTTTCAATAGTATAGATATAATTTAAAACATTAAGGCTATTAAAAACAAAGAATATCATTATGTGACTAATGCCCCAAAAAGCAATAGTATATATATAACATGCCCCATACAGGTAGATATATCAAAATGGGCTTGGCCCAAGAGGTCAAGCCACAGAATTTGGGCCCATATTTGAAACAAGACCGAATGGTCCAACCAGTATGAACCTGAGGGAACGAGGGCCAGGCCGGGGTAGCCCGTAGGGCCATAGACCTGTTGGTTATTAGAACAGGTCTATAGGACCCAATCCAAACCTGCTTGAAATCCACCATATATAAGACTATTTTAGGGCAAATCCAACAGACTATATACACATGTAATAAAAAAAACTATAAATATATACATGCAATAAATAAACTACATATATGTGTATGTATACACGTAATTGAAAAAACTATAATACATATATATGAATATATATATAGATATATAAGCTATATATACTATATATATGCACATGTAATAAAAAACTATACATATACATATATGGGCCGTAACAGCATTTTAGAGGCCCATATAAAATGTGGGCCAGCCCAGCCCGTATTGCCATCTCATATACAGGTGCATGTAGGAACACTCCCTCTCTCCATCTCTCATGTTTTTTAAGTCCCCCACCCAATTGTGCAGGGATAATTCTCTCAAGAAAGAGATTCTATCTTGACCCTGCATACTCATGCATTTTCTTACTTTTTGAAGAGACAAGTGCATACTCGTGCATTTTCTACTTTTTGAAGACGAGATATTTAGAAAGTATTAAACGATGACATATTACATTGGTGTTCTCAAAAGCAAAGAGAACGCATGAGTTCACAGGGCCAAAAGTATGCATGACCCAGTTTTCATATTATGATATACATGCATATATGCACATAAACGTATGTCCCTAACATATCTATCAAAATTCAGGCCCCTGATGTGCCGTCCGATCCAACCTTCAGATATTTGGATTTGAAAGCAGTAGAAAACAACACATGATCCTCTTTAGGGATTGACACCTTAGCCCTGTAACTCTTTCTTCTTTCTAAAACAAGCGAATACAACCGAGGAGATCACCCATATATATAATATATATAGATAGATACAATGGTCATACTCATAAGGCATCACTCATAGTGAGCCCGCTTTGGGGATTGCAAAAAGGATTATATTAGAAAAGAAACAGGAAAGATGCAACAAACCAGCAACCTGGCACTGATTCAACCTCGGATTTCCTAACTAGATACAGGAGCAGCTTCAATGTAAGGGCCATAAATCGGCTGAGAGTCCAATATGGTTCTCGTAGCTTCAATAATAACTTGGCCATTCACATAATGCTGTCTGCACACTGGCATGTAAACATCAGCTCCGCCAATCAGTTCGGTCTGTGTCTCTCCACTTTTTCTGAGAGTAAAGGATGCTTGCTTGCCACACAGTTCGCAACGAGCCTTCAACTTGGTCACAGTTTCGGCCAGAGGCACAATGTCAAGCACATGCCCAAAGCTTCTCCTGAAAGGTACCATATTGAAAAACACTGGTGTCAATGTTGCTGAAGTTAATCTAGAAGCAGCACAACCAATTGATGAGTTGTGCTTCTTTTGGCGAAGTATCCCCTAAATCATGAATTAAAAGGAGTTACGCATCCACCTACCAAGCTCAAGAATTGGTTATCTAGGAACCTCTATATGTACACGGAAATAGAAAGCTATACTAATACACTTCTCCAAGTTCCGACATCATTCCTTTTCTATGGAAATTTGCCTGTAGAATGTTTCTGAAATCAAACCAATCACTATAAACTAACCATGGTGATGGACTCGTTGCACTGTTCAGCACACTCTGTTATCAGCCAGAAGATCCAAGCCTTTATTCTTTCTTTCTATTTGGTTCTCATACGTAACAAGTATCAATTTTAGATTTAAGATGCAAATCCACTAAAAACCTCTTTGCCTCAAACAAAAAAACTACATTGCACCCAATACTCATTGCAAATTCGCATGTGCTTCTTTTAGTACCATCAAATAGTCTGCAAACATGTCTATTATAACCAGACAATACTAGTTTAAGTAACAATAAGCAAATATAAAGTCAAGAACCCATGAACCTTTCAACCTTTAAACACTTGCAGTATTAATCATGTGGAAGGGTAAAAGGTCCAAAGTTGTCGAATGAAAAGTAGAAAGATATCCTCAGGTGGGAAGCTGAAGGGAAACACCAAAAACTAGTTGACAAAATTGAAAAGCTTAAACCTTTGATCGAATAAATTCATCAAGCATGCCCATATGTGGTCTTTGTGCTTTGTCACACTGCACAGCATCTTTTGGATTATATAGTTAACAAGTGAAGTGCTTGCACATCCGCCACTTTGAACTTTTTCCAGGAGTATGTGCATGCATGTAGATGGACAAGCACAAACGTGCTTATCGACCTTAGGCACAAACTTCAAAAGCAACAAAGTAAACTAGTTTTGTAGTTCAGAACCTTCAAATGCTTGAGCTTCTCAAAAGATTAGTAAACTCAAAATACACTTTGATAAGTATGAGAAGCTCAACGGGTAGAGGGGACAAATGTTACCTCAGGTAATCACCATCAAGACCAGCAACAATTACAGTCTTCCCATCGCGATCAGCAGCTGTCTGACAGAAGTCATACAAATCTTCAAAGAATTGTGCTTCATCAATGCCAATTACATCCAACTGCCATCATACAGTGTCCAAAAAGAGATTATTTATGGCACGTACATATGTTAGTAAGATTATTAAAAAAAAACTTATGGCACCTATACAATGCTAATTAGGTTTCCTTTATAAAAATTCATTTATGGCTCTGAATAATCAACCAGAATATCTCAAATGTAACAAACAAATACATAAAGTACTTGTAAATGGGAGGATTTTTTTTATTACTTCCTCAAACTCTGATGAGCGAATCAACAAATTAAAAGTATAACACACCTCATATTCTTTGAGGTCAGAGCTTCAGATAAGCAAAATATAGCCTAATTTGCATCAATCTGTACTTAAATACACCAAGTATTCAATGTTTACCCAACAGTAGTGTATAATAAATCATAGCCACTTTTACATCTTAAACCAGTCCTATCAAATTGCCCCTTCAGACTTGCATCAGGAGGAAGAAACCTAACATCCAAACGAGAAGAAAATGCAGCATCGTGCATACATGTTATCAAATAACATATAGAAACCCTTTTTCTTGTTTTACCCTTAAAGACACAATGCACAGTCATCAAAAGGAACGAAAAAGGTGGTTACAACTTGATTGGACAACATTTTGCCAACTGAATCAAAATATGAACAATACAAAGTTTTGCTTCTGTAAAATAGAAGAGCATCCACCAGAATACATCATATTGTTGCAGTTGTTGCAAACCAGAGAACTTGATGGGAATATTCAAGGAAGTGAGATCCAAACTACTTCACTATAATTTCATACCTTGCGGTATGCCTCACCACCCAGCTTTGTTCTAAATGTTGTAAGATCAGGCAGAGACCAGCAAGGCATTTTAACACCATCATGCGTTACAATAGAATAATGGTCATATCTGGTATCTTTATCTGATTTTATTACTGCCACTTGCCTGCACAAAAATATGAAAATACTTAATAAGGACAATTCAGAAACTGAATATCAACACTCCCACAGCATGCTCAATAATAGTTCAAGTAAGCAACTCCACTACGTAAAATTGACCAGATAAAGATTATAATACCAAAAAATTGGAAATAAAGTACAATTATACGATTGTTGCATTGAACAAGAAAAAGGTTCCAAAACATGTGATTTGCATTCAGTATGACAATACTTTTAGAGTCAACAATGATCTATATTTCATGGAAAAGGAAATTTATGAACTTCTAACCAGGAGTACCACAAAAAAACAAAGTCAGAAGCATGAAGATAAAAGTATATAAATCAAAAAATGGTCCTTGATAACAGGGGTTATACTTTTACAAGCCTTTTGTGAGAAATTCCAAAACCAAAACTTCATCAAACCAGGAGGGATCTGCTACATGGATTCTCATGTAACAATTTGACTTTGGAACATAAATTACTTTCGCAACAAGCCTACATGACACTAATAGTAGATTACAAAGATCAACTATGTCTGAGAGTAGGAACTAGGAAGTTGTTAACAGCAAAAGAAAAACCAAGAATCACTATCACTTAAATTCCCGGCCGCTTGGGGTTGAAACTGTCATCAAGTATCTTCATTCCTTTCTTTTCGTGAAGTTGCACGCTAACATTATGCGCCGTGAGCACGTTTATCATAAAACAGCAACACTCTTCATAAGAACTAATTATCAGGATCGCATCGTACAGATATCCTAAATATCCTTTTAATTTATTTTGGGTTTGAAAGGTTCATCAATGTCAATAAAAGAGACTAAAGAGTCATATTGCCAATGTTATTGTCAACTCATTCATACGCAAAATGCGGATTTAGCAACATGAAGTCGTCCCTCTCAAAGAAAAGCTTATCACTGTTCAATGAAAAAGAACAGATCCAGAGAATGAGAGAGAGATGCAAACCTTCCACTGTCGCGTTCGGCCTGAATCCGGCGAAGAAGAGCGGTGGTCTTGCCGGCGAACATCGGGCCAATGATAACGTGGATATCCCCAGGAATTCCCATCGCTAGAGGCTCCGAACAACCACTACCGGTGATAGACTTTGGCTGTCCTAAAGGAGGATGAACCCTAGATGACACACCACGGGAGTCGTTCCCGATAGAAGCCGAGGATGAAAACGACAAGGGACGGAAAGAGATGAACAGCGGAGAGAAGGAGGAGGGGAGGATTCGACGGAGGAGGGGAAGGGAGAGGAAGAACGACGTTCCGAGGATGGTAGGGTGGGGGGGAAAGGAAATGGAGGGGAGGGTTTTCATGATGGAAAAAAGGGAGGAAGATTCCCCAATTTTGACAATTAGGGCGAAAATTTAAGGATTTAAAAACATTCAAACGGTTGGAAGATTGTGATTTGTAAAGGAAAACAAAGGAGGGAAGACGAACCAGCCAGTTTTCTTTCCTCTCCCTCTCTGCCCCCCTCCCCCTCTCCCCCCTCCTTTTTCCCTCCGTTTCCCTCCAACTTTTCGATGTTTGGAGAAGTGGATCCTGACCCAGATCCGAAGGAAAGACCCATCTCTCTCTCTCTCCCCGTTTCCCTCCAACTTTTCGATGTTTGGAGAAGTGGATCCTGATCCAGATCCGAAGGAAAGACCCATCTCTCTCTCCCCCCGTTTCCCTCCAACTTTTCGGTATTTATAGTGGATCCTGCTCCAGATCTAATGGGAGACCCATCTCTCTCTCTCTCTCTCTGTGTGTGTGTGTGTGTGTGTGTGTGTGTTTAAATGGTTCAGGCTAAGTGGGTCTGGATCCAGCCCACGTGAACATGGTTTGATCTTATTCAGGTTATAAACATAAATAAATATTTTATTCTATATAATTGGATTATGCCTAATGAGATTCATATGTGATGTTTCCATATGAGAAATAAATATCGTTTGAGGTAACGTACCGGTAGCAATTTCAGGTACGACACAAGAGGCTGGAATGATATGACATCCCTTGAAAACTCCGTGCTTGTGTCCATCCCAATTGACACGAAAAAGAAAAGAAACTCAAGTCGTGTTTGAGTGGTCCTGTTTTTCTACATGAACACGAGAAGAAATTGAGAACTTGACCAGACAGAAAGTTGCGGTCAATTTTCGGAGACAACACGAAAGCCCTATATGAACCAGGGTGGGTCTCCGCCCTGCATGACACGAAAAAAGTCAGGCGGTTGGATAAATAATGGAAGCAACTTTTTCTAATGAATTTTCATTAGATTATAAGGGAAATTCATATTAGATTCGTGCCACGATTGCCATGTTTGATTCACAGTTAAATAGGGATGGCAATATCGACCCAACCCGACCTGAACGGGGCAGAGAATAATACACAACCCAAAACTGATAGGGTCGGTTATGAAGATAAGGTCCCTGCGAATGCCATATAGTACCCGACCTGATTTGCGTCCCGACCGTATCCGACTTATACATACATATATAGAAAGAGATGGTCATCCATACTTAACTCATTCATACTTAAATCTACTTAAACATTTTCATAATTTGATTTACACGATCAAAAGTGGAGATTTCAATTTAAAAAGTGAATTATACTATTGTATTGAACTCTTAACCTTTCACGAGAAAACTTACTCTCTCTAACTAATGTGCAATGCTCTTTTGGGCATTGGAACCACTCTTTCATGATTCTAAATCGCAATCCTCTCTCAACAATTTGGGTTGCAATCTCATGTGGGAATCCAAATTCTCAAGGCTCACTTTTTCGCCGTGCCATTACTGGCTTGCTGCTTGGAATCTTTTTCTCATCTTGGTTTTGCTTAGCCATAATCAGAAAAAAAAATTACGTGCGACATCGAATCAAAGCTGATCAACCCCTAGATCGAGTTTTTGATTCATTATATCATTATAAATAGGAAATTTCTCATAGAACATTGGTAAAAGGATTCCCATAGTAAAGAACTTTGTTTGATATCCTGGACTTTGTGTCACACAGTTCAAAGTTATCAAAAGGATTCTCAATGTCGCAATTATTAGCCCATTTAGAACCCAATGGAAGGGAAACAGTGCCCAGCCGATAGTGACATGAGCAGAATATCAAGAGATATTCCCATTCTCACTGATGTCATTCCGCTATCTAGCTTTCTTAATTTGCGACAAGTCTAAGAGACATTTTATGCTTCTCTCTCTCTCTCTCTCTCTCTCTCTCTGAGAGAGAGATCCATACTAAAGTTTGTTCTAAGATTTCCACCATTCAATTAACATGATTAACGGTGGATATGTAAATTTAAAAATAAAAAGTATCATTATATACGGAGAGAAAAGTTGAAAGATGTAAATCACTTTTATGCAAACTACATCCCTTGTTGACAACGGGACAAAGTGGAACACATTTTGATCCCACGCGCACCCGTCCCACAGTAGAGTCCTTCTATGCCCCACTCTCTCCCTTAGGTCTTGGGATCAACCCTGTACCCTTTTACTATTACCCAGCCATGCCTCGCCCCACTTCAACCAACAAAAATATTTTTTAAGAAACAAATATTTAATATATATTAAATAAAATTTAAAATATTATTTGTGATATTTTATATTGTTAAATTAAAATTTATTATGTATATAGTTATATGTATATAAAAATATATACGCACAACCATATAAATACTTATAATAAACATATATTTTATATAAATAACTTATATATATTTACTCCGGGCAGGGTAGGTCTACTACCGCAAACCTGCCCCTACCTTGCCTTACATTTCCTTCACGCCTTTCCCCATTGCGGGGTGGGTTTTGAGGCCTACAAATTCTTCTCATATGAGGCAGATCGGAGCAGGTACTCATGGGGCCGATCCAAATTATCATTCCTAACTACATCCAAACCGATCAAATGCTAAAAATGGTTGAGATTATAAATTAAAAAAAAGTGCAAAGTTTATGGATATATATATATATCAAGATCGGAATAGACATGCGCTATAATTTTATAAGTATATATTATATGCATTTCGTCTCACATTAGGTCAGGTCTGGGTCAAGCTGGACCTGACCCGATTTGAGGGCTTGCCTCCAAAACTTTGAGTTTTTCATAGAGGGACCCAGGCCTTGTAGGACTCTAGGCCCAATCCCGTAGGTCCCCCCGGTTCGAACAAACTAAACCTGAATAATTTGAAAAATATTTTTCTCGTTGTTGTCAAATAGGCTTATCGAATACCATCCTATTCTGGGTTTAGGCGAACCACTGAAAAATGCACGCCCTGTGCATTGATCTGACCTATTTCAAAAGGTTCGCTTATTTGAATTTTTAAATTGACTAAGTATCAATGTGATAATAAACTTCCTATAATGAAATCACAAGGGAATGCACCTTTTGTGAAGGACTAATGAAATATGGCTACTTGGGTTTAAACTCAATATTGGTTGGTGCTCGACATTGGACGCTGAAGCATGAGGAGCATTAATGGGTCTTCAAACTTGGTCTAAAAGATACCATCTGAATATGTACAAAAGATGTCGGTAGCAAAAATGAAGATGTTGAGATGGATGAACGTCATATAAGAAAAAACCGTATATATAATGAGGTTATTAGAAACAAATTGGGAGTTGCGGCATCAGAGGATAAAATAAAAGAAAATCATTTAAAATGGTTTGGACATGTAGAAAGACGACCCATGGACGCTCCCGTAAGAGGATATAAAAACTAGGTTGTGAAAATGTTGAAAGAGAGAGGATGACAACAAAAGTGTTGAAAAGAAACAATAAAGAATGATATAATTTATATTGAGTTACCTACTAGCATGGCACATGATAGGACTTTGTAAAAACAAAGAATTCATGTAGCCGACCCACGTAGTATGAGAAAAATGCTTAGTTGTTGTTGTTGTAAAGGATACAATATGATAATCTAATTCTCTCAAACTAGTTCGGTGGTGATGGTTTCGGAATGTGCATCGCGAGAGCAATAAGTTAGGTTGACGGAATAGCTTACAAAGGCCAGAGGGGCTTCACATCTGGGAAGAGGTACCGCTTTTTGTTAGACAACTCATGCACGTTCACATGGATGCAATTTGTGCTCTGGTGAAGAATGTAGTATCTTAGGTATTTGCCTCATTCATATAAAAAAAATCATTTTCCTATGATATTTATCTTTCTTTTTTATGTGCACACTTATATGCATTTAATGGCAAAGTTTTCTTCCAAAAGTTGCATCTTTTAGTTATCAGGATGCTTTACCCTAGCTTTCTTTCAAGATCGTGAACCGTGAATTTGAGACTATCAGATACTCTGCGTGTGTGTTAGTGTATGCACGTAAGTGGACACACACGTAGACATATGTATATGTGTAAGTACATACATTATATATACACACACACACACACACACACATATATATATATATATATATATATATGTATATGTATATATGAATGTGTGTTTTTATGCACGGATACACAAACACACATGCATATATATATATATATATATAAGTATGTGTTGCATGAATGCGTGGCTACATGTATGTATATGTGCATGTGTACATATATATGAGGACACACACAGAGTGGTTAGACTTTTTAAGATTTGTTATGTTCAATTTGTCATCTAAGCCCAACAATTCACCGAGCCGAGTTGCTCGAGCAACTCGTGTTTTTCATGGTCTTTGGTTCTAAGCTATATACTAGCCAGTTAAGACATGTCTCACAAAGTCTTTCAAATTGAACAAAAACCAGTACTTCTTTCCCTCAGCCAAGATCCGTGATACAATAATGGCTCTAATCCCCTGAGTTTGACCAATTCGAATCGAGTCGCTGGGTCAATGGTTTTCTCTTAATGATTTTGGGCCTACCTTTCATTCTTAAATTAGTTTCATATGTTTAATAAGTCATTTTCTTTTATTTAAAATTTGTCAGTTCAAGATCATTTGATTATGTTCAAGGAGGCTAATTCCCTGAATCTCTTTCAAATCGTCCCGGTTCAAAACAACCGAGTCTGACTATTTTGCTCTTAACTAATGCTAAGTATTAGCCGACCCCGTCTAGTATGGGAAAAGACTTAGTTGTTGTTTGTAATGCTAAGTATGTCAGCCTGAACAAAATCCAAAACTAAGCCTTATCCCATACTAAGAAAAGTCGGCTCAAGGGGTTCTTAGTCGCGATCATGCTACATTATGTGTAAAGAATAGCATTTATCACAAAAACAAAAGCAAGATCATGCTTTATCATTTGAAGTCTTAATACTAATAGTTGCATATATGAGAACTACCATGCTTGCTAGCCGTTACCATCATTACTTTATATCTCGAGATTTGTTTAACTTGTGGCGTCTAAACTAATGTTTCCTTTTTAGGCTTTTGTTTACTTTTCGGCATCCCCATTAGTCAAAGCCTTACAAACACTTTGGGTATTGAACTCATGACCTTCAACTCGTGATGGAACCCCCTAGCCAGGTGAGCTATTATACTTCCTATATGCATCGTGAATCCGTTTAATGAATAGCGGGAGCTAATCACATTATCATATAAAAGGGTTCTGGAGTTAAAATATTTCCAAAACATACAAATCAAAAGTTAATGTTCTTGTTTAACACGAAATAAAGTGATCATGTTTGACATTGGGTTTCTGGTAACTTTAAAATTTTAAAATTGTCGCACCCAAAGTGTTTGCTCAAGTGCAGGGAGCTCTAGTATCGTTGCTGCTGGTGGGGAGTTTGACTCCAAAAGGGTACATGTTAGGCTTCAACCTCATCTTGTAACGATTTTTTTTTTTTGTCAAAAGCCGTATTTTACATATATATAAGGGTCGTATTCATAAAAACTGATTTTTATTACTGATACATTTCTATGGGTTTTCATTCGAAAATGTGAGACTATTAAATTAGATTTTTGTAAGAGATTTTCCCTGCTGGTTTTGTGTTGTTTGAAAATTTCAACTTCTTTTTGTTGAATCATGCTTACATTGCCCATAACCACATCCACGAGAAATATGATTAATAAGATTCGCACAAGCTTAAGTTCTAAGCCCTGGGAATATGTTGAAATGTCCTGCTTTATCATCACACTTTTAAATGATAATAAGATATTAGGATCCTACCTGTCAAAATGTTAATACTTTAGCATATATATATATATATATATATATATATATATATATATATATATAGTTAGATCTTGCAAACCTTTGAAAATACTTGGTCATGCTCTCTCTACTTTTTTGTGATATGAGTATGATTTAAAAAGTTAAGTATTTGAAAAAATCTAAAAGATAACTTTATATGTTTGTATACCAAAAGAGTAGTGAAAATGCATGAGCACATAGTGTTAGAGATATACTAGATAGAATCTCTCTCTTTATATATATATATATATATATATATATATATATATATATATATATATATATATATAAATAAATAAAGATAAACATATGTTATTACATATTCACAAATTATTTTTTGGTAGCATGAGTATAATTTAACAAATATTTATAATTTTTAAAAAAGAATGAAAGACAATATTATTACACTCATTCTCTAAAAAGGCAATGTTTGAACATAAGAGATGGGAAAGATCTAATTATTATATATATATATATAGGTCGTGATAAATACTCAAATACCAACCATGCTCAAATCTACTAAAATATTTTGATTAGCACGATCAATGGTGGATATTTGAATTAAAAATATATACTTTATTTTTACTATATCATAAACATTAAATATATTTTGCCTTATGATCTCAACCGTTTATCTATTGATCAAATTTTTGAGACAATGAAGTAGATTTGAGCATGATGAAGGTTTGAACATTTACCACCTCCTATATATACATATGTTTGTATGTGCATATTATATATGTCGTGTTACATGTATTTGCATTTTTTACATTTTTATACACAGTGGCGGATCTACATTAAGGCATAATGAGGTTTCTAGCTCGCCTAAAAGGTGTAGCGCATGATTGAAGTCATTTGCTAAACGGTGTAATATAAACTCTGGCTATTTGTCTAAGCCTTCACCTTACCCAAAAGCCACGGGTATAACTGTGGGCTATGCCATAAAGGCCGCATATATTTTGTTTTCTTTCAAACACTTTTGGCATCTTCGACCGTCTTTTCTTTTTACGTGCTCACTGTCTAATGCACCGTTACTTAGCTCATTCTAACTAGACATGTTCAGTTAGCTCGGAACCTAAAGCTGTAATCGAACTGGTTTAAGGTTGGTTTTGGTTTGAGTCTAGAACTGGTAATCTTATTAAAAAATATTTCCTAATAAAAAATTTAGAAAAATACTGAAACCGGCAGTTTGAATCCCATTTTGAAAAAGGTGAAACCGAAACCAGACCGTGTAAGTCTTGGTTCCGAACCCAGAACTGATTTTGGTTCCAGTCGGTTCCTGTCCCGGTTTGGTTAAGAACCGGCCATGTCTAATTCCAACTATCTCAAACCATCTTAAACCCAACTCACTCTAATAATCCCGAGTCATTGTATTGTTTTTGTAAACTACACTTCAATTAGTTATTTAGATAATTTTTTTTTCTTTCTGATACAAGTGAGGATGCCAAAGCCAGATTCACGTCCTAGGCATCGAACTCATGACCTTCAACTTGTGAATCGATTCCCTAGCAAGGTGAGCTATTGCTCGTTGTACTGTTTAGATCAAATCTAGCGTTGAAAATTGTAACTCGCATCCAAAGCAACCTGATTGTGCTGGGTGGTTTAGGTCTGATCTTAATGCAAAACCCGTTGACATATTTAGACATTGGTGTAAAGCAAGTCATTTGATACCTTGTTTGTAACATAACCGAATTGATCCAATTGCAAGATTACGAACTTGCTTAAAGGAAATTAATGGTGGATTTTTTTTTATACAAGAGGAGGCCGCCGCAGCCACACTCCATGAACAACGCAGGCGTCAATACGCCCGACCAGTTGAGCTAACGCTCTAGGTGCAATTTAACGGTGGATTTTGATGTTGCATCGCTGGTATCAGAGAGAGAGAGAGAGAGAGAGAGAGAGAAACTGCTTTTCTGGAACTAATTCTGTACGTGATTATTTTAACCGGTAATAATGGTTTGGAAAGACTGGAGGAGCCTTTTGCGCTATTTTGAAAATGCCCAACGTCGCCAGCCCCTTCCTTTCCTCCCTTATTCTTTTCCTCTCTCTCTAAATTACGCACTCAACAACGATAATGAGAAGGATGCCCAGCTCATCCTTCCACCCAACCATACATCCATCCATCCTCTCCTTCTCTCTCTATCTCTCCCTTCTTCTCTCTCTCCCGCCTCTCTCTCTTGATACGTACACTTTGTTTGTCAAATTCGCAGTCTCTCTTTCTCTCTCTTGTGGGCACCGCTGTATTTTCCTCAATTCCCATTTTTTTATATCAGAATCGGTGAGAAAAAGCAAGGTGGCCGTTGTGGGAGGATGAGCGCACCCACCATTTCATTTTTGCTCAAACTAGATCTAGTTGATCCTTGGATGCATCTAGGCGTCTTCTGATCCCCTCGACAGGCGAGTTTTCAGTTGCAAGTCTCATGGAATTCGATGCAATTCTGGATTTTTCAGGCAGAATTTGATGTTATCGACTGTCTTGGAATCACTCTGATATAAATTTTAGATACAAAACTGAATCATTTGTGGGTATTTGATTTCTGATCTGAAGGTGGGGAGGTCTGGTTTATGCGAGGATCCGAGATTCTTTGATTGAACTGGAAGGAAAACAATCAGGTCTTGTGCCCTTCAAAGTCTTAGTTGGTTTTTTACTACCGATGTGAGATTATGCACATTGGTTTTTCTGCATTTTGATTTGTAGAATTTTAGTCTCGTATGGAGTTTTTCATATAATTGAGTTGTTCAAATTTGCTAAGTTGTTTATATTTGATTAGCTGATGGCTTTCTGAGCATAATTTGAGGAAACGTCAGCCTTTTTGTTCTTAAGAAACCATTTGGATTAATTTGATGAAGATTTTCAAATGACGGCTTCTAGCAGCTTTGCCTGATTAAGACTTAATGTATTGGATTAAGTTCCTCTTTTACACTTACATTCTGAGGATTGTTATTCATTGATCACCATGATTGCTCACTTCTTGTGGTTTGAATTGCATTGTCGTTTGTTCTTTTGTTGCATCATCCTTTTGCACTGTCTAGATGGATAAATTTATCTTCTCTTCACTTATATATGACGTTGAAGAATGCAGATCATGGAATCAGATCTAGGAAAATTGTTCATCGGTGGAATATCATGGGAGACAACAGAAGACAGCCTTAGGGAATACTTCAAGACGTTTGGTGAAGTTGTAGAGGCTGTCATCATGAAAGATCGGATGACTGGGCGGGCTTGTGGATTTGGTTTCATAGTGTTTGCAGACCCTGTAGTTGCAGACAGAGTTATTTTGGAAAAGCATATGATAGATGGTCGGGTGGTATGTTGTCTGAACATAGTATCTCTGTGCTTGTTCCGTCATGTTCATGGAAGTTATACATTTAGCTTCCTTCATTGATCTAACAATAGATTCAAACTATCTAATAGTTGGTTTTCTCTTCTTGTTTCGTAATGCATCTGATAAAGTTTTTGACATAAAACCCATTAATCTGTTAAAGTTCATAAGGATCTAACTAGAAAAGTAACCAACTTTCTCAGGTTGAAGCCAAGAAGGCTGTTCCTAGGGATGACCAACATGCCTTAAACCGAAACATTAGTAACTTTCATGGTTCAGGAAGTCCAGCAAGGACCAAGAAGATTTTTGTTGGTGGTTTAGCTTCTACGGTTACAGAAACTGATTTCAAGTTGTACTTTGATCAGTTTGGGACTATAACAGATGTTGTTGTAATGTATGACCACAATACACATAGGCCTAGAGGATTTGGATTCATTACCTATGATTCAGAGGATGCAGTGGACAGGGTCCTGTTTAAAATTTTCCATGAACTAAATGGTAAGATGGTGGAGGTGAAGAGAGCCGTTCCAAAGGAACTGTCTCCTAGTCCAAATAGATCCCCACTTGGTGGTCTTGGTTATAGTCTAAACAGGATCAGCAATTTGCATAATGGCTATGCTCCGGGATACAATCCAAGCCTGCTTGCTGCATATCAGATGAGGATGGACGGAAGGTTTAGTCCACTACCTGTTTCTCAATCTGGATATTCTCCATTTACCTCACTAAGCTATGGGCTTGGTTCAAGTTTTGGGCCTCCCCTAAGCCCAAGCTCTGGCGGCAACAGTTATAGTGGTAGTTTAAACTATGGCAGAGGACTGAACTCTTATTACAATGAAAATTCAAGTAGATACAGCAGCCTAGTTGGTTATAGTGGAAGTAACGGGGTAGCCAGATCTTTCCTGAATATGTCTGGACGGAATGTTTGGGGCAATGGTGGTCTTAGTGGTTCCACACCTCCTGCTGGCTCTGCAGATTATGGAACTTCAGGCAGTGGGACTTTTGGAAATGTTGGTGCCACTTGGGGATTGTCTCCTTCTGGTCCTCTTCAGGGTGGAGGAAGCAGTGCTTCTGCTTATGCCAGTAGGGTGCTTGGGTATGTGAATTCTGGCAACAGTTATGGTTTGGGAGGGAGTGATAATGGTGGTCAAAGTAGCAGAACTAGCATCTCTGAAGCATCTTATACTGCAAGCAATGGTGGCCATGATGGATCATACTCAGATCTTTATGGTACCAGCTCTGCATATGGGGACCCAACTTGGAGTTCCATCCCGGAATCTGATGGGTCAATTTCTTTTAGATATGGCCTTGGAATTTCTGTTACTGATGCTACAACAAAAGCTTCTGGGACTTACATGGGAGGATATAATGTTACTAGTAGACAATCCAAGAGAGGTAATTTACTCAGTAGAGTTGTTTTCTCGTTCCTATTTTGTAAGCCACGTGGATGTTGCAAAACTATTATCAATGTTTACGTGGCTATTTGTAACCTGCATTTATGCTCCATGATAGAGTAAGTCTTCTTCTCGATATCAGGAGTGGTATCCTTTGATGAATTTGATGACCACTTTGAGAAATCCTGTCCCCATCTTTCAGATGAAATATGAAAGATATTACATTTTTCAATCAACAGCAGATTCTGTTTGCATTCTTATGTAAAACATCTTTTTCTCTTCGTCTTTGTTTCCAGGAGTTGCAGCATGACAGAGCTTTATTCGTTTTTGTCAGAGCTCAGTAGGTAAAGATAAGGATTGGATCAGGTCGACACCTGCTACATTTTTCTCAGTTGATAGATCTATTCTTGGTTATGCAGTTCTAACTTGGGTTTCTGTTCTGTCGAGTGCAATTTCAAGGAAGTGACAAATAATATCCATTAAAAGTTTGTGATTTGGTTTAATTTTCTAGAGCAACTTTAGGTTTTTGCTTTGGATTTGATTGAGATGTAAAATCATGCCAGGGATATATATTCAGAGGAGTCTTCCAATTTGTACTGTCCGTCACTCATGCACAAGATAGGCAATTCTTTCTGGTCTATTTTCTTGCTATGCTATATCAGTCCTATTGTATCTCATTTTCACTTTTATTACACCAGAATTCTGGTTGATTTACTAGTTGAAACATTGTGAGATAGCTTTGGGGATCCTTTAGGCATATAAAACTTATTTCACGAGAACTTCAGCTCTGTACTCTCATATGAACTCTTAATGACACTTGCTTTTATTGTGTTCCATTATGTTCAATACCCAGATGTCTGACTTTGTCAACTGCGTGCAAATTGTAATTCAATCACGAGTCACAATTAACTTTGGAGGTAAGATCAGTAATTATGACGCATGTATAAATAGTAGATGGACTTTGATTTCCTTTGACTAAAAAGAGTGTGACTAAAATTCATTAGAACTTTGAAGTCGTTTGTCGATGCAGAGGTTACACAAGCCCCTTTTTTTGTTCATATAGGTATTGTGCAAAAATCATCATTTAGAGCACGTGCCAGATTTTTGTTGAAACCAACTTAAAATTAGCTGCTTGAAGACTTTGTCAAAGAAATATTACGTCAAGTGTTGCACTTCGAAAATAAAGAGAGAAGTGTTGTATAGGAGCAACAACTTGAATTTGGATCCTTTTCAACGCATTAGCAATTTAACACCAATGTTGAAACCGTGAAAGTTTCTCCTGAAGAAAATGTATATGGCTGAATAATGCATTACATTTGTCACTGGCAGCAAGTTATGTTATCATATCCCTTTTGTACTAGGTTATTGCTTTAATCATCCACCAATTAGTTGAAGAATGTATGTCTTCACTTATTATGTTAAAAGACATCGTGAAGGACTTGAATGCAAGGGCTTTGATTGTGGATGAACTGCATAAGTGGATCGTGTAGTTGTGACGTTATTGTATTGTAGTAGAGCACACTACATGTTTTGCTGAGCTCCATGGACGATGCTAGTGTTGGCTTTTCCAACAATCAGGCTGTACAACATACATGCATGCTCATTTACATTTATAATTTGTTATATTATCTATGTATTTATGAACCTGGGTTATGCTTGAATATGTCATCTGAGTATGATCTGCTCCATACCACATCCTCATGTTAATCATAAGCTGAAGATCTGAGGTCCAGAAAAAGACCTTGACTCCGGTTTACTTCTGGTATGGGGGGCTGTGTCAAATCAACCCAGTTGCAGAAAGGAGCTCCATTTTCCTTTCGATAACCTAAACCTCCTTTCATTTGTCTCACTGTGTGCCTGTGCGACAAATTCCTTATTTTCTGAGTTTCCCAAGCATAATTTTGGTGGAAAGCTCGAAATAGCATGAGCAAGTAAATAACTGTAACTGGATCAAACAATGGGTGGCATCCTCCTCCCAAGTAGAGCAAAGTGATACCCTCGCCAGTGATGCTTATTTGATAATTTAATTTCAACAAATGGTTTTAGTCAACATATAATCTGATTCTAAGATTAATCTGATATATCACCAACTATGACCCAAGTAGCAAATGCAATCACATCTCTTTTGTGTTCGTATATATACAAGTTTTCGGTGGTTGCATTTGGAGGAAGCATGTAGAAGGCTTTCCTTCTTTCCTAGTTTCTGTTTGGCAAGTTCCTCGCAGCTTGCATCCGTTAGTTTTTATGCTGAGGAAAATTTAAATGGTATCTGACTTTTCTCTCAGTGTTGATCCATTATGTTCTCATGATTGCACCTCAACTGTTCAGGATTCATTCAAGCACATGCAGCCTGCTTGTGATTCAACCATGTATTGACAATGCTGTAAAGCAAGATGTTTATTTCCTCGTGTGACAAGTGTGTTTTCTGCATCTCTCGTGATGTTTGATGTCAAATTTGTGATTTCAGGAAGAAATGTGGGAATATCATTCGTGCATGATCATGTTCTTCGTTTAGGTCCAGAGATGAACTTATAAATCTGAAGTTAGCTTTATGCATAATATCCGCATGAATTGCTGCAGCATTCCACTCTCTCTCTCTCTCTCTCTCTCTCTCTCTCTCTCTCTCTCTCTCTCTCTCTCTCTTTCTATATATATATATATGAAGAGAGAGTTATTGGATCTTGTCCGCTATTGATGCTGCTGACTCATGCCCGATCATTATCCTACATAACTTTTCAAAAACTTTTAAAACCTTTTAATTTACACTAATGTCATTAAAAAGCAATGAGTGAGCATGTCAATCATGAGCACATCCAATTTTCAGATATATATATATATATATATATATATATATATATATATATATATATATATATATATATATATATATATATATATATATATATATATATATATATAACACAAACACAATACATGCACACAAGCATTTAAAACATGCATAAATTACTGCAGCATTGCATCGTATAATCTCTTTGCGTTGTGTAAGAGAGAGAGAGAGAGAGAGAGAGAGAGAGAGAGAGAGAGAGAGAGATGTGATGCTGCACCTGAAAGATTTGCCATGGTCAATGGACCCTTAAGGTTCACTGTCTGCTTTATCTATGAGTAACTCTGTGAATCGGTTGTGTTAAGTTTTGAAAAGGCAAGCTTGAACATAATAACTGTCGTAGGGTTGCTATGGCGCATCTCAAATCATCTATAGTGCATGTATCAGTAGTTCTGACCTATTGATTCTCTCCCAATTGGTTGGATTTACTTCACGAGCGAGGTCTCCGGTTCAAGTCCAGGATGACCCAATTGTGCCAGCAAAAAGAATAGAAGAAGCATTTGACTCCTTCACTCATGCTCCACTTGGCTTGGGGGATATAACTCAGCTCTTGCAATTAGGTCATTGCGATTACGGGTTGGATGTCTAATTGTCCTAACAGTAATGTTAGTATCTTGTACCTCAACCGGTGGCTCACTTTTTCTAAATAATGGAGAAGAGGACCGAAACATGCCACTGAAAGACTGATAAAGACAGGCTGTCAAGAATGTAGAGGAGGTAAGATAGGCAGTTGGTCAAATCTAGTATGGATAGTACATGAACGATAGTTGGAGTTGGCGGCTCTCCTAGGGTTACCTCGTCAGGGATCCCTAGGGAAGAAGATCAAGTTGGCCCTTGCGAACAGCTTGATGCACTATCTTCCTTCAACCCTTCGAGTGAAATGTGGCAAAAGGAAGGAAAATCTATGGACCAACCTGATCGTCTCCACCCCATAGGAACTACAAGGATGCCTTCGGCATCCAAGGGTTATGGACCGACCATATACCCTGTTCAATAAGTGGAACACATTAGTTGTCCACTCTCTGGTTGGGCAATAAGGGTTGGACAAGACCAAAGAGGTAGGTGAAAAAAGGAGGAGAGCTCCCCGTTCTTGGTTCTCCTGTAGCTGTTGGATACTCTGGACCCACAAGAATCCTTAGAATAGGATTGATTCCAATCCAACACCTTTTGTTTTGAGAAGAGTTGCTCTTTGGAGAGCACAATGCGATGAAAGTTGTAAGCTATATTCGGGAGGGGGGGAGGGGGAGTTATTGTATTTCATTGGCCTCTATGGTATTCTCGCCCAGTGTGAATCAATGACCCCCTTCCTCCACTTACTAATATTACATAATGTTCTTGTAAATTATGGCCAATACAAGGTTTGTAAGTAGTGATTTCAAATCCAGAGGTTAATCGTACTCTAGCAACTTTATGTAAGGCAAAGTTTGTTTTTCATGGGTGATAAGTCACCCTTACTGTCACTCTATAGAACCGTACATGAGATTTTCACCTCATACAGCTCATCATTCAATTCTTTCGAAAGAATTTGATCATTTTCTTCATTCGAGAATCTCCTACCTTCTTCCACTTTGTCCCGAAGAGTAACTAGGACAATTCAATCACGATTTCAAGCTTCAATTGAACACTTTTCATTTTTTATTATGATCAAGGGAAGATTATTCTTTTTACCAAACATATGCAGATCAAATCCCGATCTTATAATCTTATAATAAGAAGAAGAGATCTTTCTCGATCAATCCCCTTGTCCCTCATTCTTCGAGAATCAGAAAGGACCTTTTCGAGTTTTAATTTGTCCATTTGGAATCTGGTTTCTTTTCTTTCCTTCTCTTTTTATTTGATTCCCTTCCATCATTCCTTAAGTCCCATGGGTTTGATCCTGTAGAATCTGATCCATTTTATCATCGAACGAAGGGTACGAAATCAATTAGATTGATTTTTCGATCAAAAGTACTATGTGAAATCTTCGGTTTCTTTCCTCTCTCTCTATCCCATACCTAAGTATAGCATTTGAATTAATAGAGAACCCTTTCTTTCTGGCTTGTATCACCTACATATTACTCAATTCCTTCCTGATACTCCGAAGGAAAATCCCAAATTGGATCTTCAAATTGGCGGTTAATGTGCAGTTTATCCATGCAATTATGCATCCCTTGAATAAGAACCCATTTTATGACAGATCCTAACTTTAGGTGCTGGTGGAGTCCTTGAGAGATCATTTGATGACCTATGTTGTGGTTGAAAGATATCTATATGACCAGATCACTTGCATGTAAAGGGGGTACGGTAGCAACGAAAACTGAGGAAAAGTATCTGAGAAAAAGAAATAGGTTCTATTTCAGCCGATTAGTATTTTCTAATTTTGCTGCTAAGGGATACAAGTTAGTGTTAGTTAGTGACTCTACTGCTCGGTGAGTCATTTCTTCTACATGATGAACTCATAAGGCTTTAATCCTGATGTTTTGTCTTTACCGAAGCCAGAAAGAGGAGGGGGAAACCTGGAGCTCGACTTCAAGAGGATTATAACATGAGAAAAGCCCGAAGGGGAGGTTAAACTGCTCCAAAGATACAATATAGGGTTGCGAGCGACGCAACGTGGTTGGGCTCTCACCGTAGCTAGATCCAAATGAATCATCCTTTCCATGTAGAGAGTCGACCTTTGCCTACTAGGCGATGAGGATAGCAACTACACCAGTGTGCTTGGTAGGGACATGTATTTTTATTACTGCACATAAATTAGAAGTGATTAACGGTAAGGTGCCTATTGTCCTTTTTGTGGTGACGAATCTTGTATGTGTTCCTAAGAAAAGGAATTTGTCCATTTTCGGGGGTCTCGAAGGGCGTGGAAACATATAAGAACTCTTGAATTGAAATGGAAAAATAGATGTAATTCCTAGTTACTTTGAAAATGGTAAGATCCTTGGTGCAAGACGAAACAAGAAGAGGGGTTGATCCATATCATCTTGACTTGGTTCGAGATTTAACTCTATTTTTGAAGAACAATACAAGGTAGTCGAGTTCTTATCCTACTACTGCATTGAATAGAACATGTTGAATCAAATCTTCTTTCATAGAAAACCTACTTTATTTAGATAGGGAAAATAGTACAAATTTTTATGAACCACATGTGCTATTGTTCAAATTTATAGTCAATCCTATTTCACTCGATAGGAGTAGTTGACAATTGAATCCAATTTTTCTCATTATTTTCGCTTCTAGTAATAGTGTGAAAAGAAAAGAAGCCGGAAACTCAAGTTGTTCAGAATAGTGGCGTTGAGTTTCTCGACCCTTTGACTTAGGATTAGTCAGTTCTATTTCTCGATGGGGGCAGGGAAGGGATATAACTCAGCGGTAGAGTGTCACCTTGACGTGGTGGAAGTCATCAGTTCGAGCCTGATTATCCCTAAACCCAATGCGAGCTTTTCTATTTTGACTTGTTCCCCCGCCGTGATCGAATGAGATAAGAGGCTCGTGGGATTGACGTGAGAGGGTAGGGAGAGTGATTGGATCCTGTCCGCTACTGATGTTGCCGACTCATGCCCAATCATTATCCTACATAACTTTTCAAAAACTCTTAAAACTTTTTAATTTATACTCATGTCATTAAAAAGCAATGAGTGAGCATGTCAATCATGAGCCGATCCAATTTTCATATATATATATATATAACACAATACACACACAAGCATTTAAAACATGCATAAATTACTCCAGCATTGCATCGTGTAATCTCTTTGCGTTGAGAGAGAGAGAGAGAGAGAGAGAGAGAGAGAGAGAGAGAGAGAGAGAGAGAGAGAGAGAGAGAGATGCAGCTGAAAGATTCGCCATGGTCAATGGACCCTTAAGGTTCACTGTCTGCTTTATCTATGAGTAACTCTGTGAACCGGTTGTGTTAAGTTTTGAAAAGGCAATCTTGAACATAATAGCAGTCGTAGGGTTGCTATGGCGCATCTCAAATCATCTATAGTGCATGTATGAGTAGTTCATACCTATCTAGCATCCCTCATTCGCCATGGAAAGTACCTAGTGCTTGAAACTAAACACAACAGCTTGACTCACATATTTATGTGGAAGAGTTATATGTGCAGTCTTTCTCTCTTCGTTACAATGGAGAGGCCAGGTGACCTAACACTTTGAGTGTCGAACTCACTACCTTCGACTTGTGAGTCGAGTTCCGTGCCAGGTGACCTGACGCTTTGAGTGGGAGTTATGTATGCACTCTAATAGTTAATGTGATGCAATGTGAATTTGAAGTCGATGTAGCTGTTGGTAAAATTACTTATAGCTCTTTTTTACTATGATTCTGATTTTACTCCTGCTAAATTTGAAAATTATCACAACGTATGAACCTCTCTCTCTCTGCGGGTTCTACCTTGCCATCAATCGTCTCATATCATTTCTCTAGTGACCTATGGCTAGAAGCTCGATTCAATGTATGATATTGAACCATCGATCATCCCATACTACTTCAAATCCTAACAAAAAGAAAGAAGGAAAAGAAGGTCGAAGAGAGTTTCAATGAATTTTAGAGGTATGTCATTAATTTGATATTTTTTGTTGTTGTTTGTTTAATGTATTGATTTCGTTTTTGGTTGAAATAGAAACAAAAACAATGATGTCCAATTTTCAACTAATCAGGGAGATGTTCCTGTGTTGTGGGTTTATGTTGATAGGAGATACGGCTCAATCATATCTCACTATTAGTAGGAGACGGGGCTGAAGTCACGGGTCTCCTACTTGGGAGATGTGGTTGAGTCATGAGTCTTCTATTTGGGAGTTGCATCTCCTCATGTTTTGCGTGATGCTCATAAAAACATACTCACATATTTTTTTATTCTTTTTCCTCTTCTTGTTATTGATTTTAATTTTTGGTTTTGTTTTTCGTTCTTGATTGTTCTTTCTTTTTCTTCGACAAGATTTGTAAGAGTATGTATTGTATGACAGCTAAAAACAAATGAAATGCTGGATGTTAGAATAAAGAGAAGAGTGTAGTGGAATTGGATGGGAGAGGAAAGAATGTGACAAGGGTTAATTTCAATATTTTTGAAGAAAGTGGTGTGTATAGTAAAACAGATGTACAAATAGTAATCCCTATTATTTATGCATTCAAATAGTTACTAATATTTAATTTAAGTACAACAATGATACATCTAAAACCGCAAAGCTTGTATTGAGGAGATATGTGCATCATCATAGTTGCTAATGTGATTTAAATACAAGAAGTAAAGCAGTAAATAGTTTTTACAGAGAGATCATGCACCCTATAATCTAACCAAACCAAACCATATCACATTTTAATCATACATCTCAACTACATATCACATTTTAATTAGAACAATTATTATCAATATATATATATAATCAGGCACTCAACAACAATATATATTTAGTTTCGATATTAAGCCCTCTATGGTGTCCAACCCTTCGAACCTTCTTCTTGTCCAGTTGCATGGCCTTCGATGGTGCTCCTTGATGGAAAATATTTCGGCCTCTAACGATGGCGAATAGCTTCGGTCACTGTTTCGGAGTCTTTTTCTGTCAGATGTTGAGGCTGATGCTCTCTACGTTGCCGACCACCTCCTTGATGCAGTGAATTTGTGCAAGGTTCAGTGCGAGGTTCCCACATAGGGGTTTTCCAGGGATAGGTTTACAGGTTGACTCTATTTTGTTTCTCTGCGAGTATCTATGTATTTTCGACCTGTAATGGCTACTTTTTATAGGCAGCCTACTTCTCCCTCATCCCCGATGCTCCACCTTTGGCTTTCCTCGTCCGGAGCATTTAACGGGGACGTTACCGAAAATCTCGGTAACGTCCTACCGTTATGACCTTGACTTTATCCGTTCAAGTAACGAATTGGATGGCTAGTCCAGCCGTTACCTGAGCCGAGAATGGCCAGACTCAGACCTTATCTGTAACATCTCCCACTTCCATTCGAGCCAAGTTTATCAACATACTAGTTTTCCTCCCACTTTTTAGGGTTTTCCCTAGTTATGTTATTTCCTAATTACTATCGCAATCAAAACCTGTTGTGTGGTTATTTCCCTACACAACAATTTGTCCATTGTATGGTTATTTACTTATACAACAATCAAACATACCTCAAACCCATGTTAGTAACATGTTTTGAGAAGAGATCCTCTGTTATGCCTTTTGTTAAGGGGTCTGCCAACATATCTCCTGTTGGCATGTATGAGATGGATATTTCCTTTCTTATAACCATATCATAAACATAGTGGTATTTTACCATTATATGCTTACTTTTTTAGCAATCCGCTCCACTCTTAATAAGAGTAATTGTTGTATTATTATCATAATAGATAATTAATGACTCGTCTGTTATTTCCAACTTCAAATCTCGTATGAAGCAGCTTATCCAGACAACACTTGTTGGAGCCACACAACAAGTTACACACTCAGTTTCTTGTGTATGCAATGCTACACAACCCTATTTCTTATATGCCCAATAAACACCACCACCTTCAAATAAGAATATTTATCTTGAGGTTGATTTGCTGTCATCTTTGCTCCTAGCAAAGTTAGCATCTGAGTATCCTATCACTTTTAATTCATCTGCTTGAAAACATAATTTCAAGTCCTTTGTTCCTTTCAGATATCTTAAAATCCTTTTTCCAACTATCCACTACTGCCAACCAGGATTACTTTGTTATCTACTTACAAGACCAACAACAAAGATGATATCAAGTCTTGTACATAACATAGCATACATTAAGCTGCCAACAACTTGTGCATAAGGAACATTAGGCTTATCGTCTCCTTCATCGGGACAATCAGCCTTACTCAATTTAACCCCTTTTGCAACAGGTATATCTACAGATTTGCATTCACCCATTTTAAACTTCTTGAGGATATAATCAATATATCTCTCCTGACTCAGGCATAAGAGTCTAGATTCTCTATCTTGAGAGATCTTTATTCCCAAGATATAGGATGCTTCCCCCATATCCTTCATTTTGAACTTGAAATTCAATCATGACTTGGTTTTGACAATCATCTTGTTATCATTTTCAGTCAACAATATGTCTTCTACATATAATGATAGGATGACAAAGTGACTCCCACTATTCCAAACATATACACAGTGATCAAGTTTATTAGCCACAAACCCAAGTTCTACAATGGCATTTTGAAAAGTCAAATACCATTGGCGAGGTGATTGTTTCAGGTCATATAGAGATTTTTTTAACCTATATACTTTATATTCTTAGCCTTCAACCACAAATCCTTTGGGTTGCTGCATGTATATGATTTCTTCTAAATCTTCATTTAGAAAAGTTGTCTTTACATCTAACTGATGTAAATCCAAATCATAATATGCAGCTATTGCTAGGATTATACTTATGGATGCAAATTTTCCAATTGGGGAATATGTCTTAACATAATCTATCTTTTCTTTTTGCGAAAAACCCTTTGCAACCAACCTTGCTTTAAACTTATCGATTGTACCATCGACCTTGTATTTCTTTTTCAGAACCCATTTATAGCATATAGCTTTTCTTCATTTTGGAAAGTCAATTAATTCACAGACTTGGTTTTTCTCAATGGATTCAATTTCTTCATCTATGGCTTTCTCCCCGTTTGTTGCTTATGATGAGTTTATTGCTTGCTGATACGTTAAGTTATTAGTCAACTCATTTAAATCTACCGAATTACACACTTCTTCTACAAGATAAGTGTGATAATCCTTTAAGTAGGACGAAGTGACTCTTGGCCTTTTATGTCCACTTAAAGTATCGGTAGTTTCAGAAAGATCTTCTATGGGCTCAAAAGATGATTGGTCTAAGTCTACCAAATTATCAACACATTCCTCATCGTTTTCCAGGATGTCATTCTTAGTATCTTCTAAGAATTTAATAACTTTACTTTCAATGAGTCCATGGTCCTTATGATAAAACGATATCCTTTTGAACCTTTTGGATATTCAATAAATATACATCTCACGGACCTACTGTCTAGCTTATCTCTAGACTAATAAAGGATCTTAACATGTGTAACAGATCCCCACCTCTTGAGATGACCTAGGTTGAGTTTTCTTCCAAACCATATCTCATACAGTGTAGTGAATACAACCTTACAAGGTACTCTATTGAGTATGTAAACAACTATACTTACTACTTCTTCTCAAAATACTCTTGAAAGAGAGACATCGATTAACATTGACCTTATCATATTTAGCAAGGTTTTATTATATCTTTCAGTTACACCATTTTACTAAGGTGTATTGGGCATTGTATTCTGTTTTGTAATACCAAAGTCTTTGCAAAATTCCAAGAATTCTGCCGAGATATATTCACCTCCTCTGTCTGATCTTAAGACTTTGATTGAATGTCCTAAATGATTTTCCACTTCTTGCTTATATTCTTTAAAAACACCAAATGCCTCAGATTTATGTGCCAAAAGATATAAATACATATATCTAAAGTAATCATTGATAAAGTTATAAAATAACCCTTTCCCAAATGTGTCTACTCTAAAAGGTCCATATAAATCTATGTGAATAACTTCCAACAAAGTTGTTACCCTTTTTGTTTCCTTGGGAAAAACTTTCCTTGTCATTTTTTTATGTATACAAGCTTCACACTTGTTGAAAGTATTTTCCTCAAATTCAGGCAATAAGTCAAAGTTGGATAATTTTCTCAACTTTTTCAGACTTATATGCCCTAGGCGTTTATGCCACATATTCACATCAATAATAAATGCACTCTCAATATAAGCAGAAGATGCATTATTTTTATTATTACAAAGTTTGAACAGTTCTTGTTTTACATCAAATTCCCTAGAGAATAAAATTCTCTCATTCTTACCCACAATCACCTTGTTAGGAATAAACCTAACCTCAAAACCTTTCTTTAGTAAAGCAGGGACCGAGACTAGATTGCGTCTTATTGATGGCACAATTAACATGTCGGTCAATACAATTGGTTTGCTTTGTACATGTATCCTGAAGGACCCAATACCGAGAACATTTGAAAAAGTACTATTTCCCATATAAACTTGATGTTCCCTAGGTTGATATTCCTTCAGATCCATTGCCCCTTCCTTCGTCTTTGAGACGTGTCGTGTAGCTCCGTAGTCTATTCACCAACCTATGACTAGGTGGTCCAAATATAGGTATTTCGAAATTACACAGATTATGTCTTGCTTTTCTGACTGTCCGCGTTGTGGGTTGTTTCCTCCACTTTTTTTGTTTCGGCAGTCCATCTTATAGTGTCTTATCTTTCCACAGTTGAAACACTTATTTAAGAAGCGGTTTAATGCGATTTCTTAAAATTTTGATCGCCTTTCTTATTATTCTTGCTAAACTTTTTATTTGGTTTTTTCTTCTGATTGGTTTTGGACCTAGACGCTAACTCATCCTGAACTAATAGCAATTTTTATTTCTTGTTTTTGAGCATGTGTTCTTGCTCTATTGCTAGTTTAAGGAGAAACTCAGAAAGGTTAATCTCAGACCCTAATCTTAGGCTAATGGTGACCATGTTTCATGATGAGGGTAGACTGTTCAGTATTGTTGATATCTGCATCGGTTCAGGGATGATTGATTTTGCTACGGCTAAGTCTCTAGCCATTAATAGCATGTGGTTTACATTTTCAACTACATTGTCTCCTTCCTTTATTTTCAATGAGTTATACTTTTGTAGTAACAACTACACATGCAATTTTGTAGTTGTATCATATTTAGCAGTTATTGAGTCAAACTGTTCTTTAGCGATCTCATATTATTCAAAGACCCTAATCAAGTCATCTTTCATATAAGTCAACATGATCGTCCTTGCTATGGTATCATCTTTCAGAAATATTTTATATATTTCTAATTGTTGCTCATTTGCGTCTGGGGGTAGTGGATGCATGGTTTCCTTTAATACATACTCAACACTTTATAGTATTATAGCCAAAGAAATTCTTCTCTTCCATTTCTGGAAGTTGAGACTGTTAAGTTTTTCAGTCTTTGCCAATTCAGATACACATATCCTAGAACTCATTTTTATGTGTTTGGCAAAAGTAACAATTAAGCGGTCTCCTTTTTTTTCTTTACAAGGTTTTTCAAGCTCTGATACTAGTGATGGAAAATATTTTGGCCTCTGACGATGGCGAACAGCTCCGATCATTGTTTCGGAGTCTTCTTCTATCAGATATTGAGGCTGATGCTCTCTTCATTGCTGACCACCTCCTTGATGCAACAGAATTGTGCGAGGTTTCCACACAGGAGTTTCCTAGGGATAGATTTATAGGTCGACTCTATTTTGTTTCTCTGAGAGTATCTATGTATTTTTGACCTGTAATGGCTGCCTTTTATAGGCAGCTCGGTCCCCCTCATCTCGGATGCTCCACCTGTGGCTTTCCTCGTCCGGAGCATTTAACGAGGACGTTACTAGAAATATCGGTAACGTCCTACCATTACGATCCTAGCTTTATCCGTTCAGGTAATAGACTAGATGACCACTCCAGCCGTTACTTGAGCCGAGAATGGCCAGACTTAGACCTCATCTGTAACACCCCTCTGTATGTTGATGACACAACACACTTGTATTAAAGACCCAACCCCATGCCAGGTACCCACCCATAAGGAAAAAAAGATCCATCCCTGTATTTGTTCCCAACAGGCAGTACATGGCACAAAAATGATGTGCATGTATTATAGGGCGAGTTTATGTATACTCATCCCTGACCTGGCCTGTGGCCATACTTAAACCGTGCACGTCCATGACCTGGCCTGGGGCATGGTGTGCACCCTGAGGTGCGTCATGCAGTCCCAAGGATTCTGGCAGAAAGTTCTCCTCTTACATCATGTAGGGCGTGGGCTTGTATGGCCCTTCTTTTGTGTTTTGGCCCTTGCAGGCCATCGACACAAACAACACGTTAGGGTTTCCAAGGGTTCTCATGTCCAATTTCTTGTTTCATGACTTCCTTCAATTTACTTTTTAGGTTCCAATGACATCTTTGATAGTGCACATTCTCCAAAATTTTCCCATTTTCCTTGTTTTCCATTGAAAATTTTTGCAAGTCACCACCTACATGATTTTGTAGATGCATATCAAACTTTTAGTGGTTAGAAAGGGAACATTGATCACTCCATAGGAGGTAAACTGAAAGGTTGTTGAAGGGTGTGACAACGTTGAGTTATTGGATTTACAGTGGTACACCTCTTATAAAATTCTTTGCACATGAACTCTTTTGGTAGACGTTATGTCAGCTAATAGCTGAAGTAGGAAAGAGAGAGAGAGAGAGCGAGAGACAGAGAGAGAGAGAGTGGTCTTCGACTTCCTCCAATCTCTCCTCTCTTCCTTTTTCTCCCTCTTTATCTTTGAGATGAAGTGAAACAAAGAAGAGTGCAATTTTGAGCATAGGTCGGTTAGTTTTCTATTGATCAACACTTGCAATTTTTCGTTCTCTTCTTTTTCTTCTTCTCTTTTTGTCTTTTTGTCTTTTTCACTATGGTGAAAAGAGAATGAGGAGTGTAGGTTGAAGCATTTTTGCCTATCAAAGATTATTTTGTACTCGACGAGGGTCATGAGTAAGTTGTTCGTGTACCGAAAACCATCGTGCTGTGGTCATGCATAGTGTATCAACAAGAGGTCATAGTGGTGCCCAACCAAGATGGACTGTGACTATTATGCATGTGATTTTCATGTTTCTTCCTTATTAACATTTTATGTCATAAAATTTTATGTATTTTTCATTGAAAGATCCCCATCTTTGAATGATTATATGCTGGTCTGCAGTGCTCTTTCTATCTTCGTCTTCTTGGATGAAGTTCTTATGTATCAGTCATAAAGACGGTACTCCTTTTAATTTACGTAGATAGGAGATGGTACTGTTGGCACGCGCACACACACATATATAGTGCTAGCAAAATCCTGAGCTTCTCAAGTTTTGGACTGGTTGGTTTTGTTGCATTTTCGGTTGTCTCCTTGCTGGTTTCCTACTTCTGTCGACCTCTGGTTCTTTTCTGCCAACCTTCGGTTCTTGTTATATTGCTTCTCAGGTACGTTGTAGTAGAAGAACACAAAAGTATGTATTGTTGTTTCGAGGTTTCCTTTCAGTGGGGTTTATCGGGAAAGTTCTGTGTGTTTCTATATCTCAGTGTGTCTGTTCTCACCTACGCTGCTCTCTATTTATAGTGCATCACATGCTCCATTCCTTTTCAAAATTTTCCACTGGGCTTTCTTCTTATGGAGCCCCTTTATCTGGACTGTTAGCATTTTATTTGGTAATTGTCCAGCGGTTTCGGTTTTTATGGCCGTTACGACCATTCTTTGCGCATCCCGTCCACAAATAACAGTTGGATGGTCAATCCAGCCATTTCTGTGCTAGATTGTCGAGAATGGTCGCTTTCTTACATCTCCCACTTAGCCAATCGAGACAAGTGAACTGACATATTGGTTTTCCTCCCACTTTTGCAGGGTTTTCCTAGTAATGTCATTTCATAATTGTTATTGCAATCACTACTTGTTGTGTGGTTATTTACTTACACAACTGTTAAACATATCTCAAACCCATGTTAGCAACATGTTTTGAGAAAAGCTCCACTATTATGCCTTTAATCAAGGGGTTTGCCAACATATCATTTGTTAGCATGTATGAGATGAATATTTCCTTTCTCATAAACATATCATGAACATAGTGATATTTAACCATTATATGCTTTCTTTTGGAGCTATCAGCTCTACTCTTGATAAGAGTAATTGCTGCATTGTTGTCATAGTAAATGACAATTGGCTCATCGGTTATCTCCAACTTTAAATCTCATATGAAGCGGCTTATCTAGACGGCACTCGTTGCAGCCATATAGCAAACCACATACTCAGCTTCTTGTGTATGCAATGCTACACAACCCTCTTTCTTACATGCCTAAAAAACAACACCTCCAAATAAGAATATTTGTCCTGAGGTAAATTTGTTATCATCTTTGCTCTCAACAAAGTCAGCATCTGAGTATCCTACCACTTTCAGTTCATCTGTTTGAAAACACAATTTCAAGTTTCTTGTTCCTTTTAGATATCTTAAAATCCTTTTTACGGCTACCCAATACCACCATCTAGGACTCGCAAGACCAAAAGTAAAATTGATATCAGGTCTTGTAAACATCATAACATATATCAAGCTACCCAAGCTACCCACAGTTTGTGCATAAGGAACATTAGACTTATCGTCTCTTTCACCAGGACAATCAACCTTACTTAGTTTGACTCCTTTTGCAATGGGTGTAACAACAAACTTGGATTCAACTATTTTGAACTTCTTGAGGATATAGTCAATATCTCTCTCCTGACTTAGGCATAAGAGTTTAGTTTCTCTATCTTGAGAGATCTTTATACCGAGGATATAGGATGCTTCCCCCATATCCTTCATTTCGAACCTTGAGTTTTTGACAATCATCTAATTGTCATTCTTAGTCAACAATATGTCATTTACATATAATGATAAGATGACAAATTGACTCCCACTATTACAAACATATACACAGTGATCAAGTTCAATAGCCACAAACCCAAGTTCTATAATGGCATTTTGAAAAGTCAAATACTATTGGCGAGGTGATTGTTTGAGGTCATATAGGGATTTTCTCAACCTATATACTTTATCTTCTTTGCCTTCAACTATATATCATAATATGCAGATATTGCAAGGATTATCCTTATGGATGCAAATTTCACAACTAAGGAATATGTCTCAATATAATTTATCTCCTCTTTTTGTGAAAAATCCTTTGCAACCATCATCGCTTAACTTGCAATTGAACTATTGACCTTATATTTCTTTTTCAGAACCCATTTACAGCCTATGACTTTTATTCCTTTTGGCAAATCAATCAATTCCCAAACTTGATTTTTCTCAATAAATTAAATTTCCTCATTCATAGCTTTTTCACAATCTATTGCTTCCGATGAGCTCATACCTTACTGATAAGTTAAGTTATCTGTCAACTCATCTAAATTCATCGAGTTACACACTTCTTCTGTAAGATTAGTGTGATAATCTTTTAAGTAGGATGGTGTGACCCTTAACCTTTTATGTCTACTTAAAGTTTTGGTTATTTTAGAAAGATCTTATATGGGTTCATATGATGATTAATCTAGGTCTATTAGATCATCAATATACTCATCATTATTTTTTAGGATGTCATTCTTAGTATTTTCTAAGAATTCAACATCTCCGCTCTCTATTAGTCTGTGGTCCTTATGATAAAACTTATATCCATTTGAACCTTTAGGATATCCGATGAATATACACATAAATGAACTATTATCTAGCTTATCTCTAAACTGATGATGGATCTTTATATGTGCAATAGATCCTCGCCTCCTGAGATAACCTAGGATGAGTTTTC
Organism: Brasenia schreberi; assembly: GCA_036023115.1. Lineage (NCBI taxonomy): Eukaryota > Viridiplantae > Streptophyta > Magnoliopsida > Nymphaeales > Cabombaceae > Brasenia > Brasenia schreberi. Next base: position 12,408,047 of record JAYKKT010000071.1, on the reverse strand, counting down.
TTTCAAACTACATCTCATATAGTGTAGTTAATACAACCTTAAATGGTACTCTAATGAGTATGTATACCGTTGTACTTAATGCTTCTCCCCAAAATATCATTGGTAGAAATGCATCAATTAACATTGACCTTGTCATATTCAGTAAGGTCCTGCTTTGCAATACCAAAGTTTTTACAGAATTCCAGAAATTCTACAGAGGTATATTTACCACCTCTACATGATCTTAACACTTTGATTGAATCCCTAGTTGATTTTTAACTTCCTACTTATATTCTTTAAAAGCTTCAAGTGCCTCAAATTTATGTACTAAGAGATATAAATACGTATATCTCGAGTAATCATTGATAATTGTTATAAAATAAATCTTTTCACGATGTAACTTTACTCTAAATGGTCCATATAAATCTGTGTGAATGATCTCGAACAAGGTTGTTAACCTTGTTGACTATTTGAGAAAAACTTTTCTCGTAATTTTTTCTTATATACAAGCTTCGCACTTGTTAAAAGTATTTTCCTCAAATCTTGACAATAAGTCAAAGTTAGATAATTTCCTCAACTTTTCCAGACTTATATGCCAAGGCGTTTATGCCATACATTCACATCAACATTAAAAGCACAATCAATATAAGCATAAGGATTTTTATTTTCATTAACTTTGAGTTTGAATAGTCCATGTTCTACATAAAATTTCGCAGAAAAAAATATTCTCCCTTGTTTTCCCATAGTCAACTTGTTAGAAAAAAAACCTGACATCAAAACCTTTCTTTACTAAGGTAGGGAGCGAAACCAGATTGCGCCTTATAGATGAAACAATCAATACATCAGTCAGTACAACCGGTGTGCCTTGTACAAAAATTTTAAAGGACCCAATGCCGAGAACATCTGAGAAAGTATTATTTCCCATATAAACCCAATGTTCTCTTGGTTTGTATTCCTTTAGATCCATTGCCCCTTCCTTAGTATTCGAGATATATCTGGTAGCTCCTGAGTCAATCTACCAACCAATCACCGGGCGGTCTACATAGAGACATTCTGATATCACGCAGATTATGTCTTGCTTCTCTAATTGTTCGCGTTGTGGGTTATTTCCTCTAATTTTCATGTTGTGCCAATCCCACTTATATTGTTCCATCTTTCTACAACTGAAACACTTAATTCGAGAAGTGATTTTCTGCGTTTTCTTAAAAAATTGGCCGCCTTTTTTTGTTATTCTTGTCAAACTTTTTGTTTGATTTATTTCTCCTTTAGATGAGTTTGGAGCTAGACCCTATCTCATCTTATAATACTATCAATTTTTCTTTCTTGTTTTTACTCATATGTTCTTGCTCTATTTCTAGTTTTAAAGGCAGTTCAGAAAGGTTGATTTTTTACCCTAGTCTAAGGGCAGTGGTAACCATATTCCATAATAGAGGAAGACTGTTCAGTATTCTTGATATCTGCATTAGTTCTGCGTTAGTTTTGCTGACTGATTTTTTCCCAGCTAGGTCTCTAGCTATTACCGGTATGTGGTTTACATGTTCTACTATGTTATACCCTTCTTTTATTTTGAAGGAATTATATTTCTATAGTAGTAACTGAACATGCAGTTTAACAGTTATATCATATTTGACTGTTATAAATTCGAACAACTCTTTGGCGAGCTCTTATTCTTCGAAGAACCTGATCAAGTCATCCTCCATGTATGTCAACATAACGGTTCTTGCTATTGTGCCGTTCTCTAGAAATGTTTTATACATTTTTATCCATTGCTTGATTGCGTCTAGTGGTGGCGAATACACAGTTTCTTTTAAAACATACTCTACACCTTTAAATGTTAGAGCAAGCGAAATTTTTCTCTTTCATGTTTTGAAGTTTAAACCTTTTAACTTTTTGGTTTTTGCTAGTTTCAATACACATATTCTAAAGTTTATTTTTATGTGTTTGGCAATTATAACAATTAGACGGTCTAAAAGAAAAACATTTAACAAGCAACAAAGCACACATAGCATGAATCTGGTTAGCACGATATAGAATATTGCAAAAAATGAGTTGAAAATAACTCTTTTTTAATATATAGAAGTAAACTGGGATAAATTCATAATTTTCCCAAAAAGTTTTTACCTTTGATAATTTGCCAAAATACTAGGGGTAAAACAATAATTTTATCTGTCTATCCGCTTCTGTAATTTTCAGAAAAGATCAAGGACAGAATAGTAAAATCAACTTTTGGTATTTCTGTAAAATTCATAATTTATTGGGGGTAAACTTGTAATTTTTCCCTTCAATCCGAATATGTAATTTTTCAAAAGGATATGGACAAATCTGTCTTTAGACATAGTTGTAATATTGTAATAAACTTAACTAAAAAGGGTAGAAATGTAAATCAATATCCCTATATTTCATGATTTTCATAAACTGCTAGAGGGTAAAATTGACTTTTTGCCAAAATAAGGGCAAAACAATCTTTTTACCCAAAAATATCTGGATATTTTTGTAATTTTGTCTAGTGGCAGTACAATTTTTTTTAAAACTAGTCGGGAAGAATGGACTTTTCAGTCCGCTGCCCGAGGTGGTTTTGCAAAACCGGAGGTGGTTTTCTGGACGCTGTAAAAGCGTGGAGGAGAGGGAGTGAGAGAAGGAGAATGACAGAGAGAGAGGGAGGGTGGTCCGCCGTTCTACTTTCTGGCCCACGACCACTTGCAGTCGTCCTCTAGTCTCCTGGCCGACGACTCCTGCAGCCCCTACGGCCTTCTTCTGTCATTCGATGTCTTATAGCCAACCTCTGACCTTGTGGTCGAGGTTCTGTCGGTTGTTTTCCTTCTTTTTTAACTTTTTATTATTTACAACCGACCTCTGGCCTCTAGTAGAGATTTTGTCGGTTGTTATCTTTTTTTTTTTTGCCTGTTTTTTTACCCTGTCTTGACTTTCTTCTGCCTTGTCACAACTCAAGTGAGGTATCTCTGCCTTGTCACAACTCAAGTGAGGTATCTTGACTCAAGCGGGGTCTCTCTGATCTGTTTCGACTTGTAAGAAGTTTTCCTCTCCTCTTTTATTTTATTTTTTCATAAACTAACGCATACCTGTTTGTAGAGGAAAAAACGAGGCCCTGATACTAGATGTGGCATTTTCGTTTGTTTCCTTGCCAGTTTTCGGTTGTCTCCTTGCTGATTTCCTACTTTTGTCGACATCCGGATCTTCTTTGTCGATCTTCGGTTCTTGTTATCTTGCTTCTTAGGTACGCTGCAGTGGAAGAACACAAAAGGTATGTGTTGTTGTTTCGAGGTTTCCTCTCAGTGGGGTTTGCCGGGGAAGTTCTGTGTGTTTCTATATCTCACTGCATTTATTCTTGTCTGCGCCGCTTTATATTTATAGAGCAGTGCATGCTCCATTCCTTCCCTGATTTTTTTACTGAGCTTTCCTCTCATGGAGCTCCTTTATCTAGACTGTTACTGTTTTATTTGATAATTGTTCGGCGGTTTCATCTTTTATAGCCGTTACGACCATTCTTTCTGCATCCCATCCACAGATAACGAATGGATGACCAGTTCAACCATTTTTGTGCTGGGTTGTCGAGAATGACCACTTCCTTATAGGTTTGTAATAAGCTAATTCATGTTTGGTTCAAGATCGAAGAGGATGCAAACTTGGCTCATAAAACCATATCAGCTAAACATGGATAGTTCATGTTTCATTAGGCTCAGCTCACGAAAACTTGTTTATTTACTAAAAGCATGTTTGGTTCCACACAGCTTGTATAACCTTTGTTATGTATTGTGTATAAATCTGCTGAAAATCATGGCAATCATGCAATTAATTTATGAGATCTGTCAATTTTTGCGAGAATATTGTATTAAAACGAATTGTCAATTTGTTATTGAAGATTAAGTCCATGCAAATATATGTAAATGTCCATGCTCTTTAACTTTAACAAGCAACTTATGCTCAGCTCATCTAACTTGGCTTTTGCTTGATACATGTTCAGCTCGGCTATCACAAGCTAACGAGCTGAACATGATCGAGTGCGTGAATGGACAAATGAGCCAAGATCGTCTTATTTTACCATTAGGACTGGAAGGAATTCGAACTATTCTTTGGCTTGGTTCAACTTGTTCCGGGCTCGTTCATATTCAGTGTGATCTTTAGCTGAGCTGAATATGAACATTGTATGCTTGGCTTCACTGAGCTTGTTAAGGTCTCCAAAATCATAAGTTGTTGGTAATTTTTTTTCTTGCCGTAAACTGATACTGTTAGTTGTTTGGTTGTTCAGCATTATATATATATATATGTGTGTGTGTGTGTGTGTGTGTGTGTGTGTGTGTGTATAAATTAGGTCTAAAATAATTGGGCTCTACTTGAACAAATGTTGTAAAGTAGTGGATTCCATTATATCTCATAAATTTTGTAAAGTAGTGGGTTTCATTATATCTCATATATATGTATATACATATACATATACGAAACTATTCCTTTATGTTTCTTTGAAGTTACCCTTCTGTTAATGGGATTCCTCTTTCTCCGTGTTTTCTGTAACCCAGACAACCCTAAAACATATACATATACGAAACTATTCCTTTATGTTTCTTTGAAGTTACCCTTCTGTTAATGGGATTCCTCTTTCTCCGTGTTTTCTGTAACCCAGACAACCCTAAAACGTCTTAGCTTCTGAAAGAAACTACTCTTGTGCTTCTATAATTTCCATGCTTCTCCTTGTGCGTCTCTCTCTCTCTGCTCGACGAAGATAAATGGGAGACTGGTTTAGTGGATTCCATTATATCTCATAAATTTTGTAAAGTAGTGGGTTTCATTATATCTCATATATATATATATATACATATATACATATATACATATATACATATATATATGTATATATGTATATATGTATATATATATATATATATATATATGTATATACATATACATATACGAAACTATTCCTTTATGTTTCTTTGAAGTTACCCATATATATATATATATGTATATACATATACATATACGAAACTATTCCTTTATGTTTCTTTGAAGTTACCCTTCTGTTAATGGGATTCCTCTTTCTCCGTGTTTTCTGTAACCCAGACAACCCTAAAACGTCTTAAGCTTCTGAAAGAAACTACTCTTGTGCTTCTATAATTTCCATGCTTCTCCTTGTGCGTCTCTCTCTCTCTGCTCGACGAAGATAAATGGGAGACTGGTTGTTGATTTCTTTGCTAGTTTCGTGGTTGGAACAGAAGACAACAAATCGTCGAGATATCGTTTCGGCCGCCTTTGATCTCTCTGGTTGGCGTTCCGATTGTTGCTCGACCACACTTCCTCTCCTCTCTCTCTCTCTCTCTCTCTCTCTCTCGATATATATATATATATATATATATATATATATATATATATATATATATATATATATATATATATATATATATATATATATATATATACATATATATGCAGACTTTTGGGTTTTCTTTAAAGTACTGTTTGAGCAGATGATGACGGTAAATCGATTCATTTTTCACTTTGAACCGATTGGAATATCATTAAGATATCTCCATGAGGAACAAAATGCATTCCTTATGCTCCCCATATTTGATTTTCTTTGGGATTTCTCTTGCTCTTTTGCATTTCTTTTTTCCTGTAAAAAATCACACATTTATATAATTGTATTAATATATGTTTCTCTGCGACGTATTGTTTCAGCCCTCTTTCACTGTAATCCTTCTTCGGCCAAAGGTTGTGAAGGTGTTAAATCCTAGGTATTGGATAGTGAATCAGGATCTCATGAGATTCTGCTTTATTAAAAAATATCTCACGTTCACGGGAATGCTTCTCATGCTGTATGGTGGAATCGTCTCCAACGCAAGACAGAAACCCTTCACGTAGTATCTCTTCATTTTAGCACTGGTTGCTGAAGCTCCACACCCAACTCAAGATTTGACAAACTGAAAGAGGGGTGTAGAATGCAGCATTATCCTACACTCTTTTCCTCACACACACACACACAGCTCAATCTAAAGTGAAGAAGCAAGCACATACATGACAGCAGGAAGAGTGGATTCTCGCAACATAGATTCTTAGTGTCAAAGTCAGGGGGGTTGGATTGTACCATGATCATTTCTCTACTTCCCTCTTAAGCTAAGACCGATGCTGCTTATAATGCTGGCTATAATAACGCCAAAAAGACTCGATATAGGGGGAAACGTAAGACTTGGAAAAAAGAGCACAAGAACAGTTCAGATCAGCAATGATCTGAACAAACAGTACAACAGACTATCACGTCTTATTCGGCCAAACCTACCATCGAAGTGCCTTCATTTGCATCGTTCCAGGTGACAGTTTAGTTATTAGAATGGACACTCTATTCCATCCCCTAAAACTAAAAGAGATGCTCCAGCCTTGTGAAGCTTTAACTCTAGCAATCAAAGCAAACCAATCAAGTTGGGTAGCTCTGAATTTGGGGATGTGCCTTACAACCATCCTCGAGTTATTGTCACACCACATGAACTTCGCATCCAAGGCAAGCGCTGCGAAAATAGCGAATCGGTTGCAGAAAGTCTCGACTTTCCAGCTCCTGTCACTTATGAACCTTGTCATGGATCTGCATATAATGGAACCTCAAACAAATTCATTCTCCTCCCTGTGAGCAGTTTGTATGCCTTTTTTTTTAAATCCTTCAGTCACACTTCAAATTGTTTTGAAAACTTCGCCATCCATTTTGACCATGGACCATCTTTAATTGGGCATTGCTATGATGATAGATGATGACCAGACAAAAAAAAACCCAGCCCCCTGTTGTGAAAATGGGCAGCTGAGATTCGACAACACATTTAAAAATTTGATTCCATTTACACTGAACTTTTATGTTTGGTGATATAAAAATCATCCAAGATTAATCGATATATTGCATGGCTGAAATACTTAAAGATGAATACCTTAGGTATCATTGAAGGACCATGAGTTATATATCCAGCTAGAGGCCCAGCTCCTAACCAGTAGGTTAGGAGATGGATACCTGAGGTGTGCATCTGGTGGAGTTCTCCAGACCCAGGCTTCTTATCAATGAAAAGGGGAGAAGAAAAAGATGAGAGAGAAAGAGAGAGAGAGAGAGGTCTTTGTCATGAAAAGTAGTGATCTACATAATCGATATATCAGATGCACAAAGATGCAGCAACATCAGCTGTAATCACAAACTCATAAACTTCGTCTGAAGCATAATGATCATTGGCTTAAGAAAGGTACCAATTGGCATATTTATTACTACATATATTTGGCGTTTCATAATTCAAAAGCGTATATTGTCTATATCTAGGGAAAGAGCTATCTTGTTCATTCCTCTGCTGCTGGTTTACATAAATCCCGCAAATTATAGAAGTTGTCTGCTATATAAGATATCAGGCACACCAATTTCAAGTTGAAAAAGAAAGAAGAATCTACCTTTTATGAGACAGAAAGGGAGGGAAGCTTTTTAAGCTTGATATGTCAAACAATTCCATAAACCTCTGATCCGAAGTCCGAGCTTTGGCTGCAGCAAAGCGCTGATATTCATCAAAAATTGAAGCCAAACACCACCTATGCAGTTTCCTCAAGCAGCCAACCACACAACCTGTTCGATGCTGCAGCCGATAAGACTTTGTTTAATAACGCTCATACATGAATCCAGAAGACAAAGCTACTAAAACGATAAAATTCACAATGATAGGATAACACAGACTATACCACTATTGATACAATACCTTTCCCCTCTTGCAATGAATTAAAACGGGGTGATTTCTAATATCTGCACAACCAATAAATATGTATTAATGGCCTAAGATCAGACTGATAATGAGGAAGACAAAAAGATATATTTCAGTACCAAGAACAACTTTGAGTGCCTCGCGAACGGTATCTTCTGGGATGTTCACAAAAGGCTCCTGTACATGTTCATAAAATTTGTTCCATCAACTACTGTGATTCTGTTTATGTTAATCCAAAATTAATGCATGCATAATATGCTGTTCCATCAAATACAGAACGGAAATGAAGAGTGTAGTGAACTGAGAACGAGACATTAAGGGCGTGTAGTGAACTGAGCACAAAACATAACGGAAATGAAGCAGAGTGTGAGAGGCACAACTGATGAAAAGTTTTGAACTCAATGAAAGGCAATGTGTTCTTGATGGACAAGGTCTCCTGAATACTATTTGCTATATGGGGGCTTTTCCCTTTGGTTCCTTGTGCTAGGTGGCATCTTCATTTTCAGAAAATAGCTTGAAAATGAAACTATTGCAGTTAAGGAATGAATTTATACAAGTAGAAGTCTTCTCTTTGAAAATGTTTTAAAAAATGACAGTCACTATGAGTCTATGAGTGGAAGGGCAATTATATACTTCCACAAGGAAGAAGAGTACGCTTGGTATAAATGGTGCATAAAGTTTAGATAAGTATATCATGAAAAGAAGTCATCTTTATGTCCATGAACATATTGCAGCAGGTTCTTCCTTAAAACTTTCATCCCTTATCTTGATTCTAGATTTTATTGTTGCCAAAAATAAAATCACTGTTAGATCATTCAAACATCGAGTACACTTCGACTAAAATAATCAGTGTCATTTTGCTATGCATATGCAAATCAAGTCACATGGTTTGCAAATTCCACATATTGGAATACGGTAATTCTGTAAACTCAACAGGTGAATCGCTCCAACTAATCTAAATACATTTTCAGGAAGGTATAATGACATTCTCATCTTGATATTTCTCAAAAAGACAATCTACATACAATCAGTAGCAGAGGATTTTTGTGCAATTCGATTTCATATCCAAAAGTTCAGTACAAACAGTTGTCTATTATGATTAAACTTGCATAATTACTGATGAAAACAAAACAAATCAGTATGTATGCAACTACCCAATTTCTTAGAAAATGAATTAATCCTATATACAAGACCACGTTTTAATGTATTACGGAGTTCAAGTACCAGTTTCGCCAGTGAAAATTAAAAATTTACAGATAAAATTGACAAGTTACAGAACACGAGACTGGCTTAATTCATGAAGGGATTCAGTGGCAGTTCAGGGAAAAACAAAAGCAGCAGTCTAAGCTCTAAGGCTTCAGGTATGCACCATCGTGTTTCAAGTTTCAACGATCTTGAAACTCAAGATCAATCAGGGAAACTATTGCGAGAGCTCACATGAGAAAATGCTCATACCTCACAATGCTCGATTTAGCATTATATACTGACATGGATAAGCAGGCTGTTGAACTCTGACAATCCACATGAAAGCCAATGGTACATACATGAGTGGAGACGGAAGCAAGTGGATGCAGATAAAAGTAAAAACCATGAAGTCACATTCATGAAAATTTCAATCCAACGATTCCAATTTGAAACTACCTTGACAAAAGAATTCGACAAGCCAACAGGATCAAAATATGTTAACTTAATCCCATATACATAGAAATGAAGAATATATCCTAAAAGCTTTATGTGTATCTTATTTTCAAGATAAGTTAAGCGGGCCATATAGGATTGGAATTAAAAATTTGTTAAACATGTAAGTACATTAATCCTTTACACATCAAGACATGGAAACATAGAGAAGCGTTATCTTTCTCAATTGCAACTGGCATAAGGTTCTTGCAGTCACAGCTAGAGCAAGAGAATTCAAACACCATGCCCTTGATATCCTTCCTTAGCTCTAGCAACAGTGAAAAGCGCACATCTACATTACATGGAGTTGGCCATATTTTTTTTTATCTCAAGTTGTCAAGTTATAGTAGTAGTTGTTAGTTGTTATTATTTATTTATTTATTTATTTATTATCACTATTATGATGATGATCATCATCATCATCATTATAATAATAAAGATATTAATGATTATTATTTTACTTTGAGTGCCATGACATATCAGGTTAATGAACATGAAAGAAGCTCCAGCGTAGGAATAAAATAAGACAGAGAAGAGGTGACAGATTATGACGCTTTTCTAAAGGACTTATCTCAAGGTGACTGCAGCTGTACATATGACGCTCAAATGGAAAACTGGACGAGGCATATAGAAAATATTGTGGTACAAGCTGAAATGAAACAGCGTTCATGGCAATTAGAAATGAACTATATCATCACCTAAAATTTCTTATATGGGTCATATTTCACTTCAAGTTTTCCGTAATATCAGAGAAATCGGTAGAAATAAAAGGCGAATGACTGGAGAAGCGATATAAAGTCCAATTCCACCATGCGTGTGGAAGGAAATAGAAAAGGAAGTGAATAAACCAACAAACATGATAAAAAAAAATTAAGTAGCATACTCCAGACTTGTGTATGGGAAAAGGCTTAGTTGTTGTTGTATACTCCAGACTTGGTTCAACAGAAACCTAACTTAATTAAGCATGGTTCACACACATATTCTCAAATTATTTCAAGAAGCAGAGGTATGAACAATGTTAAAATATTCTTACAGCAGCAGTTAGTATTTCCTCAACAAATCTAGTGAATTTTGATGCTACAGACTATTTAAGGTTCGGAAAACTCTCAGTATGGAAAGTGAGATGCCCACTGGTGCTAATCGGAATGAATATATAATTTTTGGTGGCACCAAGGTTTTATCTCTCCATGGCTGCTTAAGAAAATCTGAATGTGCAATTCACCAGCACCCATGACTAATCAGCAACCAACCAAACCAAACCGAAGACTCCCCCCCCCCAATAAGTGGGGTCCGCTAAATGAATTAGATGCCATTGAGCTCAATATTGTGGCATATTAGCATTTAACTCCAAATGAGATGATGAATCAGCAGCAAGAAGCAATTTATAAAGGCACACTCAGAAGTTTGATAAGGACATGAACCAAGCAGACATTTTAAATATCCAAGACTACTAAAGAGCACATCATTGACATGGCCAGATATGCGCAACAGATTGAATGAAATTGGAACAATTAGGTGTCTACGGCAAAAAATAAATAGGGACTGTACAGGAGATGCTAAGGCAATGTTGTATGAAAAAGATAATAATGGAAAATGGGGAATTATTAAGGTCTGTATTTTATTTATTCTTTCAGAATTATCAATCCTACTCTACGAATAGATCCATGTATAAAGTAGGCACCTAGAGGTCCCACAATGAATCCAACGCCTCATATGATAATAGAAATAAGAGGCATCAAGTGATTCAAACACTATAGGACAAGTGACAAATGGTTAAAAGTGAAAAATCAAAGAATAGTATTATACCATTGAAGTATGATAGTAATGCTTGAAGACTTTTCTAACAGCGACTCATGCTTGTCTGTTAGTTTACTCATATTCAAAATCATACAGAAATATAAACCTAGTTTGAACTGTGGGAAAACACACAAAGACAAAATAGAACGAAATAAATGCATTAGAAACCTTAACCAGTGAAATTCAAGTAATTATACGAATATGTACAAAAGTGAGGAATAACCCATACAAACTTCATCAACAGGATTGCAGAAAGAGATACAGATGAACAAGGAAGAACAAAACGATAGACTTGCTAATTCAAAGTTTAACAAGGAGTGGAAATCGCAAATTTTATAAAGGAAATACCAGGATTAATATTTGAAACAATCCTAGGATTGCAGAAAGAGACACAGATGAAAAAGGAAAAACGAAAAATGGCATACTTGCTAATTCAAAATTTAGCAAGGAGTGGTAATTGCAAATTTGAAAAGAAATGCCAGCATTAATATTTGAAACCATCCTGAAAATGATGTGATCATTGAGATTATACATAGTTGTAGCAACATGAGTGCAATCCCATGTACCTTCTAGTAAAATAGAGGAACGGGAACAGATTTAAAAATGCTAGGGAGCATCCCTCGGAAAAGTAAAATCTTCGTACTTATATGGAAGCTCCGAAAGACCAACATAAGAAAAATGGAAGCAATGAAATATTGAGCATATTATTCTCTCCAAATAACAATGTTCATCCAAAATTCAAAAGACCAACATAAGAAAAATGGAAGCAATGACGTCATTGATTATCTTAGTGCCTCCAAATGGCAACATTCATCCAAAATTTACAACACCAGCATAAGGAAAACCGATTCAATGACAATAGTATCATCTTATTGCCTTAAGAAAACAATATACATCCAAAATTCAGAACACCAACACTAATCACCTTCGAGCCCTCAATCCCGAACTGAAAGAGACGAATCCCATTCTTCTTCAAGAAAACCGCATTAGGCTCTGGGTAAGGCTCCGGACAAAGATAGCTGATACCAACAAAGCACAAACCGAGATTAATAGCAATAACGACCAAAAAGAGACTGAAGGAAGAGAAGATAAAAAAAAACTCACAGGATAGAACGGAGGCCAAGAATCTCAAGGAAACTAAAATTTGCACCGTCAGGAAATCCAGAACGGAAAATACCATAATCAACCATGGCAAAGTTTAGGGGGGGAACCAAAAGATCCTCTCCGACTTCCCTCAATTCCACTAAGTCACCACCAAATCCATCCATCTCCTCTTCTTCCTTATCTACGACCTGTCTCCTCACCATCTCCCTCTCACTGTCAACCTTTTCGATTCTCATCGCAATCTTTGAACTTCGAGTAGAGAGAGAGAATCCGCTATCAGGAAGAAGGTGTCGGTTTTCGCCGGTCGGACAGGGGGGAGGAAAAATATATAATCTTTTTCCAATGGGGAGTGATTGCATGAGCCTCTTGCGCATGCTTCTCCATCCCAGCACAACCGATGTGTGTGGCCCCTTAATTGTTCCAAAATCAACACAGGTGCTCATGCTGGGCCGGCCCTTTACACGTGCCAAGTGGGACCCGCGAAAGTGATGAACAAAAAAAAGCAGATAATAGGGGAGGGGGATTTCCAAACAAAATTTCAACGCAAGATTATTTAGTTCCTTTTTGGTCCCCGTATCCAAAAAAAATAAAAGATAGTGCAGATCATAAAGCATCAGAAAAGCCAGGGAACCTCGATTGTGACAGAATATGAAGGAAAAGGAATTGTTGATGGAGAAAGTAATTATGAGACTAAAGAGAGAAGCCTAGCCATATAAGAGAAAGCAGCAATGAAATGAATAATGTGTATATATGTATTATGGAATATATCATGATACAATGGGAGGGAGGCCAAAGACAATGCACGCGAGTGTTGAACTCATGACCTTTAACTTCTGAGGCAATGTCATAGAGAGGTGAGCTATTGCTATTTGTGCAACAATGAGTTATCTGATTATCAAAGAGACGTGGTCCGTAGATGAATAGAATTATTTATGTTTACAAAGCAGGGAAGAAAAACAGGAAAGATGTATCATGGAGAGTTTGAACCATGATGGTATTCTTGTAATTGCCATTCGCTGCCTGCCTTTCAGAGATCGTAAGGTGATACGGATATTCCCATTTATTTAATGAATAGTTTTCAGAAGTAGAAAGGAAGATTCATGGAATATGCTAAGGACGATGATGCACGATGGTTGGTGTTTCTAAACGTTAAAATAACCTTAGTGAATGATGTGGCTCGCGTTTGAAAGGCGCCGCGTTCAAGTTTCTATGGCTTGGTGGGATTCTCTCTCTTGTTTGTAAGTCTGCAGCCAATAACTATTTTTTTACTTGGAATCTCTCTCTTGCTTTCACGACCATCTCTTGACATTATTGTTATTGCCCTTATTCTTTTTGGCATTCACCGTCCACTGTCGACAGTTTTCCACCTCTCTCTCTCTCTCGCTCCATGTCTTCACGTTACTATTAACGCACTTGTGCTTTCCGGCAATCTCCGGCCACTGCAGTCAGATTTTTTACCCGTCTCTCTCTGTTATTGCTCTGCTTTTTTGTGTTGGGTGATTCAGTGATGAAAAGATTGCTCATTGTTTATTTGTCTCTTTGGTTATGTGTGTGCGCCTTTCATTGTCACTATATTTACTTGTGAATAATATTGCACCAGTTCATAGTATATTACTATGTGCATCTACGTATGTCCGCAACGTCGAATTAGTGGGAGTGGAGTGTGATTTCTCATCTTTACACGTATAATGCACATTCACCAACTGGGCTTAGTGTTGAGGTTCTCGGAGTCTGATGATGCCTCCAATTTCGAATTACTTCATGCGTGTCGTCATCCCGAGAAGGCAAGAATAGTCTCCCTGAAATCTCAGGAACAGTGAGAACTTTAAAATACTGTCGGTGAAGATCTCTACAAAGCAGGCACGGGCCACAAGGTCTGCTGTCGGGTCCGCAGTTTCTGGTTTCCTTGAAAACAGGCAGCGGTAGATTTCCTGAACCTGAACGATTGTAATAGATCGTCGAGAGAGAGAGAGAGAGAGAGCAGGTGAGTAAGCCGAGCCAACCAAACGGAGGTTACTTGTGGCTTGTTCTTATTTCAAGATCCTGTTGGTGTTTTCAGCTCACTAGCTCGTTGGAGCCAAGCCAACCGGCAAACACAGGACGTCTTAATTCACAAGCTGATTGTTAAACTCAAACGTAACTTTTATCATTTCAATAGATTTTTTAAATTATTACTCAGTCAAAAGAAACGTTAAGAAGTAAAAGTTTCTAATTTTACATAATAAAAACAAAATATATGAAATATAAGTTTAATGATTTGGTTACTTCATATCATATAGAAATTAAGATCGACAGGCATTAACCTTTAGTACTAAAGTTTTAGAGTGATGAAAAATTGATAGAGGTATTATGTATAGAATTAATGTATGTTGCTAAAATGGAAAGTGCATAAGGTATTCTATGTAACAAGAAAATACCACTAAAATTTTAAAGTAAATATTATAATACAATAATTAGACCCTATGAGTGTTGGGTAATTACTCATGTACAAAAGATGTTTGTGATAGAAATAAAGATGTTGAGACAAATATATGGTCATATAAGGTTATCATCAACAAATTCAAAGTGATAATAGATGATAAAATGAAAAAAAAAATGTTTAATACGGTTTGATTATGCAGAAAGATGATCAAATGAAGATTCATTAAGAATGTATAAGAAACTAGACAGTCAAAATGTTAAAGAAAAAATAGTCTTGCTTATGTTAAGTTAATTGTTAGTATGACACATGAGACACTACTAAAAGAGAAAAATGGGATGAGCTACTAAAACATTAACTTAGATACTTTTAACATGAGACACCAACAGGTCAAAGATGACTTGAAATACATATTGCCACCGACAAATAGCCGGTATGAGTTGATACATGCATGTATAAGACTAGACGATCATAGGTTATCATTATTTACAAATAAAATATTATCAGGTATGAATCTACTTTCTATGGTGGTATAAGCCATCGTTGGATCGTACATGGTTGTATCAAGTAGTATTAGTTTTTAGATGTTTTGAATTGTGTTGGCTATTTGTTAGTTACTTCACTTATGATTGTGTTGGGTAGCTTATATCGGGTTGTATGACATGTCTAGGTTGGAGACACATAGAACTATTTAGCGAGAGTAGAAAGTTTATATAAAGTAAACAAATTTGATACTAGAAATGAATATGTAGTTTTGATATACTAATTGGACACATGATATAGTTTATGAAGCTTGAGAGGTGGTCCTAGGTGGATTTCGTGGATCTGAGAGGTAGCCCCAGTTCGATGTATATATGGATATTAGAGAGATTAATTGGGTGAATGTATGACTCTATTAGTGTGATCTCTGAATATCTTGTCCCATAGACCTGAGGGATTGAACTTTACAAGCCAATGATTTGGTATGACTCTATTAGTGTGGTCTCTTAATATCTTGTCCCATAGACCTGAGGGATTGGACTTTACAAGCCAATGATTTGGTATGACTCTATTAGTGTGGTCTTTGAATATCTTGTCCCATAGACATGAGGGATTGGACTTTACAAGCCAATGATTTGGTCGTCAAGGTCCTTAGCTCGATGTGTTTAGAACATTGTCAAAGGCCACATGGCTAGATAAGAAAAGGGTTTGGACAAGGTAGAGGTCTTAAGATAGAAACTAAATTTATATTATTGTTGAATGCCTGATTATGCAAGAATGTTTGAAATATAATAATGTTTTAAAATGCGATATAGATTTCTTATCATGGTGTATGGTTTGAAACATGCATATCTTCGACGTGCTTTTTCTGTGGAGAGTTCACATCCACTTATGAGCACGGTTGTAGTGTTCATATTTTATTTAAAATTATAGAATCTACTCAACACAGGCATTAAAATGTTTGAAATACTTTGAGGATAAGACTTTTACTTCCTCTTAGATAGGTTATCTACAGGTTAACTTTTATTTTTGTTGTATTTTGATCTTAATATTATATACATAAATGAACTTGAATTTGTTATTTGATGTTTTGAGATTATAACATCATTAAATTGTCAACGGTTTAGAGGATTCCACCACGTGATATGAACGTACCCTATGTCCACGTCGATCAAGTTCTGTGGATTGTTATGGTGCCCCACCTCATATCAATGTGGATAAGTGAGCAAATAGATGAACCCTTTGAGTACTTTAGGTGGGTCGGCTTCATGAATTCATAAGCCAAGCCATGATGCATCTTTAGGTTATGCCAATTTGAATTCCAAAGATGATTGTTCTTAGTTAACTTTTAAGTAGACATGGCAGGTTCCCAACTGGTTTGGTAATTTCAATATTATGTTGCTGCACCCAGAACGTTAGCTCAACTGGTGAGACGCTCTAACGCCCTTGCTGTAGGTCAGGAGTTCGCCTCCGAAGTCAGGCATGTGTGTGGCTTTGGCTTCCCTTTGTAACAAAAGAAGATGTTACTGTGGTTCCATCTCGTAAAAATACCGAACAAAAGACCCTTCACCTTCATGGCCGAAAAGCTGCAGGCTTTGTCTTTCAACGTGATTGTTCAAAACATTCATTCATTCATTCTCTCTCTCTCTCTCTCTCTCTCTCTATATATATATATATATATATATATATATATATATATATATATATATATATATATATCCTGATGTCATAAGTGAGCAGTGTCATATATATATATATATATGACACTGCTCACTTATGACATCAGGTGCAATGGGTCCCAGCAACCCAGTCTTCGTGACACTTCCACACCATCAAGCAAAAAAGTAAAATGTCGAAGTTCACCAGAAACCAAAAGTTTAATTAAAAAAATAGGAAGTAATGATACGTTGATGACGATGGCTGCATAAGTGAAAACACACAACTCGAGCGCACGTATGCGCGCGCGCACGCACGCGCGCGCACACACACACACATATATATATATATATATTGAAAGAGAGAGAGAGAGAGATTTAATCCTATGTATCTCTACCACTACAAACTCATATTTTCTTGGTCTTTAACAACATGACAACAACAACTAAGTTTTTTTCCATTCTAAATGGGATTGACTACCTCAATTCTTTATTTTCATAGAGTTTGATCATGTATCATGCTAACATTTAATTCAATATAAATTAAATTATTTTTTATTATTTTCTTTCAACACTTTGTCTTTCTCTTTCTCTTTTAACATTTTCACAACTTAATTTCTTATACCTTTGAGATTCTTTTGATCATCTTTTTATGTCTAAATTATCTTAAATGATTTTCTCTCATTTTGTCATCTATTGGTATCACTCTCAATTTTTTTTAATAACCTCATTACGTATACAGTCTTTTCTTGTGTGACCACTCATCCATCTCAATATCTTCATTTTTATCACGGACATCTTTTATAAATATTGATAATTAACTCCCTTAGAACCATAAAACATAGTAGGTCAAATTACTGTTCTATAATATTTACTTTTCAACTTTAATGATATCTTCTTGCCACGTAAAATACTTTAGACCTCTTCATTTTAACCAACCTACATTAATTCTATATGTAACATCTCTGTCAATTTTTTTAATCACTCAGAAGAACTGACCTTGAGTACTTAAAACATTCCTTATAAAAGATACAATTTGTGTGAATCATAACATAAAAAATTGTTTCTTTTAAAAAATTGGCATGAAATTATGGGAAAGAATTATCGAACGTAGGTTAAGACAAGTATCAAGTACAACAGAGAACCAATTTGGATTCATGCCAGGCAGATCTACTATTGAAGTGATTCACCTTTTGAGATGTCTTATGAAACATTTTAGAGCAAAAGAGAAAGAACTTCACATGATATTTATTGATCTAGAAAAAGCTTATGATAGGGTACCGAGGGAGGTTCTTTGGAGAACTTTGGAAAAAGAGGTATCCCATTGACATATATTAACCTTATAAGAGACATGTATGATGGTGCAAAAACATGTGTGAGGACTCATGAAGGAACGACAAACTTCTTTGAAGTTAATATTGGATTACATCAAGGATCAACTTTAAGTCCATACTTATTTATAATGGTGATGGATGAGTTAACAAAACATATTCAAGATGAAGTACCTTGGTGTATGTTATTTGCAGATGACATTGTATTAGTGGATGAGTTAACAAAACATATTCAAGATGAACTATGTCATGGAAACTTTGGTTATGGGGATATAAACGAGGAAGGTAGGGAGATTTTAAATTTTGCTATGTCATTTGATCTCTTTATAGTCAATACAATCTTCAAAAAACGAGATGAACATTTAATTACTTATAAGAGTGGCTTATCACAAACACAAATTGATTACTTTATTTGTAGAAAAAAAGATAGAGCGTGTTGTAAAGATTGTAAGGTAATTCCAGGAGAAAGCTTAACCACCCAACATCGACTTTTAGTTATGGATTTACAAATAAAAAAATGGACAAAGAAGAAAAGAGTGCATCGAGCTATTCAGACTAAATGGTGGAACCTCAAAAGCGAGAAAGAAGATATATTTAAACAGAAAGTCCTTCAAGGAGATGTTTGGAATTATGTTGGCACACCCTCTGATATGTGGAACAATATGGCTATACATATTAGGAAAGTGGCGAAAGATGTGTTAGGGGTATCTAAGGGAGGTGTACCAGCACAAAAAGAAGCTTGGTGGTGGAGTGAAGTAGTACAAAATAAAATCAAGGCAAAGAGGGCATGTTACAAATTACAATATGCTAAGAAAACTAGTGAAACTTTAGAAGCTTATAAGAAAGCAAAGAAGGAAGCAAAAAAGGCCGTTAGTGAAGCAAAAGCTAAGATTTGGGAGGACTTATATAAAAAACGCAACTCAAAAGAGGGTGAAAGAGATATTTTTAGGATAGCTAGGGCTAGAGATAAGAAAACTAAAGATCTTAATTATGTTAGATGCATAAAAGACGAGGATGAAAAAATTCTAGTGGCAAATGATGATATAAGAAATAGATGGAAAAACTATTTTTATAATCTTTTTAAAGAAAATAAGGATGTTAGTATTAGTTTAGGAGATTTAGCCAAGTCAGAAAAGTAATATAAACCACAATTTCTACCGACGTATTCAAAAGAATGAAGTCAAAGAGGCTCTTAAACATATGAAGAGTGGTAAATCGGTAGGACCAGATAATATTCCTATAGAAGTTTGGAAAATACTAGGAGAAATAGGAATCACTTGGCTCACAAGACTATTTAATGAAATATGGAAAAACCAAAAGATGCCCGAGGAATGGAGAGCAAGTACACTTATACCCGTATATAAGAACAAGGGAGACATTCAAAATTGTTCGAATTATCGAGGTATCAAGTTAATAAGTCATACTATGAAATTATGGGAAAGAATTATCGAACGTAGGTTAAGACAAGTATCAAGTACAACAGAGAACCAATTTGGATTTATGCCAGGTAGATCTACTATTGAAGCGATCCACCTTTTGAGACGTCTTATGGAACATTTTAGAGCAAAAAAGAAAGACCTTCACATGATATTTATTGATCTAGAAAAAGCTTATGATAGGGTACCGAGGGAGGTTCTTTGGAGAACTTTGGAAAAAAGAGGTATCCCGTTGACATATATTAACCTTATAAGAGACATGTATGATGGTGCAAAAACATGTGTGAGGACTCATGAAGGAACGACAGACTTCTTTGAAGTTAATATTGGGTTACATCAAGGATCAACTTTAAGTCCATACTTATTTATAATGGTGATGGATGAGTTAACAAAACATATTCAAGATGAAGTACCTTGGTGTTTGTTATTTGCAGATGACATTGTATTAGTAGAGGAGTCTAAGGAAAAAGTTAATAGAAAATTGGAACTATGGAGAGAAACATTAGAAAACAAAGGCCTCCGACTTAGTAGAACAAAGACAGAATATATGGAATGTAAGTTTGATCATTTGGCTACTTCAGAGGACATAGAAATTAAAATTGGCACACATTGCATTCCCCAAAAGGAAAGTTTTAAATACCTAGGGTCAATTTTTCAAAGTGATGGAAGAGTTGATGGAGATGTTACACATAGAATTAATGCTGGTTGGTTAAAATGGAGAGGAGCATCAGGTATTCTTTGTGATAAGAAGATACCATTAAAATTAAAAGGTAAATATTATAGAGCAACAGTTAGGCCTGCCATGTTTTATGGTTCTGAGTGTTGGGCAGTTAATCATCAACATGTACAAAAGATGTCTGTGACAGAAATGAAGATGTTGAGATGGATGAGTGGTCATACAAGAAAAGACCGTATACATAATGAGGTTATTAGAAACAAATTAGGAGTGGCACCAATAGAGGATAAAATGAGAGAACATCGTTTAAGATGGTTTGGACATATAGAAAGAAGATCAAAAGAAGAACCTGTAAGAAGGTTAGAAAAACTAAATTTGGAAAGTATTAAAAGAGGTAGAGGACGACCACAAAAGTGTTGGAAAGAAACAATAAAGAATGATCTAGCTTATTGGGAGTTAACTGCTAATATGGCACACAATAGAGATCTGTGGAAACAAAGAATCCATGTAGCCGACCCCGTCTAGTATGGGAAAAGGCTTAGTTGTTGTTGTTGTTGTTGTTGGAACTATGGAGAGAAACATTAGAAAGCAAAGGCCTCCGACTTAGTAGAACAAAGACAGAATATATGGAATGTAAGTTTGATCATTTTGTTACTTCAGAGGACATGGAAATTAAAATTGGCACACATTGCATTCCCCAAAAGGAAAGTTTTAAATATCTAGGGTCAATTTTTCAGAGTGATGGAAGAATTGATGGAGATGTTACACATAGAATTAATGCTGGTTGGTTAAAATGGAGAGGAGCATCAGGTATTCTTTGTGATAAGAAGATACCATTAAAGTTAAAAGGTAAATATTATAGAGCAGCAATTAGGCCTGCCATGTTTTATGGTTCTGAGTGTTGGGCAGTTAATCATCAACATGTACAAAAGATATCTGTGACAGAAATGAAGATGTTGAGATGGATGAGTGGTCATACAAGAAAAGACCGTATACATAGTGAGGTTATTAGAAACAAATTAGGAGTGGCACCAATAGAGGATAAAATGAGAGAACATCGTTTAAGATGGTTTGGACATATAGAAAGAAGATCAAAAGAAGAACCTATAAGAAGGTTAGAAAAACTAAATTTGGAAAGTATTAAAAGAGGTAGAGGACGACCACAAAAGTATTGGAAAGAAACAATAAAGAATGATCTAGCTTATTGGGAGTTAACTGCTAACATGGCACATGATAGGGATCTGTGGAAACAAAGAATCCATGTAGCCGACCCCGTCTAGTATGGGAAAAGGCTTTGTTGTTGTTGTTGTTGTTGTATATATTTTTAAATACTCTTATAAGATTTAAATGACACTCATATGCCTCCAAAGCAGTGGCGGATATAAGATTTAAATGACACTCATATGCACGAAACCTTGTCGAAGTGTCTTTATACAAAACTTATATGTCACAGTCGAAATATGACAGCACCAAAGTAAGTAACAAGGCTTATTTGCATGAATATAATTAATGAGAATGGTCCTAAATAATACAATATAACTGACCCGTCTATTTTTCTCTCGTACGTGGCATTGGGATGTAAAGAAATACTTGGAATCCTTGTGTGGACCAAATACTGCATTATTTATGAACCAAGAGAAACGTGCACGTTTTACATGGTCGTAGGTTTTCCTCATCAAATATTTATATCTGCTGTGGTAGCAATGCTTCCCCCCCCCCACACACACAGATTAGTTTATTGGGCATAGAGCATAGAAGAAGCTAGAATGATTACATGAGCACCATTAATTATCATGGTGCAACACCAGTGGAGATGAAAATGAGCATATTTTTGGCGTCGGGGCAAGAAATTGACAGTGATAAAGATTTACAACGTAGAGTTCATAGACGGCACTAAACTGACTCTTAGGTAAATGTGAAACTGCTGCTCTGTTGATGTCAAAACTCCAGTGTTAGGTTCCATTTTCTCTTTTGATACCTAACACACCGTTGCGTGCTCAACATAGAGAGAGAGAGAGAGAGAGAGAGAGAGAGAGAGAGAGAGAGAGAGAGAGAGAGAGAGAGAGAGAGAGAGAGATGCTAAAAGGTGCTTGTCAGGTAGCTATGCTGAAAGTGGACCATCATAGGCCAATCTGTGCGTGAACAGCCACTTCAACCAATGCTGTCTCTCTCTCACACATTATATATATATATTTGAATTCAACAAGAAAAATTTGTCTTTAATTAATTATACTTATAAAAGTACATAATGACGGAGATGTTATGCATAAAATTAACATAAGTTGATTAAAATTGAGAGGTGTATAAGATATTCCATGTGACAAGAATATACCATTATGGTTGAAAGATAAATATTATAATCATCAATTTGATTCATTATGTTTTATGATTATGAATGTTGAGCAGTTAATCATTAATACATACAAAAGATATCTGTAACATAAATAAAGATGCTGAGATCGATGAGTGATCATGCAATGAAATATCATACACATAATGATGTTATTAAAAATAAATTGAGGGTAACACCAATAGATGATAAAACAAGAAAAAAATATTTTAAATGGTTTGTACACGTAGAAAGACGATCAAAAGAAGGTTTAATAAGAGGGTATGAGAAACTAAACGATCACATAAAGACCACAAAAGTATTGTAGAGAAACAATAAAGAATAATGTGAGTTAAGTGTTAGTACGACAATATTTAGACTCTATGTTAAACAAAGAATTCTTTTAGCCAAACCATCTAGTATGAAAAGAGACTTAATTATTGTTATTGTTATACTTACAAAAATATAAATATACTTTTTGTTTTTAAAATTCAAATATCAATTACTTATATTTCAAATTAGATAGTTGAGCTATCATATAATGTTGCTAAACTATACCAAGATTTCTCTCTCTCTCTCTCTCTCTCTCTCTCTCTCTCTCTCTCTCTCTCTCTCTCTCTTTATATATATATATATATATATAAGCAGAAAACTTTGGGATTATCAATGTGCACGTCGAAACTTCACGTGCCCCGAACTTAAAGTACAGAAAGATTTGCATTTTGTCAAACGTTGAGTCGGATCCTTGTCACAAAGACATAAGGCATGATGCCTTTGCTGTTGATTGAAGGTTTAGGATCTTATTACATTGCTTCTTATTATAAACTTTCGGAGCGGTCAACTGATAAGATGCATATGGATATGGCTAATCATCAACGACTTGTTCACAGTATGCTATCCTCCGATATTGAATTCTTCTTGAACTCATATCTCTGACTTTATTTAAACTGAGAAAGTCTTGCCTAACACTCAATACATTCTCTATGGTTGCTTGAGCATATGATAGATGACCAAACAAGGCAAATGAGAATTACGCAAAATGGTCAACATTATATAGCACCTCCAGATCCATCTTGGTTTGAAGAAGAAGACGTCCATTATAAGGATTTTGACTTGGGAAATAAACTACGAATAGCAGCCCCCCGTTTGATTCATTAATTGACTCGGTTATAAATCCCATCAATCCACACACTTTTGGCAAGAAAAACAAGGCATCTAAGTTATACAAGTAAAAAGATATCGAAGAAAACTGAATCCTACGCACTTATTCTATGTGCACTCATGACTATCAAGGTATCTAAGTTATACAACTAATCATGGTTACTTTGAAGATAAAAGTATCGATTCTTTGCTTTTCCTTGTGAAGTAACCCATGAACTAATATGTCTAATGTTTTAATGAAGATTAATAGCTCACTTGGCTAGAGAGGTCGACTCACAAGTTGAAGGTCATGAGTTCGAGAACCTTCGTAACAATGAGCAATTGTTCACCTAGCTAGAGTGTCGATGACAAGGTGAAGGACATGAGTTTCTACTTGCATTCCTAAACTAGAAAGTAGTTCAAGCCAAATGCAAATGGTTATTATAAATGTAATATTTTTATATATATGAAGCTTAATAGATGCAAGCAGTATTACATTCTAGTATATCTAAATAAATCTTAATCATTCAATTTATAAGAAGAGTGCTTGATATTTGAATTTAAAAAAGAAAGATGTCTACTTTTACTTTTATAAGTATACTTAATCAAAAAAATAATATTTATAATTATCAACCATTCATCTTTGAATTAAATGGTTGGAATTTATTTTGATATATGGTGTCTTGTTCTCGCTTGTTCTCTTCATGTGTGTGTATATATATATATATATATATATATATATATTATATTTGTGATAGGAAAGTTAGTTTCTTTTTTTTTTACCACGGAGGGCCCTATAGAGCCCTACACGCATGCAACCGCTAGGAATACACCACCTGCGTGTGGGTGTCAGAGAACCCTACCGGTGAGCTTCTGCGCTGTGAAAGTGTAGAATTTGATGAGTAGATACGCGCACACTGTAAAGTTATCATGAACTTGAACACCATGACTGGTTAGCCTCTCTTGTGAACGGGAAACAACGTTGAAGACGCACATTATGATGCATGGGACCATCTTTTAACAGATGAAGTAAAGCAATTACAAAATATTTTTTCTTGATACTTCTTATCTTGGAACAGTTCGGTAAGTTGGACAACTTGAATGATATTATTGCATCTTTTCTGATTGACAAATGAAGGCATTGCTTAAATGTCTATTTTTTTGTACCCTCTTGTGCTAACTCATTATGGAGGGTTTGATATGGATTTTTTCTTTTGACAGTGAGGGCCTCGTATGGACATTGTTAAATGGAAAAAAGAAGTCTCTTTGGCCTTTGTTTTGTCCTTTCAATAGGCTGTTTCTCTCTCTCTCTCTCTCTCTCTCTCTCTCTCTCTCTCTCTCTCTCTCTCTCTCTCTCTCTCACACACACACACACACACACACACACACACACACACACAAGACGCACACACAAACATGAACAAAATGGGGAGTGCTTTGGCAATAAGCAAACATGCATAGGATTCCATGGGTAAAATTAAAAGAAAAGGTATTGAAGAAACAGAGCAGATAATAGATTAAAATAAAAGTCATGAATTTGTTGTTCTTTTCCCATTCAAGGAATCTGGGCTTGCCTAAAAAGGTAACAAAAGCACCAACAACCTCTCTCCATAAGGGTATTATGGCCATTGTACACGACGATAATTTTGTTAGGTACATTAGTAGTGCATGCACTCCGGCCATGCTAGAGTATAGGTTCGAATCGGTTCGTATATTGGATTATCCGATTCGACTTGGTTGCAGTTTGTGCTCTATCGTGAGATCTATAACTGTGTAGCATCATTGTGCAAAGCCAAAACTATGCACCCAGACCGTTAGCTCAATGACAGGGTACCCTTGCACTGTTGCCGCTGGTGCAGAGTTCGACTCCCAAAGGGTGCATGTGTGGGTGTGGGTGTTTGGCTTCGGCCTCCTCTTGTAACAAAAAGGATGAAATTGACAAGATCATGTTTCATGGTTTCCTTTAAGAGCGTCGTAACCTCTCTCAATCCTTCTCCATCTTGATGGGGTTCCTATGATCACCTTATTACATACGCAAACCACCTTAAACAATTAATTTTTATTTGTATGGCGATGATTTGTAACTCCGCTCATGTAAGGGATCACCCTTGCATTGTCGGTCCCAAGCCCGGATAAAGGAGGAGGGTTGTGTTAGGCTTCCGACAGCCAGCATAAAACTTTGTCGGATTTTTATAACATGGATTACAAAAATTATGAGCATTGCTTTGGGGCGTCCCCGCCTAGCGACGTGCTGCAGAGCCCGAATGCAGTAATAAGTAAGCAAGGGCCACTACATTTTCACCCGAATGTAGTGAATCAATTGCAGAGAGGGTTCCCACATCATGGATGGGTGTGGGTAAAGAAGTTAGTCCCGCTATATTGCCACCCAAATGTAGTGAATAATTTTCAGAGAGGGTCTCCGCATTTTGATTATGGACGGATGCGAGGGGTAAGGAAGCTAGTCTGAGATAATAAGATTCGTATTGGTTCTTAGAATATCGAAACGTTATCCGGTAAGCTAATCAAGGTGGTAGATACTATCATTCAGAGAAAGATTCATATTCTATGTTTACAAGAGACAAAATAGGTTGGAGAAAAAGCAAAGGAGATAGAGGATAAAGGTTTTAAATTATGGTACTCAAGTAAAGAAAAGGCTCGAAACGGAGTTGGTATTATCATAAATAAAGATTTAAAGGATAGTGTAGTAGATATACAACGATATGGTGACCAAATCATGACGTTGAAATTAGTGTTAGGAGTAGAGGTTTTGAATATAGTTTGTGCTTACACACCCCAAGTAGGACTAGAAGATAGTATAAAGACAGCTTTTTGGGAAGAGTTAGATAAGGTGATTCAAAAGATTCCACAAAGGGAGATGATTTGTTTAGGAGGAGACTTAAATGGACATGTCAGTAAAGAAGCATTAGGATATCAGGGGATTCATGAAAACTTTGGTTTTGGGGATATAAATGAGGAAGGTAGGGAGATTTTAAATTTTGCTGTGGCATTTGATCTCTTTATAGTCAATACAATCTTCAAAAAATGAGATGAACATTTAATTACTTATAAGAGTGGCTTATCACAAACACAAATTGATTACTTTATTTGTAGAAAAAAAGATAGAGCATGTTGTAAAGATTGCAAGATAATTCCAGGAGACCTTTCATACATCAACCTGAAAATATCGAGGCCTTTCACCATCATCTTCTGCATATGGATGTAAGAACATATGATTGTAACGAAGAAGGGAGAAATCTTCAGGTTTACAGCATACAAACTACTTTCACTTTTATATATCTCCTTAGACAATTGGTGTCAATGGCAATTCATGATTGGCTGTATCATTTTGGGTTTGGGTTTGGGTCATTTGTTGGAATCGACTCGGGGTATGACATTTGCACTCTCCATAACATTATTTCGTTCTGGGCATCATGAACAAAAATGTAAAGATAAAGCAAAGTCTGTTTCATCAACTAGGCTCAATAATGCCAACAAAGCGACATCAGAATTCCATAAACTTCAAATTTTGAGATTCTTTTGGCTAATTATTGAGAGAATGCTTCATCATGTGTGCCTTGTTGATATGTAAATAATTAGAATGATATATGCAGTCTAAGAGACTTCTTTTATGATTAAGCAGGTATTAAGCAAGACCCGGGATCAATACAATTAAGCGAGGTACAAAGTTTTGTACAAACTGTGACCAAAGATGGAACTTCTTGAGCTAGACTATGAGCAAAAAGTATTTGAGCAGTGACTCCATCCATACAGACATACAAGCTCTCTTGTAAATGACACGGTTTCTTGAGTGGTCGGCACTTTACGGATCAGATTTAATACTCTGAAAAGAAGGTTAGGATTGTGTTTTTCTTCGAGGTAAGATAAACGCTAACGCTTAGGTTTATTTGCCACCACCGGTATCAAATATTTAGATGTAATGGACCATCGGTTAGACAAACTGGCAAACACGATTAGAATATAATAAAAAAACCTCGGTTCGTCTTGTACGAATGTAACTGAGTCTTAGACAAACTAACAAAGCAAAGATGATAATGTTATAAATCTAGTTAGCGCTACAATAGGACTTGTAAATTGTTTTTAAAAATTTGAGTATGAAAAGACTCACCATGGGAGAAATATTGGGTTAATCTCATTTAACATCAACAATATATATAGACGCGATGAAAATATAACTCAATGTAGCTTTTAATGCCATAACGTGGATGCTAATTGTATCATGAGTTACCCTTAATATCAAGTGCTACAAATGAGTATAATTGTCACTCAATAAGGTGGCCTTCAATGTCACAACATATTGCTAATTACACCATAAGTTATAGCCACTATCAAGTATTTTGGAAATCACCCAACAATACATACATATGTATATATATACATATTTATGTATGTATATATGTGTGTAGATAGATAGATCGATAGTATTACCTTTTGAGATGTTTCCCACAAACAGAAGATTCTCGTATCTTCGTTTTCCTCTGTTATTGGTTTCCTGAAATGGAAAAGTGTCATTCATGCACACCGAGGGCCCCCTCTGCAGTTAGAAACCTCGTGTTCAGAAGTGTATTGAGAATACCGAAACTAGGAAAGAGAAGTGGAACGCCATTGTTTCCGTGGAAAGAATTGTCATATAATTATGGCATATCTTCCACAATGTTACAGCATATAATTAATTCTACTCGCTTATTCCTCCCAGTCTAATTCTTCACAGAAGTTCATCATTTGTGCTTACAGAATTGAAAAGCAAGCCTTACACCAGCATAATGGTCGAAATGAACCCACCTTGCAGGACGACTATCACAATATGAGAAGCTTAAAGAGTCGAAGCTCTGTAATGTTGTCCTACTGTTCAGCAGTATATTAAGAAATATCATAACTTGGAAAGAAAGGTAGAACATCTTTCTTCATGAAAATATTGTCATATAATTGCAATATGTCTTCCATCCTACAGCATATCTTGGTTTATTGAGAACTGTTTTTAGACGTCTAGATTCTCCAAGTGAACTTTCAACAATCCGTCTAAGGAACAAATTCAATACATCTAATGTGTGAATATTTGTGAAAATAGAAATTTTTGCATAGAAAACATAGCAAAACACTTGTTGCTTTCTATCAAAACAAGCTAATCGATGTTGGGCTAGCTTATTAAATTAATATATTTGCCTGAAACACTCTCTTTGATGTAAGAATTAGCTGATTAAGTGTACACATACATTTAGACACTTTTATGTGTCACTTTTGTGAAGCAGTGCCATGGATGTTATTGATAAATTTCTTAAGTATATTTGTGTATTATTAAACTCAACTAATTATTGGCTGGGTCTGCATTGTGAAATGTTAATTTATGATTTTGCAATAATAAAAAAGAAACTGTTCAAAATGTCAATTTTCTTAAACTCAGAGGGTTTACATGAATTTCTCATTTGGGTGCTGCTCGTATCATATAGGACTCATTCATTTAATGCTATATTAAGGATAGGGATATAGTCTAGGGCTGTATGAGGTGAAAGAGATCCAAATAGTTTGATATCATACGACCTCATAGATCCAACTAGATAAATGGATCTGGACTTAAAAACTGATAAAATATCGAGCATGCAGAGCATTAGCTCATCCCGCAACGCTCTAAGATTCCCACATCGTGGTGAGTTCGATTCCTAGGGTATGCATGCTTGTGTGCTAGGCTTTGGCCTCCCGTTGTAACAAAAAAAAAGCTGATAAAACATATAGAGGTGTGAATATATCTATATACATCTGATTGACATAATCATGCTGAACTGGATTTATTTGGTACGAATAACATACTCATATGGATTTGGTTCAATCAATAGCTCTATGACTTATTGTTGACGAATTGGATCTCAAGAACAAGTTTGTGACTACAATCAGTGAGTCGAACGTATCTTTTTGTTGCAAGTATATTTCTTAAGTAAAAGTTGAACTTGTAAGAATAAAACTATTGAACCAATGAAGACACGTACATACATCTACATATATATATATATATACTTGTAGGTATTATACATTCTCAACTTCATGCTCCTATACGAGCGGAGTGAACATGAGCCTGATCCATTTTCAGCTGGCCCAATCCGAAGAAACAGAGTCGCCATTATGCTCCTCATTCCATATTAGCGTTGGATTAGAAAAATGTGATCGGGTTTTATCTTTTCATTTCAACATTTTTGAGACCTTCCTCGGCTTCTTTTAAAGTGTTAATCAGCTAACTTCCAGCGCCTTACCGGAGGCACCGCTCGGACGCCTCTGTTTCTTCGAATTTTCGTTTGGAATATGACCTGGTGAACCTTGTTTACTATCAAAATGATAAAAGGATTTTGATATTAGGTGTGATCGTGTATGCCTCATCTAGTTTGCACTTTGCAGCTCATCAAGGTATAAGCTTCGCTCTCTTTAAATGAGTAAGATGGACGAGAATGAACAGAATTAGAAGCTAAGAGCAGTATGATAAGAACCAATGTTATAAATATTGTATTATACCCTATATCGCATGGGACACTAATACACTTAATCGTATGATTTTATTTTAAAATTATTTTTAAAAGAATTCATGAAAATATACAAAATTTAAAATTCATGAAAAAAAATTCTGCAGAACAATAGATTTAACGTCAAACCATACAAAATCACATGTATACATTGTTCTCGAGTTTCATTTTAAAACTTAGGAGTGATGGCTATTAATGGATGTAAAATACATATGAGATTTTTAGATAGAAATGAATTGGTCTTGAAGAGAAGGAGTAGACAAAGAAACTGCTTACAGGGGGTTTGAACATACTCAAGCTTTAATTAAAAAAGCATGGTTTTTGAAACTTACACCATACTATGTGATACAGTGTATGATGTATCGCAATGTATCGTACGATATACCCGACACAGTGTAATAAATGGTGTTTTAAGTTGTTCAAGTATTGATATGCATGATACACCTATATTTTAATATTGATAATAACCTTCTGTTGGCTCCCAACATAAATGAATAAAAACTGAAAGACAATGTAGATATTGGTCTCAAGTTAACAAAGAGTAGGCAGACCGAGTATTCTCTTTCAGTATCTCCAAACTAGCAAAACCTTTCAAGGGCATGGAAAATGAGAAGGTGTACAAAGCTTAAATTTGCAGGATAACCAAGAAATTGAATGAAAATTAATTATGAGTTCAGCGATCGCGTTCCTTATCCTTTCAGCCGCTAGGAGAAGCCACCTTTCAAGGAGGAAAACCCGTCCCACCCCTATATATATATATAGTGTGTGTCTATTTATATAGAATATATGTATATCATATATATAATAAGTATTTTACATGCATATATGTATATACGTTTTATATAAATATAAATATAAATATATATAGGCCAACATCATAACTTTTAGTTTAATAATATAAAATATTATAAAGAAGAGTCTGTATTTATGTAGAATATATAATATTAACTGATTTTTTCATACAAAATACTTTTATAAGTAGGGTGAGTCAGGGTTATAACAAAGAGGGTGCGGGGTTTGATCCCTGGGACCCGTGGGGCAGGGCAGGGTGTACAAAGAGGGTTCTAGGGAGAGAACTCGCCCCACCCCGCCCCATTGCCATCCTTAGTTTCATGGTGTTGGAACAACACAGCATAAAACTGAGGTTAGGATACTCGCTCCGTGGTTGGCTTGGTTGCGCCATGGGGAATCGAACTACTGCCATCCATCTTCATGTCATAAGATAACAGTATATTCGATTTGTTTGTAATCCTTTTAAAAGTTTCGTGAGAAAGAAAATCTATACATGCTATTTGAATGTTTTGAAAATTTATAGAGGCTTCGGTACCTGAATCTCAGCCAACCGAATTTCGCCTCACCCAAGAAAACTTTATAGGTCCATCACTGAACATGATCACCATGCTTAATTAGGAGACTGTAGCATGCCTTTATATCGGAGAAAAAACCCAAGTAGAGATGGTGGGATTAATTGATTCAGTGCCTTCAGCTTGATCCATTTCCCTTGCTAAACCCACACTAGGACAAAAGAAGTGTGATCACAGCTAATAGATAAATATTATTAAGTACAAGAAAAATACATCTAAATTAATAAGAATTTTGTTCTTAGCTAAGTTCCTCTTTATTGGGTATTCGAATTCAAATTCAAATTATTGTCGCCAAAAGTCACAACACAATTCGGATAGCACTCATAGAAACCCACTGGAATGAAACATGATGTAGGAGTGTGCCAAAGAACTCTTATCCTCATTCTTAAAGAAAGGATCGGTAAGGCTTCAGGCGACGTAAATGACTTCTTGAGAATTCGATTGAGCGTATCCGAGTTGTTGTATGAGTCATCCTCAAGGCTTGAGCAAGGAGACGACAGACAAGACAATAACCTTGTCGTATTTGAATAGAGATCGAGAAGAAAAGTTAAATCTACTCCAAGGAAAAACAGGGTAAAGCTATATTAGAATCAGAAAGAGTTACAATTGTGATCGATTAATCAGCTTGCTTAAATATTATGGCTGCTAATTATAGTACAATTGCTATTTATAGACCTCCCTAGGTAATAGTTAAACCCTCCCTTTGTGTGAATGACTTTCAATAACTTCTAACTCGCCTCATCGATATGCCTCCGTGCCGAAATATCAGGTGTGATGCGACATCTATCACTACCATTGCTTCGTGTCTCGGAGCTCTTTGAGATCGTGAGCCTAAACTTAGGTCTCTCTTCTAAACATTCGAGAGCTTGCCACATATCCCTCTTGATTTCTTGGCATCAAACACAAACTCATGCAAACATACAACTAAACATTAGTCAGCTGCCATGACAAATCCGTGTTCCGTTTTGGTTCATATCAAATGAAAAGCAAACATCTTACTTTTCTCATGGAACGAAAAAAAATTATGCAGCTTAATTAGGGTCTAAACTAAAACCTGAGTTTGACCTTCGCCCAAACCTTACCCAATCGGATCTGGATTCTGTCGCGACCCACACGAAATGCCACTGAATTTTGAAGAGTCACATGCAGGGCTGCTAAAGAATTCAAGCTGCATGTAGATCGGCTCGATCGAGCTCCTACCGAGCTTGTTTATGTTCAGCTGATGTTCTTCACTAAGCTGAACATGAACAGTGAGTGCTCGGCTCGTGAAAACTGAAAAAGAGAGATGAGCTGTTCATGAATAATTTATCTTGTCGTAAGCATAGCATAGTTATGAATGGATCAAATATATGTGGGATCAAGAATGAATCCACAGAAGAGTTCAAACACGAGTTAGACCAAGCACAAGCAAGTCCAAAGAAATGTTATAAATCTCGAAGTGTATTGTATCAATACCTAATCTATACGACCCAGATACCCATATTGCTTTCAAGTATTAATCAATGCCTATCACGTCATATCATAAACTAAAGAAAAATATCATGAAATATCATAAGGCATCATCATTATTTGTAGTACGATACCATTTTTTTAATTTTTAATTTAGTATTAAATTTTTTATTTATTAGATCAGTGTTGCTTGGATGTTCCCATTTTTCTATTAATATTTGATTCTTTTATTTTTTGAGTTTTTAATGCAAATAATAGTGCATTAAACTGCACTGTACAATACAGATTGATTATCGCATACCCATACCCTTGAAATATGAGAAGTAGATAGGATCTAGTTTTTTCTATTAATATATATATATATATATATATATATATATATATATATATAGAGAGAGAGAGAGAGAGAGAGAGAGAATTCTAAATGCATAATATCTTTTAGTGCATAATCTCATATAAACATCTTTATTATTAAATCCTTAAGATTAATCATAGAAATTTGAATTAAAAGTGTCATTGTTGATCTTAAAGATTGAATGGTGAAGATATTTATATAAGATTATGTAGCTTAAAAGCAATGAATTGACATATCAAAAGTGAATAGTATCTTGTTTTTCTATATATATAGAGAAGGGGAGTTCTAAGTGCATAATCTTATATAAACATTTCTATTGTTCCATCTTTAATATTAATGATAAGAATTTAAATTAAAAGTACCATTGTACTTTATATTTTAGTTTAAATATCTATTGTTGATCTTTTCTACACCAAAAGACATTATGCATCCAAGACGTTCTATATATATGGTGGACTAGAGTGTTGCTAAATGTGTGAATCGTTTGGAAAAATGATTCAATTCAAGGAAGGATATTTGAGACTGAGATTCTTGGCACAGCCTATCTATGGGTGGATCGATGATGATCTTCCGCGATAGCATTTCTTGTATTCTTTTAATTATTAGTATGAAGAATCTTTTCAAATTCTGTAAACAACTACAACTACAAGACCTATGCCTATTCATGTGGTTTGGAAGCATTATGGTGCCTCTCTTTAGGACACTAGGACCATAGTTTGCCCCCCTATGAACTACAAAGAGCACAGCACCTTTGTAGTGTTCTTAGAAAATGCCAATGCCCACTGGATTTATATGGCTGTGGCTTCTTTATCTCTTATTGCATTCCACTCATTGATCTTGACCCCCCTTCTAAACCGATAATGATGCTGATAATTGGGCTCTAAAGTGAAATGAGCTGCTCGTGGTTTGGTTCTCCCTGATGATTGCAAGCTCACTCGTGTTCGATCAGCCAGTTATATGAACATGGTACAAACAAGTTGTTTTCTCCTCGGCGCGGACGGTGTAGGTTTTTTTAGTTCAACCTTAGTTGATAGTGATTAAATGAATCAGCTAAGACAAAGAAATTGATCTTGATTGAAAAAGCTTATCAATCTCATGTAAAATAATTGTTCTTCTTCAGTCTTGAAGTGATGCACTAGAGTGTCCTTGTTGATGATTCTTTAAACCAATGGCGTATAGGCCCTCGAAAAGTGCAATACTTAACACCGGATAATTCAAATCGAAGCAAGTTGATGTCCGATTTAGCCCTATATGACATGATCCATCGATAGAAACACTCCATAACTTCATTTTTGTCATATATTTCATATATCATATTAGATACATACCATATTTATGATATATGATCCACTTTCAAGATACCTTTATGGCAAAATGGTAGACACGCGAGACCCAAAATCTCGTACTAAAGAGCGTGAAGGTTCAAGTCCCCTTCAAGGCATAATATGGAGAATGCTTATTGAATGAGCAATTCAATAATAACATATCTCAGATCTAATCAAATACCAATGAGTTGATGGATTTTGTGAGTGAATCAAAACAAGGTAATGCCATGAATTGATCAAGCACACATAATTTGATAACACTGGGTCTTTCAAACAGATCGAATCATTTCAGGAGTAATTAGTTGGATCTTCCATTAGTTTGTATTCCTGTCAAACTAATCTTAGAGCTTAAGTGTGGTTTCAACGAATTTGAGAGGCAACCATACCCAAATCATGAGATCAAATTCATGCATGGTCCAGTCGGATCGAAGACTGCCATCCGATGAAATGACTATCATTGGTTTCAACCCGCTCAACCCGAAACAAGTTATTATCACTGTTGTAAGTGTAGATACACAGTCCATGTTATAAAATCTAAACGATGCGATACGTATCAACATGTATTGTAACCTTTTCACAAAAAGTAAAAGAAAAAGAATGTAAAAAAATTGTCAACATACAGCATGAAGTACCTATTATATATGGGTACAGACACACTCTTGTGTCTTACGATGGTACGCCCCATATCGTATGAGTTGGACTAATAAGGAGGTCACTTACGCTACAAGATTGTATTATATATTGAAATTCTGATCTATAAGAACACGTATGTATCGACAAGTATCGTGCATTACGCATGATAAGCACAACATTGGTTATTATTTAAAATCCATATATCAAACCATGTCCAGACAACCCAAAGAATATAACCAAACATGGACCATACTGCATCGTTGGCACCAAGCATTAAAGTATGTGAATTGGATTTTTATAACTTTTGATTTTTTTTTTTGTAGAGTGAACCGGAACCCACCTTGTACGTGTCTCCTTGATGCATTGGACCCTGATAGTGTGTCCGTGTGACGGAGTCAAAAATAAAGAAAAATAAGACAAGCAAGTAACCTCAAGGAAAATACTGTTTAGTAAGAAAGTTGGTCTACCAAACGCTAGCCTTGACAGTACTAAACTGTTAGCCCACTTATTATATATATGAAATGTATACTGTTGTTGATCTTGTTGCTGAGAATAGATTACTTTTCAAACGCGCACCTTGCTTCCGGTTGGACTGGTAAGCCCACTTGACTTACTTATGCACAGGTGAGAAAGTATATACATACATACATATATATATATATATATATAAGAGAAAACCCACTTGACCTACGTATGCACAGGTGAGAAAGTATGTACATATATATATACATATATATATATATAAGAGAGAGAGGGGGGCAGCCAAATGTTCTTTCGTACATAGTTTTGTTTGAACATTTTCACTATTCGATCTTTGAGATCGACACTATAGATGTGAGTCAAATATATATACATACATATATAATAGAGAGAGGGGGAAGGAGTCTGGTATTCTTTGGTACGAAATTTTGTATAAACATCTCCATCCTTTGAAGAAGCTGGTAAATGAGTTAAATGAAGCACCGAGTGCATTAGCTAAGACGGCATGGCACTCTAGCGCCATTTAGTGGACCCACTTTAGGGCGAGGTGAGGCATGCATCCCACTTAAAGTCTGAAAATTCTTGAATCCGTCACAATATATAGGAAAATATAAGTGTTTTATAGAATTAAAATATAATTGTACCTCACCATAAATACAGGTGTGCCTCATCCCAACAAAATCTTGTGTTCGTTTTTGTGGGTTCATGATAATTTAAGAAACCAAATGCAAATGAGACAAAGATGACCCGAAACCAAGTCGGACCAAACCAAACTACAAGCAGCATGTGGGTTCGTTTACAACCCCTAGCCAACGGCTATAATGTTATAACTATGCTTAGAGCACAAGTGAAAGTTAGATATATTTTGTAGTTCATGAAAAACATTAATATTCTTCTTTTGGGGTATAACGGGGAAGTGGAAGTGAGATGCATGCTCCTAGTACCGAACTCATGCCCTTCAACTTGTGAATGGACCCTCTAGCCCGGTGAGCTATAGCTCTTTGTGTCCCAATATTTTCGTCAAACTGTTACTAAACACTGAAGATTAATATTTATGTTTAGGGATGGCAATCTGAAACTGCCCTGCCCTACATGAGGTACCCCGTACTGTTTCAGAGCAAGATAGAGAAGACCCACAGGCATGGTAAGGTTTAAGGTGAAATTCATCCCACATTGCCCGATATATATATATATATATATATATATATATATATATATATATATATATATATATATATATATATATATATATATATATATATATATATATATATATATATATATATATATAATATATATATATATATATATATATATATAAGAAATCCTACCCCATCTCTTACCTACTCACTTATTGTTTTTAACATAAGTATAACTTAAATTTTTTTAAGAGTTTTCACAAAGCATGCATATATCTATATATATATATATATGTTAAAGTGTTTATATAGGAGTACTTTTTATATGATCTACCTATGTGAGTGTGAAATAGGGT
This sequence comes from Brasenia schreberi, assembly GCA_036023115.1. Taxonomy (NCBI): domain Eukaryota; kingdom Viridiplantae; phylum Streptophyta; class Magnoliopsida; order Nymphaeales; family Cabombaceae; genus Brasenia; species Brasenia schreberi. The sequence continues at coordinate 12,370,672 of JAYKKT010000071.1, read as the reverse complement.
CACTTCTTAGAGTCTTGAGCTTGACTTTTAAATCATTCATAAAAATAATATCATACATCGTACCAATATTAGAATCTTTTATGTAAAACATGCACACTTATTCAAATGGATTGGATAGTTGAAATTTTTTTTTACTATCTAATTTAGATGAGTGAAACCCATGTTTTGCTAGGTAAAGGTTTAAATCGTGACATACTTTTATCAAAACTATAAGATTTTCAAAATGATGATTTCTTCAAATGCATTTTGAAAATGATAGAGAATTAGTGAGTAATTTTTAAAATATCAAAATATATTTGGTGAAGGTTATATATGCAACCATGTTGTGGCATTAATAGTCACTTAAGTGATAATTATGCTCATTAATAGCATACATAATGGCCTACACTCATTAGCATTTTTCAATCATGTTTGTGACATTAAGAGCCACTTACTTAAGTGATAATTATGCTCATTAGTAGCATATATAATAGCTTAAACTTATTAACATTTTTCAATCATGTTTATAATATTAAGAGCCACTTACTTAAGTGATAATTATGCTCATTAGTAGGTAGTGGTAATGACTCTTGAGCATTTTTTTTAGCCATGTTTGTGGTTATCTATGCACAAACAGTATGTTTGCCCTCATGGCTTATTCCGAGCATCAGATGTGATGCCTATAGGAGTCGAACCCTGATCGCCCATTTGACGAATGACGACCCTTTTCGCAATGCCCACGGCACACTTTCCTACATGCTTTTAACATGTGATTGTGTGTATGTTACGTTCGCATGGAAACAGATACGGAAACACGATACGGGACACAGGTAACACGACGGATCTCCCACCGGGTCAGGAAGCGATCCGTACCGCATCCAAAACAAAGGGACCACCCAATTCAGTTCCAGCTTCCGTGGAACCGGAATTATTGCAGAACTAGAACCGGTGGTTTGAAACCATCAGTTCCATATCTTTTTAATGCTCTTTTTTGAAATTTTAAAAAGTTTTAATACTTTTTCCGGTTCCGAAGAGTTTAAGACCTGAACTAAAACTAGAACTGGAACCGGTGATTTTGAACTCAAACCAGAATCGATCCAGTCCTCATTCCTGGTTCCAGACAAACTCGAACCCAACATGTCTATATGAGTGTCACTTTCCAATGCGTTTAATATACGTCGTCTTTTATAAAGAATACTTTACTTTGCATCACGTGTCGACGTCTCGAATACGTTTCCAAGTATCCATGTCACTTCGAATTGGGAAACAAGCTCCCTCCGGCAGTTTCTAGAGAGAGAGAGAGAGAAGGTTTACCTTTAATGGACTGGATCCTTGCGAAATTGAAAGGTGAGCAAGTTGGAAGTTTTCCAAACAAGGACTTCTTTGTTTTCCAGTAGACAATAATGGCATTTTGTGCATTGGGTTCCTTTACTCATCTCCTACCACACATTTGAAGCTCAAAATGAGGACATAAAACCATGCCTTACATGTCCCACCAACTAAAGCAATGAAAATCTATATATTGGCAAATTCAATCTAGCTAATGGACACAAACATACTTAAATTAGGATCCGCGACCATTCCGAATTGAACACAGTTTTCGTATACTGAGTGACTACATGAACACGATGAGATGGTCGCCGGAATCCAGGAGCTTCCGGCTGGCTGCTAAATGGCTTTCGGATACATCCACCAAACCAGACAAACCATATGAAAGTGTAGGATCCAAAACCATCAAGTCATGTCCCAAATCCAAAATGCTGCCTATTTTATTCTAGTTGGTATCGGATCAAAAACTGAATTGGACCCGCATCAAAAGAAACACGGCAATGGCCCAAACTGCTTGACCAAAAGTTTAGGGGTGGACTAAGGAAGACTAATTGACTGCTTCTGTCACAGTTTCCCTTTTCTTGTTTACATGCATCTTTTTTATTTGTGAAATATCAACTATTTTCCAGAGTCTCATTATAAATCATTGTTTTCTTGTGTGGTTACATTACAAGAAAACAATGATATCTTTGACATATAAGTGTCTGATACATTACACCATAAAGATCATTGGTATTTACTTAGAATGCATAATTCATCTCTCTTTTATACAACATATTTGGTTTATATATGAGTAGACATAATGAGTGATTGGATCCTATCTACCACATACACTATCCACTTATGTTGAATCATTGTTTTTCGGTGGCATGACATTGTTTTTCATCATTTTTTAAAACCAACCTTTTAACCTTTGAAAACTATTTTTTAATCTTATTTTTAAAAAATTAAATTAATACTACAAAAAACAATGAGTGCATATGAGTGGGCATGATTTATTTTTCTTAAACACAATATAATATATACAAATTTTAACTTTTGTGTCATTTGTATTCGTAAAAGTATCCAGCTTGGATGTCCAAATTACCTTCCATAGAAGTCAACGTTTCTCGTAATCGGAACTGGCAGTTTCAAACTACTTGTTTCACATTCTTCTATTTTTCTTTTTGAATTTTCAAAATTTTAAAGACTTTTTTTATTTCAACAGTTTAGGACTCAAACTGAACCTGAATCGGAACCAGCCCAGTCCATGTTTGGTTTTGGCTCCTGGTTCCAAGAAAACCAGAACAGGTAATGTCTATTGTAAATTAGCATGAACACCAAACAAGCTAGTTATCTTCTAAATGTAACACAAGTTGTTGTTACACTATCTATATTGTTAGTGTCCATTGTGATATTTCTCTATCTAATGAACAATAATTTTGGTCTTTTTTTTGTGTCTTCAAGCATTCATATGTAGTATCAATAAGTGAATAACTTCCATTGTCACATTCATATTGCACCAAGAGGTTAGCTCACCGGCAAGGCGCTCTAGCACCGTTTTTGGATAGTTCGACTACCGGACAGTACATGTGTGTGTTAGGCTTAGTCCTCTTCTTATAACAAAAAAAGAAAAAGAAAAAGAAAAAGAAATGATTGTCTATTGTATCAGGTAATGGTTTATGTTCTTTTATACTCATTTCTCATATTTAGGAGTATGACTTATTTAGTTGATATCACTGTTGCAGAATCTTGGATGTTTGGTTTGTTATTTCATATAATTCATATTGTACTGCATTCTTTTTTACACTTATTATTTTCTATATAATAGATAATTTTATTGCTAACTGATTCATTTCTCTAATAAATTTTTCATATTATCTGTTGTTAGGCTGAAGCCATATGCCGTGTATCAAACTCATTACCTTCAACTTGCGAGTCCACCCCTATCGCTCGTTGTATAATCTTAACTTTTTTTAAACGTAACAGACCCAGCTGACGCCATTCATACCCTAAGAATTAATTTGACCACGTATAACGTGGGAGACGGAGAATGCTGATAGACGAGCTAAGAGACTGCATGCAAACAATACTAACTTATTTGTTTAAATTCCTACCTTTTTAAATTTTTCTTGAATTTTAATGTCTTGGATTCGTGTTGGTTCGATTCGCCAGGTTCTTCGAATAGTTTTGGAAAGCGACTCGATCATAATAAATGGTTTTAAAAAATAAAAGGAAAAAAAAGAAAAGAAAAGATCACACTCTAAGTGCCAGTCAAAACCTCCCAAACTTCCTTCCGCTCTCGCTCCTTCCCTTCCTATCTCTCCTTAACGCGTCATTGACACACAATCTCTCTCTCTCTCTCTCTCAAACGCCAAAAACCAACCACAACCAATAATTCTGCCTCTGTCTCAGTCTCAGTCTCAGTCTCTCTCTGTCTCTCCCTTGCTTCTCTTTCTGTGTGTGCCATGAATTCAGCAGACCAACATCGTTAAAAAGCTTGAAGAAGAAAACCCAGATGCAGCAAACTCTACGACACGGTATTTCCTATACCACCGTTTCAGGGTCGCCGAGCGACTTCACGCCGGAAGAATGCATAGACATCATCACCCATCTCATACCTCTCATCCTATTGAGCGTCGTCTCAGTCAAGTCATTTGCCGGACGGTGGCAGACGATCCGTTCTCGGCTTGAACACCTCAACTCCTGCATCGCCGCCGTCGCCCAATCGCCGCATTACGCCGAGAACGCCCTTCTCCGCGAGCTCCTCCCCGGGGTCCTCTCGACGCTGGAACAGACGAGAGAGCTCGTCCAGCAATGCACGGCGATGTCGTTCTCCGGGAAACTGCTTACGCAGAGCAATCTGGACATGGTTTCGTTAACGTTGGGGATCCATCTCCGCGACCTCGACGTCCTTCTCAAGAGCGGCGTCCTGAATCAATCGAACGCCATTGTTCTCTCCTTTCAGTCCGGCCGCGACGACGTTGGGCTATTCGTCCGGGATGCGTTCGCGAGGCTCCAGATCGGGAGCGTCGAGCACAAGAAGAAGGCCTTGGCGTCGCTGACCAAACTGATTAAGGACGACGAAAAGAACGCGGCGGAGATCGCCGGAACCGGCGACCTCCGCCACTTGGTCCAGCTTTTGGATTCTGCACACACGGCGGTTCGTGAACAGGCAGCGATGGCGGTCGTCGCTCTGTCGAGCACGGCGGTTGGCCGGCAGGGGTTGTTCATGGAAGGGGTATTGGGGCCGTTGATCCGGCTGCTAGATTCCGGCACTCTTTCGGCGAAGGAGAGCGCCGGGACGGCAATAGAGTTGCTCACGGCGGATTCCGACAATGCGTGGGCCGTCTCGGCCTACGGCGGCGTTACCGCTCTGTTGCGTGCATGCCGGTCCGGCTCGCCGGCGGTAATGGCTCGTTGCGCCGGCGCGTTGAAGAACGTAGCCGCCGTTGGGGAGATGAGGAAGAGCTTAATCGAGGAGGGAACCGTGCCGGAGCTGCTGGCTCTCCTCAGCTCGGGCACCGGCTCGGCTCAGGAGCATGCTGCCGAGTGCTTGAGCTCTCTCTCGGTCTCCGACGAAGGCGCCCGTCGTGCAATCGTTACCGGAGGCGGCGTGCCAACCATGCTCCGACTCCTTGACGAGCCGACAACGAGCCTTCGAGCCCACGAAGCCGTAGTCAAAATCATGTTTAGCCTTAGCTGCTCAGCTTCCTCCGCTGCTTCTCTCAGATCCACCCCAGCATTTCTTAGAAAACTCGCGGAAATTCTCAAATCCAGCACCTCGCCGGCGATGATGACGCTAGCTACTTCGGCCATATGCAATCTTTCGTTCTGCGAAGAGAGCAAGCGCGCACTTGGTGAAGCCGGCTGCATTGTGCCACTGGTGAAGCTGCTCGAGTCGAAGCCTAGTCCAGTTCAGGAAGCCGCAGCTCAGGCGCTGTCTTCCCTGCTCGAAGTTCCGTTCAATCGGAAAGAATTCATTAAGGACGACAAGATTCTAGCACGGCTTGTTCAATTGCTGGATCCAAACAATGACATTGTCCCCAAGAAGTACCCTCTCTCGGTTCTGCTCGTCCTTTCGTCGAGCCGGACCTGCCGGAAGAAGATGACTTCCGCCGGTGCCTGCCAATACCTGCAGCACTTAGCTGATATGGACGTCACCGCAGCCAAGAAGATCCTCCGCCGGATATCCGGCAACCGGCTCCGGGATATCTTCACTTGGGGAGAGTAACTAACACCCGTAGGTACATCCATACCTACCCATTTCGGTATAATGGAGTTCTAGTTGAGCAAGGCCTCGCCAAGTCAAGGGGTTCGATTCCAATGGGCACCACTCTATTCGTGAGCCCTCGACCTTCCGGTCGAGGATGTTAGCCCGCCATTAGGTCTCACCTCCAGGGTGCGGTTTGCTCGGATAGGAAAGCAAAAACAGATCAAATTTAGCAGTATTGTTACTTACAGTGTGTTTGAATTAGTTATTTCTTGTGAATGAGATGAAATCTTAAAATGGGGATTGGAAATTTGGATTTGCAGGGGGGAATCCGAAGCTTCTAACTGTCATGGAGGAAGGAGGGGGAAAGATTGGATCTCCAAAATATAACAAGACAAAAAAATACAAAAATACATATATATATACTTGTTACACAGAGAAAAGTAGAGGTAATTGAGTTAGGGAATAAATAGTTCCTTTGTGCTAATATAATATATATTGTTGTTGGTTTTATTATGCTGTGCATTGGAAAAGAATGGTGATGCAGATTTTTTTAGGATTGTATCTCACCTTCTGTTTTTGGACCATAAACCTTGGAGTTGCACAGAGAGAGAGTGATGATCATGGTTTCTATCTATGTTTCTCTTTCTGCTGTTTAACTTGGTCTCATTGTATATGGATTGTAATGAAATCGTTGCATATGAGAAAGCCATGAGTTTTTTGTTTTGGCTCGTGTTCTTTTGTTTTTGTATTGAATGAGAGGCTTCATGATGTAAGAAGCAAATCAGATTGTTCCTGTGTTTAGCGTTTTGGATTGGCATGATTTAGCTTGTCCTCTTCACAAGCTTCTCCTCTCTCTCACACACACGCGCTCACAGAAGCGTGTGTGTGAGAGAGAGAGATTTTGTGCATAGTTTCTGTGATAAAATTTCTGCTGAAGCCTGTAGATTGATATTGAATGATGCAGTATTTTGTTGAACCCCATCAACTCTGTGATGTCATGGCTGCTATGGCCTGTGTGTGTATGTGAGAGAGAGAACAGGGAGTCCATTAACAAAATGGGTTTTCTTGTGTTTTTCTGACTCACACTCAGCATGCATGTTTTAACTATATCAAGTCTACGAAACTTTCTGGTTCTCAAAACCCATCCGAGCTTGTGCGGTCCCTCCCGACCCGTCCTTGTCCGGGCTCGGTCTTTGCGTATGGGCGATACAAAACTAGACCGTCTCTGATCTAACTGCCAATAGGGCCTAGGCAAGACACACCTAACCGGGTTCGGCCCGGTCAACGGGTTCCCCATCTGTGAGAGGAATCTTATTGGGCTTCGTGAGGTTGCCCGACGTAGTTGGCGGGAATGGAAGCGGCGGGTGCTGGTGGCGCGAAGCAAAGGAAGACAGGCAGAAAGCAAAAGGGCACTGGTGGCGCCTCTTTGCACCTGGTAATCTGCAACGTGGACCCCACAAAGCCAATATCAATGTCCTTTGTGGGCCCACCTGCACGTGGTGGAAGCCTTTCCTCACGAGACACGATGTCGAATGTGAAGAGCATGAGCTGAAGTGTATGAATTGGACACGGGACACTGTATTCCGTGGTCTCCATCTGTGGCTTCCCTTATGTCCTCCTCTTTTGTGGATGTTGGTGTTGTGGGGGAGGAGCTTTCCTTAAAAGCGCGGTGAGGAAAGCATTGAAGGAAACTGAAGCAGCAAGCTGTAAAGGGTAATGTGTAAAGCGCCCCTCCATCATTGCAACGCCATGCACTATACTGTTTAGTCTGTTGCTCTTCCTTTCTCTCTCTCTCTCTCTCTCTCTCTCTATATATATATATATAATATAAACTAGATTTTTCCTGCCATTAACATTGCTCACTCGGATTATTGTTTTTGGATAACATAATTTTGAAGATTGTAAAAGTATATGAAAAATAATGAATACTTCTTTTTTTAGATTCATGCTACCGAAAAGCCATAGTTGGATGTTAGTGAGCAGCGTTAGTGGTGAATAGGATACTATATATATATATATATTACATGGGGTTATGCTTGGGTGGTATTATACATCAAATGAACTTTTGGAGTAATAGTCATTTCAGGTTTCAATTTAAAATTGCCAGCATTCTCGTATTTCTGGTTTTGTTTCATATTCATGTCAAAAGCAAGTTAACTTGATGCCAGTGGCTTTTTGTTTATATTTTTTTGGTAAGTGGAGACATAGCCTACATAGATCTTCAAGTCGTGTTGATGTTGGGGTTTCGTGTTGTGTCTGAAATTGCCATGGGCTAGGGCATGACAGAAAAGCAAAAGCTCCAGTCACAAGAAGCTCAACAACCCAACGGAATCGGGTGGGTTGGTCCACGGGACTCTTGTGCCACAGGGGAGTGGGCCGGATTCCCAAAAGAAGACATTGGGGGCCCAAGGATGAGGATCATTGTTTTTGGTGGATATGACCAAATTAATTCTTCGGGATCCGATTTGGAAGTTTTTAGTATGATCTCCTAAACATGGTTGTAAAACATTGCTATCGAAGTCGACCCAAGTCAAGCAAACTGGGTTTGCTCATGGCCGGTCTCACCAGATTCTTGCTTGTGTGTGGCTCATCCCTATGGCTCTTTGAACCGAACACGAGTCACACATTTCGCCATGCACATATTACCATGTCTCATGTATGTATTTATATATATGTATGTAGTGTGAGTGTTTGTGTATGCGGAGAGAAACCCGGCATGTTCTCAACTGGTCCCACAAGGTTCAAACCAAAGCCTAAATGAGCTAAGCACGAGCCAAGCAGCCGGTGTCAAGTAGGTAAGGTATGGGGACTTGGACTTGAAAACCCCTTATAGGAAAGCAATTGGGGCATAATTCTACCGGCTCTTATCTTTAAATGGGGATGGACCGTTTATTTTAGTTGTGCAGTCACTGCAAACCCTAGAATTTAATGGCACGATCGGGTCACCTCTTGTCCTATTGTCTTTTGTGAAAAGGCAAAAGAGTTAATAAATAAATTAAATAAAGGAAGGACCATCCCTACCATGAGAAAACCCAGCCGTCGGTAGCCTCTACTGTAGGTTTGGCAATTTCGGCACGGCACGGATCCGAATTGACACAACAAGGTTATGTTTGTGTCTATCTGTTTTTGACACGAAGCCAGGATGGCATGACACAAATACATCTGAAACAAGAAAATCCATGTAATCTTAAACACGATATGAAAACCCAACACTAACACGACCCAAAAGGTCTCTGCTCCTTTTTGGATAATGGGTCATTTGGGGTTGATAGGTCTCGACTCCGGCAACCTTCGGATCGGACCCATTAGTGGATTTACCAAGTCTAAACTCTAATAATGTTGGAACGGTATCAAGGTATAGTTTGCAGTCTGTTAGGTAGATGCACATTAATAATAGTGAGCAGTGAAAGGTTGATAGTAATGAGCATTTGCTTCTGTAGAAGCAATTCATGGCTCTCTTTTTGTCAGCTACATTGAAGGAATATACTGCAGCTTTCATCTTCCAGCCATCATATGTTCATCCTGCCAAAAGGGATCCAAAGCTTTTCATGGGTCAATACTGACCCAGATCATGACTTTTTACTGAATAGTAAAGCACTTTGAGCTTGGGACCCAGATCCAAATAATTACCCACACTGGATCTAATTTCTCTCGAATCTACGGCTACCAAATGAGCTCAACTAACCAAACAGTGTTGTTTGTGGATCCTCCAAATGCTGCATTAAACATAAGCAGTCGTACACCTACTCATGGAAGTGGCCGTTTTCGACCCCATCCAGTGACTCGAACGGCCCCAAGAACTACCCCAAACTGGAACTAGGGGACCAGAACAAATTAGAACCGAAACAGAGGACCCTCGTGGTTCGGTTGGTTCCACGTATGAAGGGACCGAACCAACGGCAAAGTCTTCCAGGCTTCCAAATGCACATAAGCCAGGTTGCATGAGATGAACATGGGTTGCTCATCAAACTTGGAATTTTATCTTTTAATTATTAACGTTGCATTAAAAAATGGGAGTCCTCAGAGTTAATTACGAACGTGGGATTTCTCAGAGTTCATTGCAAAATTAAGACTGACTGTATCTGTACCGACTAAATGAGTTGGTTAAATTTTAACTCACATACACCGATATATTCTGTAAGGTAATCTGAACCTATGGATGTTAATACGGGCCAAAGAAAATGTGAGCAGGTCCGGCCCAGCCCTTGGAGGGCCATGGGCTAAGCTCAATTCACACACACACACACACACACACACACACACACATACACATATATATACATCTGTACCGACTAAATGAGTTGGTTAAATTTTAACTCACATACACCGATATATTCTGTAAGGTAATCTGAACCTATGGATGTTAATACGGGCCAAAGAAAATGTGAGCAGGTCCGGCCCAGCATACACATATATATACATATGTATGTATATATATATACACATATATATATATATATATATATATATATATATATATATATATATATATATATATATATATATATATATATACACATATATACACATATATATATATATATATATATATATATATATATATATATATATATACACATATATATATATATATATATATATATATATATATATATATATATATATAGAGAGAGAGAGAGAGAGAGAGAGAGAGAGAGAGAAATTGATATATGGTAGCACACTTAGATGCTAGAAAATTCAAACAAATCTCAAAACTCTATCTTTGATAATAGATGGTTGAAATTTGAATTTTAAAAGCAAAAGTGCTCATGTGAAAACATAGATGTAATTTTTGTTTCTAAATTCAAATTTCAATTATCTATCATTAAACATAGATGGTTGATAAGTGTGTGTGTGTGTGTATATGTACATGTAGAAATGGGCACCCTTTCATGCTAGATTTTATTATACAATCTCTGCCATTTGTGGGATAGCATGAATAATACATATTGAGTCACCCGTCAATGTTAACATGAGGATAGATATCATTTAATGTACATAGGTATGTTAAATGTGATGCAGGATGAACAACTTGATCATGACTATTTGATTGATTGTAGAGATGATAGTGATCATCAAACAATCTCTAACATGAGAGGCTATATAGCACTCTACTCTCTCTCTCTCTCTCTCTCTCTCTCTCTCTCTCTCTCTCTCTCTCTCTCTCTCTCTCTCTCCCTTTATAATATATAATCTGGCCTTGCGGGTGAGTCCTATAAGCCCCTGGGAATAGATGTGCCGACCCATTTGGCCCTACTCCGATTTGGTTCAGAAATGTATGGGCCACCCCTCCAAGCCAAGCCTATTTTGACATCCCAAGAAGAAACAAACATGCTGGTACATTTTCGACTCCAATAGCTTAAGTCGCCAGCTTCTAGTCATTCCCACAGATGATGAACCCAAAATAAGCAAGCTCAGCTTGACCCGAAACTGGGGCGCAGCCACGCACCTCAAGTGGCTCAGTTTGTTTCCTAGCCTACTCGAAATTTAGTCCAGTAGGTCATACCAAAAACTAATCCAGACTTGATTACTTGTGTTAACATCCAAAATCGTATGGACACAGAAGATTTCAGAAGGAAGAGGCATGTTAAAACATAATGCCTACATATGAAACAAGGTTGTATGCATCAGTGCTTGTTGTATGACACACATTATATATATATATATATATATATATATATATATATATATATATATATATATATATATATATATATATATATATATATATATATATATATATATATATATATATATATATATCTTATAGCAAGCCATTTGTGATACAAAACTTCAATTTATTGGATGCGATGGCATAACCCACTATATGGGGAGTGTCATATCATAGCATTGTGGTTTTTTTTGAATTTTTAATCTTTTATATAAGTAGTTTTTTTGTTTTCTTTGGTATGATTTATGATAGATATTTGAATTAAAAAAAGATATATCAATGTACTCTTCTACATTATATACATTAAATGTTTTTCGTTTTATCACTTCATTCACTCATCCCAAAAATGGAATGGAAAAGTTCTTTATGTACGATTATGCACAGAAAGAGTAGTCCATACTCAATTGTCAATCATATGCAATGACTCATTTTGCATGGTTTCACCATTTCAACCACTAGTGATGGCCTTCCAGTAATCTTTCATTACCCAAAACTGCCTTACACCACCACCATAAAAAAACTACTTAAAAAACCTTTAAAAAATCACAAAACCACCTATATAAAAATATTTAGGTTTTTTGGTGTTTTATGTTGTACAGTGGTGGTTTTGACCAATATAAGGTAGTTTAGGACAATAGAAAGTCATGAAAGCCGGTAGCCATTGGTCGAAATGGTAGAACCATGCAAAACAAACCATTGAATATTGAGTAAGGGCTACTAATTATATAATATATATACTTGCAAGTCGATCCCCTAACCAAGTGAGCTGTTGCTCGTTGTGCCTTTGCTATTTGATTATAGATGAGCGGAAGATGATACAGCTCTTGATAAATTAACAAATGTATTGATCATGCTCAGATCTTAACTGAGAAATGTAATTGATGGCCCCCAATGGTCAACTAAAGGTTGCTTAGTGCAGGTAGTTATGTAACCCAAATGGGGAACATACACTTGTGGGGTTATCTAATCTCGGGCAGTGTAATAAAGGTTTTAATCCAAAAAATAAGCCGTTGTGCAAAATATCGCGAGAAATCCAGGTTCACCAAAAATCTTGAGCTTTCATTAGGAAGAAAACCGATAATTACATTATCAAAAAATAAAAAATTTGTACTTTTTAAAAATACAAATGATTTTTCAAAAAATACTAAGAATATATAAAATTTGTATCTTGATTTATTTACCTTACCTTGGGGTTATAGGGTTGAAGCCTAATAATACACACCTACACATGCAGTCCACAAGTCGAACTCCCCACCAGCAACAATGGCACTAAAGCGCCCAGCTGTTGAGCTAACGCTCTGGGTACAGTTTTTATTTGTTTTCGTTAAGTGCCGAGTCTTCGCCGTCTGGGCCATGTTATTTGATCGACATAGAATTCTAAAAAACTTTTAAATTTTCATAAAAAAGAAAAACCATTTGAAGTTGAGGGCACTTTGAGACTGCCATCTTTTGGCTTTTGACAGTGTAACACTCGTTGGGAAAACGATTCTACGAAGGCACAGCGGCGTAATCGATGGGCTTTTATTATTATTATTATTTTAATAAGAAGAGGCCCAAGCCTAACACACATGCACCCTCGAGTAAACTTTTGCTCATCAGTATGCCCTCCTATTGAGCTAATTCTCTTGGTGCAGTGGGATGGGCTTTTAATGTTACTAGCATCATATATAATATTGTTTTATATGTCAACATATCGAAACAAATCTCAACCGCCCTTTTACACGTGTAATTAATTTAAAAAGTAACTTATCTTTTAAATTTAAATTTTAATCATTTATCTTTCAAATTATATATGTTAGCACGTAATATATGCCATATGAGTGTGTGTGGAAAGAAAAGAAAAAAGAAATGGTAAAAATCTTTTATAAAAACTAAAACCAAGGACTCTTACGAAATCGCCACAACAACTATACCAATATATTAGAAATTAGTATACAATTATATATATAGTGATTGAATCCTACCCACACCATTACCTGCCCACTCATTACTTTTGTGTGGCATGAATATAATAAAAATATCCTTCGTACTTTTTCATAATCACTTAAAAGTTTGAAATTATACTTATACTACCCAAAAGCATGAGCAAATAGGTGTCAATGTTCATAGGATTGAATTTTCATATATATATATATATATATATATATATATATATATATATATATAGAGAGAGAGAGAGAGAGAGAGAGAGAGAGAGAGAAGGGGGGAAGCTAGTCAACCTTGCATGCTAAATATTGCTTGATGATTAACAATGTTCATGTGATCAAACGGTGATTATCAAAGTATCCATCCCCGTGTCACATTTAATGTATTAAATAACATTATTTCTTGTATTGATATTGATGAGTGACTCGATCTATGCCATTCATGCGATTGTCTAGTAGAGTTCGGTATAAAAAGGTGTCTAGCAATTTTTGGTTTTCATACATATACATATATATACATATGTATGTATATATACATATACATACATACATATATATATATATATATGTATATATATATATATATATATATATATATGTATGTATATATGCTGTCTGACCGAAACATTTAGGTGACGTTTCGCTGATGATTCTTGTTTAAGTATCCTTTCGAAACCAAAAATGCTCATGGTCTTTTCCTACGTTAAATGTAGTTGGCCACGTGGACTTTTAATCACCAATTGTGATTGATCAAATTTTGTGACATGCCAGTGACAGATTCATATATATATATATGCTGGGACCACGCAATCTCCTTTCTGCTATCAATCAAATTACTGCTTTTAAGTTTTCTGCGCACTTTGCTCTCTTTGCTCTTTTGCGTTTGCCACGTGGTATTGTGTGAGTCTTTGAGTGCCAAAGACTCAGTCAAACCCTTGCACTCGGGGGAGGGACACTCACGTTCCATGTTGGTGCCAGTGTGCTATTGCAACTCTTTGGGGGAAATCCGCTAAGGCTGATCCGGCCCTAAGGCTGGGTGCCGGTCATGTTGCGAGCTCCGTCGGCTCTTCCGACGGTCAGGGCGTGATATATATATATATATATATATATATATATATATATATATATATATATATATATATATATATATATATATATATATATATATACAACAACAACAACAATAAAGTTTTTTCCCATACTAGACGGGGTCGGCTACATGGATTCTTTGTTTCCACAGATTCCTATCGTGTGCCATGTTAGCAGTTAACTCCCAATAAGCTAGATCATTCTTTATTGTTTCTTTCCAACACTTTTGTGGTTGTCCTCTACCTCTTTTAATACTTTCCAAATTTAGTTTTTCTAACCTTTTTAAAGGTTCTTCTTTTGATCATCTTTCTATATGTCCAAACCATCTTAAACGATGTTCTCTCATTTTATCCTCTATTGGTGTTACTCCTAATTTGTTTCTAATAACCTCATTATGTATACTGTCTTTTCTTGTATGATCACTCATCCATCTCAACATCTTCATTTCTGCCACAGACATCTTTTGTACATGTAGATGATTAATTGCCCAACACTCAGAACCATAAAACATGGTAGACCTAATTGTTGCTCTATAATATTTACCTTTTAATTTTAATGGTATCTTCTTATCACAAAGAATACCTGATGCTTCTCTCCATTTTAACCAACTAGTATTAATTCTATATATAGCATCTCCATCAATTCTTTCCTCACTCTGAAAAATTGACCCTAAGTATTTAAAACTTTCCTTTTGGGAAATGCAATGTGTGCCAATTTTAATTTCTATGTCATCTGAAGTAGCCAAATAAACAAACTTACATTCCATATATTCTGTCTTTATTCTACTAAATCAGAGGCCTTTGCTTTCTAATGTTTCTCTCCATAGTTCCAATTTTCTATTAACTTTTTCCTTAGATTCCTCCACTAATACAATGCCACCTGCAAATAACATACACCAAGGTACTTCATCTTAAATATGTTTTGTTAACTCATCCATCACCATTATAAATAAGTATGGACTTAAAGTTGATCCTTGATGTAACCCAATATTAACTTCAAAGAAGTTTGTCGTTCCTTCATGAGTCCTCACACATGTTTTTGCACCATCATACATGTCTCTTATAAGGTTAATATATGTCAATGGGATACCTCTTTTTTCCAAAGTTTTCCAAAGAACCTCCCTCGGTACTCTATCATAAGCTTTTCTAGATCAATAAATATCATGTGAAGATTTTTCTTTTTTGCTCTAAAATGTTCCATAAGACGTCTCAAAAGGTGAATCACTTCAATAGTAGATCTGCCTGTCATGAATCCAAATTGGTTCTCTGCTGTACTTGATACTTATCTTAACCTGCGTTCGATAATTCTTTCCCATAATTTCATAGTATGACTCATTAACTTGATACCTCGATAATTTGCACAATTTTGAATGTCTCCCTTGTTCTTATATATGGGTATAAGTGTACTTGCTCTCCATTCCTCGGGCATCTTTTGGTTTTTCCATATTTTATTAAATAGTCTTGTGAGCTAAGTGAATCCTATTTCTCCTAGTATTTTCCAAACTTCTATAGGAATATTATCTGGTCCTACCGATGTACCACCCTTCATATGTTTAAGAGCCTCTTTGACTTCATTCTTTTGAATACGTCTGTAGAAATTGTGGTTTATATACTTTTCTGACTTAGCTAAATCTCCTAAACTAATACTAACATCTTTATTTTCATTAAAAAGATTATAAAAATAGTTTTTCCATCTATTTCTTATATCATCATTTGCCACTAGAATTTTTTCATCCTCGTCTTTTATGCATCTAACATAATTAAGATCTTTAGTTTTCTTATCTCTAGCCCTAGCTATCCTAAAAATATCTCTTTCACCCTATTTTGACTTGAGTTTTTTATATAAGTCCTCCCAAATCTTAGCTTTTGCTTCACTAACGGCCTTTTTCGCTTCCTTCTTTGCTTTTTTATAAGCTTCTAAAGTTTCACTAGTTTTCTTAACGTAATGTAATTTGTAACATGCCCTCTTTGCCTTGATTTTATTTTGTACTACTTCACTCCACCACCAAGCCTCTTTTTGTGCTGGTACACCTCCCTTAGATACTCCTAACACATCTTTCGCCACTTTCCTAATATGTATAGCCATATTGTTTCACATATCACAGGGTATGCCTACATTATTTCAAACATCTCCTTGAAGGACTTTTTGTTTAAATATATCTTCTTTCTCGCTTTTGAGGTTCCACCGTTTAGTCTGAATAGCTCGATGCACTCTTTTTTTTGTCCATTTTTTTATTTGTAAATACATAACTAAAAGTCTATGTTGGGTGGTTAAGCTTTCTCCTGGAATTACCTTACAATCTTTACAACACGCTCTATCTTTTTTCCTACAAATAAAGTAATCAATTTGTGTTTATGATAAGCTATTCTTATAAGTAATTAAATGTTCATCTCGTTTTTTGAAGATATATATATATATATATATATATATATATATATATATATATATATATATATATATATATAGATATATATATATATTGTTGCCTTTTTTAACAAATTTCAAGTATAGGATGACAATTTTGTGTTTCATGCCCTGTCATTTTCTGTTTGCATGAAAAAGGAAAGGCAACTCGATATTCTCACGGCACTTTGGTTGGACAGGAAAACCAATTTTGTGTACTTTGTGGTTGTTCCATTTCGTACTCACGCCAAACACCAGCAGATTTCTCTCATGTCCTTCAGGTGGACACGACCACAGAGTTTTGGGGTCATGTTAACGTCCCATTCTCTCCTTTTCATGTACCAGATTGCCAACCCTAATTAAATAGTTTGTTTCTTGTTCTTATAGAATTGTTTTGAAGGCTTCTTTTTATCTCACCAACATTTTCTCGAAAACTTCCCAAACTCATGATTTTGTGTTCGGGTTGGATAAGTTTCAAAACATCAGCAATTTAGTGTACGCCGTGTTATTTTTCGATTACATCAAAAACAGGTCAACCCGATCACAACTCGATTTTTTGTATTTCCGGGTTGACAAGAACATAGATTTTCAGGTCATGTTCATTTGGGTCTCTACATGTCGCACCTAAAATCGTCATCCCTCCTGCAGAGATGCCCCACGGCACTGTAGTAGTTGCAGAAATCGATGCTTGGCATGAAGGTGGTTCGTGCTGAAGTGGTCGATATCTAGAGGGATTCACAGTTCAGTTTGGTTGGGTTCTATTGTGAACCTCGAACCAAACCGCTATCATCAGTTATCTGATATTAGAGAATTTCGGTTCAGTTTTGAAGGACGGTTTTGGTTTTATGTAAAATGATGATATGACTACTAACATCAAATGCTTAACAACTTCTTATAAATGCTTATTAACTTCTTAGAAGTCAAACATTAAGGAACTATCATCATAATGTTTAAATTTTATAAAGAAAATAGAATCAATAGTACAAGTTATCATAATAATTAATAAATTCAATCCAAAATGGATCAAATCAACTAAGCTCTCTCCAATAGTTCATGTCAAACAACTTATTAGCCAACCAAAACATCAAAAAACTCTCATAATAAGTCGATACTCATATCCAAAATGGATCAAATGAATTGAATTATCTTAAATAGTTCATATTATTTAAATGTTGAACCTTCATTTATAGTTTTAAGAATCACAAAAACAACAATATAGCCTAACAATAACAAGCTGAATATCTTTCATGTGCTCCATTTCATCGCATTGAGTTCACACACTCCTTTTCACCCCTACATGTTACCAAACTAATTTCATGAAAATTTGTTCCTTAGACAAAAACATAATACACTAAAAAAATAAGTAATGGAATGAATGATATATACTATGAATATATCCAATAAAGAAGAGAAAATCTTACACAAGGATAACAAACCATCTCTTAGTCAAATATGCATCTTATCCTATTCATTTATTTGAGGTATGATTTTCTTAAACTTTTATTAGTAAATCATCTGTAAAAGGATAATAACAAACACCAAACATTCATTAAAATCAACTATCAATATAAATTATAGAGAAAATAAATAACTAGAGCATATGACAGATAACATATGGCATATGACAGAAATTGCCAAGCATAAATGTGCCTATATGGTTACACCCAAGCAACATCATAATTCAATTCATTCAAGAGACAACAAAACATTAAAAAAAATCTCAATTAATAAAATTATGGTTTTAAGATGAAAATGATGATAATACTGTCATGCACTTCGACAAGGGCCTAATCAGATTTAATCATTTCATATATCTGTAAATGGTTTATTTAGTTCATTTTATTGATTAAACTGAAATTTAATTAAATTTATATTGTATGCACTTAAATTGCATTTGAGATAAGTCTTCATGAATTGTAACAGATAAGAGACAAGCATCTTCTTGAATTAGGATTTTTTGAGGAATTTATTTTGCATAAAATTGAACTTTAAATACATTTTACATGGGATCCACTGTTTTGGGTGAATCCTTTTTATGTTCAGGATCCTTTGATAGCTTCATAAATTATCTCATATTTTCTATTTTCTCATCTCGATTCCTAGCGAATAATATCTGGTTTTCCTGATGGAGAAGGGGAAGAAGCAGACTCAGGGGAGGAGGGAGGGGGGGCGTCTGCCTTCTGTCTAGGGTTTTTTTTGTTCTATGGATATATAAATGGTTTGGTTCGGTTCTCATGACTGTTCCAATACTGAAACCGAGAACCAAAGCACTATTTTTTGTTTATTAAAGAATCAAACCAAACCGGTTCTCATGACTCGATTCCAATACTGAAACCGAGAACCAAACCACTATTTTTTGTTTTTAAAAGAATAGAACCAAACAAAACGGTTTGATATTTACAACCGAAGCAAACTTCGAATCTAGCGGTTTGGTTCGGTTTCAGCGGTTCGATGAACACCCCTACCGATATCTATGGCCAATACAGCGTAAGGCCCCCAAGTCGTGGGTTCAAGCTTGAGAGTCTTATACTGGTCAGGGAAAGAGCACATTTATATAAAGTGGGTGTGAGTACGCAGTTTTAGCTCATCTGGCAGGGCTTTCCGATTCTTATGATGCGGGCGGTGAGTTCAATCCCAGTGGTGAGCATGCGCACCCCTTGTGTTAGGCTATTTTTTTTTTTGTGAAAAGGGGAGACTGAAGAATAACACACACGAGTGCACACCACGAGAATCGAACTCGCCACCCATGCAGCCCCATCACCAGCGACCACGAAATGGTAAAGTGATCTTTCATGCACACCCAAAATGACGAAAAAAAAGTTGTCTTGCTTGGATTGACCTGTTTAAAACATGCTGGTAACTTTGGACACCACACGAAAACCTAGCACACAACTATGTACCAAATAAGTTTGTTTTCTTGTCCATACAAAGTCACAAAAGAATCGAGCTGTTTTCGTATTGACTTAATTTTAGTCGAACACGAAATGACACGACAATAGCACAACCATAACATGAAAATCGCCACCTCTACCCACAAATTGGGATGGCAATATTGGCCTGACCCATGGCGACATGAACCAATCTCACACAAACGGGGTGGTGATTACCCAATTTAATTGGTTTGCAAACGGAGCTTGAAAACCAAATGATATATATAGTCAATACTAATCGTACTCAATAATTTGTTTTGCATAGTTTTATTATTTCAATCACTTACTACCGCTTTTATTACCTTCCTCTACTCCTCCACTTATCGAAACTACTTTCCACTAATCAAAATTATCATCACCACCTCCAAAACTTAAAAATCTATATATCTATACATACATATATAGATATAGCTTCTTTTGTGGTTTTATTTAAGTGGTTTTGGTGGTGATGATGATGTTTTTCTTTTATGATAGAATGTAGTTTTGTTCCGTAAAAGAGTAGTGGAAGGTGATGGAAGGTGTATATACCAGTGGTGGAAACGGTAGAACCATACAAAATGAGCCATTAAATACGATTGAGTATGGTCTACTTACTTTGTATATATATATATATATTTACACACGTGTGTGTATTTATGTGCGCGTGTGCATGTGGGAGAGCAAGTAAATTTTCAGAATTTCAACTATATGAGGTTAATAATTGTAATTTATTTGAATTATATTTATGAACTACAGAAATTTAATTAAAATAATTTTAATTTGAAAAAAGCTATTACAGTGAGAAGCGAGTTATAGTACCCTAGATACATGTCCCTCATCCAACAACAACAACTAAGCCTTTTCCCATACTAGATGGGGTTGGCTATATGGATTCTTTGTTTCTACATAGCCCTATCATGTGCATGTTAGCAGTTAACTCACAATAAGCTAAATCATTCTTTATTGTTTCTTTCCAATACTCTTGTGGTCGTCCTTTACCTCTTTTAATACTTTCAAAATCTATTTTTTCATACTTTCTTAAAGGTTCTTCTTTTGATCTTCTTTCTATATGTCCAAACCACCTTAAACAATATTTTCTCATTTTATCCTCTATTGGTAGCACACATAATTTATTTCTAATAACCTCATTATATATATGGTCTTTTCTTGTATGACCACTCATCCATCTCAACATCTTCATTTCTGTTACAACATCTTTTGTACATATTGATGATTAACTGCCCAACACTCAGAACCATAAAATATGACAAGTCTAATTGCTGCTCTATAATATTTTTCTTTTAACTTTAATGATATCTTCTTATCACAAAGAATACTTGATGGTCCTCTCTATTTTAACCAACCAACATTAATTTTATGCGTCCTCTGAAAACTCCATCATTTCTTCCATCACTATGAAAAATTATTCTTAGGTATTTAAAACTTTCCTTTAGGGGGATGCAATATGTGCCAATTTTAATTTATGTGTCCTCTCAAGTAACCAAATGATCAAATTTATATTCCATATATTTTTTCTTTGTTCTACTAAGTTAGAAGCCTTTACTTTCTAATGTTTCTCTCTATATTTCCAATTTTCTATTAACTTTCTCCTTAGACTCCTCTACTAACATAATGGCATCTACAAATAACATACACCAAGGTACTTCATCTTGAATATATTTTGTTAACTCATCCATCACCATTATAAATAAGAATGGACTTAAAGTTGATCCTTGATGTAACCCAATATAAATTCAAAGAAGTTTGTCATTCCTTTATGAGTCCTCTCACATGTTTTTGCACCATCATACATTTCTCTTATGAGGTTTATGTATGTCAATGGGATACCTCTTTTTTCCAATGTTTTCCAAAGAACCTCTCTCAGTACCCTATTGTAAGTTTTTTATATATCAATAAATATCATGTGAAGGTCTGTCTTTTTTACTCTAAAATATTTCATAAGACGTCTCAAAAGGTGAATCGCTTCAATAATAGATCTGTCTAGCATGAATCCAAATTGGTTCTGTGTTGTACTTGATACTTGTCTTAACCTATGTTCAATAATTCATTCCATAATTTCATAATATGACTCATTAACTTGATACCTCGATAATTTGTACAATTCTAAATGTCTCCCTTGTTCTTATATATGTGTATAAGTATACTCGCTCTCCATTACTTAAGTATCTTTTGGTTTCTCCATATTTCATTAAATAATCTTGTGAGCCAAGTGATTCTTGTTTCTCCTAGGATTTTGAAAGTTTTTATAGAAATATTGTCAGGTTCTACCGATTTACCACCCTTTATATGTTTAAGAGCCTCTTTGACTTCATTCTTTTGAATACGTCGGTAGAAATTATGATTTATATACTTTTCTGATTTGGCTAACTCTCATAAGTTAAGACTAACATCTTTATTTTTATTAAAAAGCTTATAAAAATAGTTTTTTCATCTATTTCTTATATCATCATTTGCCACTAGAATTTTTTCATCCTCGTCTTTGATCCATCTAACATAATTAAGATCTTTAGTTTTCTTATCTCTACCCTTACCTATCCTAAAAATATATCTTTCACCCTCTTTTGAGTTTAGTTTTTTTTATATAAATCCTCCCAAACTTTAGCTTTTGCTTCACTCAGGCCTTTTTCACTTACTTCTTTGCTTTCTTATAAGTCTCTAAAGTTTCACTAATTTTTTTAGCATAATGTAATTTGTAATATGCCCTATTTTATTTTGCACTACTTCACTCTACCACCAAACTTCTTTTTGTGTCGGTATACCTCCCTTAGATTCACCTAACACCTCTTTCGCCGCTTTCCTAATATGTATAGTCATATTGTTTCACATATCACAAGGTATACCAACATAATTGCAAACATCTCCTTGAAGGACTTTCTGTTTAAATATATCTTCTTTCTCGCTTTTGAGATTCCACCATTTAGTCTGAATACCTCGATGCACTCTTTTCTTCTTTATCTATTTTTTATTTGTAAATTCATAACTGAAAGTCGATGTTGGGTGGTTAAGCTTTCTTCATAAATTACCTTGCAATCTTTACAACACGCTCTGTCTTTTTCTTTACAAATAAAGTAATCAATTTGTGTTTGTGATAAGCCACTCTTAAAAGTAATTAAATGTTCATCTCATTTTTTGAAGATTGTATTAACTATAAAGAGATCAAATGCCATAGCAAAATTTAAAATGTCCCTACCTTCCTCATTTATGTCCCCAAAGACAAAGTTTTCATGAATACCTTGATATCCTAATGCCTCTTTACCGACATGTCCATTTAAGTCTCCTCATCTCCCTTTCTAGAATTCTTTGAATCACCTTATCTAACTCTTTCCAAAAAGCCATCATTATACTATCTTCTAGTCTTACTTATGGTGCGTAAGCACAAACTATATTCAAAACCTTTGCTCCTAACACTAATTTCAATGTCATGATTCAGTCATCATATCGTTATGTCTACTATACTATCCTTTAAAACTTTATGTATGATAATACCAACTCCACTTCGAGCATTTTCCTTACTTGAGTACTATAATTTAAAACATGTGATAAGTTAAGACTTTGTCTCTTGTAAACATAGAATATAAATCTTTCTCCGAATAATAGTATATACCACATCCATTATGTTACCGGACAATGTTCCGATATTCCAATAACCAATACAAATCTTATTATGTAGAACTAGCTTCCTTAGCTCCTGCATCTGTTCATATTGAAAATGTGGAGACCCTCTCTGTAATTTATTCACTACATTTGGGCGGCAATGTAGTGGTACTAACTTCTTTACCCATACCCGTCCATGATGTAGAAACCCTCTCTGTAATTTGATTCACTACATCCGGGCGAAAATGTAGTGACCCTTGCTTACTTTTCATTGTATTCGAGCTCTTCAGTGTGTCGCTAGGTGGAGACGCCCCAAAGCAATGCTCATAATTTGTGTAATCCATGGTATAAAAATCCGCCAAGTTTTACGGAGTTGGGACAGGCCATGCAAGAGTAATCCATGTGAGAAAAAAAACAGGCCCAAACCAGTACCCTTACAGAGCACAAAATTGAGGTTTGGGTCTGGAGTATGGGTGTAATCGTGTAGGGTCCCCAATCCGATCCATTTTTTCCCATGGAAGAAAAGAGAATTTTATTGAACCATGAAATGTTGTACATAGTACAAATTGGCAATTAGCGAGCATAAGCAAACAGATCATAGCAGTGAATCCATCCAACAAATCTGTAATTACATAAACAATTCACTAAACTGAAACCAATTACTTCTTACACAATGGGCTCAGGTAATTGTTTGATTCGAAATTCATTTGCTGCTTGAGTGGGGTGAGACACGAGGGTGACAACTCTTGTATCACACCTGACATTGCGGGGCCAAGATAGATCGGTGAGGCGAATCAGAAGTTATTAGTCACACAAAGGGTAGGTTTAATTGTTGCAGTTTCGAGGGAGGTTTATAAATAGTAATTGTAATTTAGGAGCAATAGCAATTACAACTCTTTCTGGTTTTTCCTACTTTTCTAGGGAGTAAATTGAACTTATTTTCTCAACATTTATTCGAATACGATAAAGCTATGCTCGTCTCCTTACTAAAGCCTTAAAGGTGACTCATATGACACTGAAGAACCCGTTTCCAAGTCGTATTCATCGTCTCCTTTCATAACGAGAGCCAAAATTTTCTGACGTCCCTCCACCAAGTGGGTTCTCGTAAGTTTTATCTGAATTGCATCATCACTTTTGACTGCAACACATTCTATAGCATCACGCCAATACGTCATGTTTCATTCCAACTGGATTATGTAATTTCTGAATTGGGTCGTCACTTTTAACCGCAACACGGTGTAATATTGTTACCAAGTGGGTTCTCGTAAGTTCTATCTGAATTGCATCATCACTTTTGACTGCAACACATTCTTTAGCATCACGCTGTTGCGTCATGTTTCATTCCAATTGGTTTCTGTAAGTTCTGAATTGGATCGTCACTTTTAACCGCAACACGGTGTAATACTGTTGCAACGTCCATGGGAGAGGCATCATCTGTAACCCGTCCTTCGTTTGAAAGAGTTTTTCCCTTAATAGGAATAAAATGATGAATCGATCTCCATATAAAATTTCTCCCTTTGTTTGGTGCTCTAATTTTCCGTAACACTCCCCATAGTTGCTTGTTAGAAAACAGATTTCCATAGCATCCAATAGGAAGGTGGAAAAATACCAGGTCCATCAACAGGTTGAACCTGCGAAATACGATTAGCAGGTTCGACCTGTTGATGGACCTGGTATTTTATATATTCTTCACTCACCACGCTCCTTTTGTTGGTTTAAATTGATTGAGCACCATTAGATATTGATTCTGCCTCTCATCTTCCGGTATTTTATATATTTGGAAGCTCCCCAGGAAGCCATAAATCATGCAATATATCTACGAAATGACCATCTCCATCGCCATCCTGCAGGACCACAAATGAGAATCTCAAGATCAATAATGGAGGTGAACTTCTAGATACCTTTTCTTTTAGGGGTTTCTTACGCATGCATGAGTCGCTACGATGGCTCCACATCTTGTTAGACTGTAGTACGTTTATCTGTCGTTTCACCGGTGAGTGGAGCTCCAGTCAGTGGTTTCCTGCTAATAAAATTAAGAACCCCTTTGGCACAATACTGGAAGCTTGGTGATGCCGTGACAAGATTCCCTTGCTTTTTTTTTCTTCCTTATATTATTATATGCAATGAAACATCATTTTCCATCACCTATGCATTGATAACCTACAAGTCGAGTAAATTCCAAATATCAAAAGATAAAATAGAAAATATTTTCGCCGGTTCTCATTGAAAGACTTTTAAACTTCAAAGCTCATTGAAATGCCCATCATTTTCTTGAGTGACGCGTGACAAATGAGATGCATGACATGAGTGATCATCAATGGCGACCAAGGATCGATCTATTGGGCGACCCACTTAGTGGGGAGAAGGGCTTCATTTTGGTTTGGTTAATCCTGCTTATATTAAGAGATTAAGAAATTATGACTTGTGAAAATGCCGCAATAAGGTAGTGAGTGATTGAATATGTCTTTTAATTATTTAGTTAGTAAAAACACTTTTCTGAATCATGTATTATAAGGAAACAAGTTTCTTATATAAATAAAAATGTGAGAGAGTGAGTGCGTGTGTCTCCAAAGGAAAAACTATTAAGGTTTTCTTTTGAATTCATACACTGACAACTTGTGAGAGTTCAAAAATAAGGACGAGGGAGTCTTGTGACTCTTTCACCACCTCATTTCCTCCTCTCCCGTATCTTCAAATACTATAGAGAGAGAGTGGGGGGGAGGGGAGAGAGAGAGAGCAGCCATGGAGTCCAGGAAGCTGCTGCAGTTCATGTTCTTGGCCTTAGGCTGCCTTCTCTTCTTACTCTTGATGAGCTCATGGGTTCATCTTCCACTCATAGACATCACCAACAAGGCCACACTGCTCCACTGCACCCAGGGCTCACCATGGTGCGGCTTCTCCTCAACCAGCAGGAAGATTCAAGCCCAGCACAAGACCAACCCCCTCCCTGTGTTCCATCACACCGATCACGAGAAGACGACCCCAAAGCACCCACTTGACCCACTGACCCTCAAAGAAATAGAGAAAGTCCGAGCCATAATCTATGCTACCGCACCCTTTAACTCGCCCAAACCCCCACCAATTAGCTCAATGGTCCTAGAAGAGCCAGAGAAACAAGAGGTGCTAAAATGGATGAAGGGTGATCCCCTCCCCTCAAGAAAAGCCTCTGTTTTGGTGCTCTTGCAGGGCAAAACTCATCAGGTAACAATTGACCTTGACTTAGCCCAGGTCACCCAGCACCAAATGCTAGGCTCATCTGGGTTCCCTACCTTGACAATAGAGGAGATGACCTTGGCGACCATTGCACCGTTTAAGGACCCAGTGTTCAACAATTCGGTCCGGAGCCGCGGCATCGACCTTAGTGACATCGCGTGCTTGCCGTTGTCGTCCGGCTGGTATGGTAAAGAGGAGGACGGCGACAGGGTGATCAAGGTTCAGTGCTACTCCACTAAGGACACAGCCAACTTCTACATGCGGCCCATCGAGGGCCTGACAGCCCTGGTCGACCTGGACACGATGCAAACAGTCTGGGTCCGGGATGTCAGTCGGGATGTGCCAATTGCCAAGGCCGAGGGCACTGACTACCGAGCCGTGGCACAAGTAGCTCAGGACATGATTCGGGCACTCAACCCGATTTCCATTGAGCAGCCGAAGGGGCCCAGCTTCAAGGTTGTGGATGGGCACCAGGTGAGCTGGGGCAGCTGGGAGTTCCATCTAAAACCGGATCCCAGGGCAGGTGTCATCGTGTCACAGGCATCATTTAGAGATCCGGACACGGGCGAGCTTCGGCATGTCCTATACAAGGGGTTCACTTCGGAGCTGTTTGTGCCGTACATGGACCCGACGGATGCATGGTATTTCAAGACGTATATGGATGCGGGTGAATACGGATTCGGACTTCAGGCCATGTCTTTGGATCGACTGAACGACTGCCCCAAGAATGCGCACTACATGGATGGTGTGTTCGTGTCCGCCGATGGGAGGCCTTATGTAAGGTCTAACATGGTCTGTTTGTTCGAGAGGTATGCTGGTGACATAGCTTGGCGCCACTCTGAGTGCCCCATTACAGGCATGGAGGTACGTCTACTCTACCAAATTCCACTTAGCTTACAAAAATTATATGCAAATATACAAATAAAAAAATACCTACACGTACCCTAGTATTTGAAAATGTACAAATGTGTATGTGAGTGTGCCTGCTTATGAGTACAAACCAATTTAAGAATCTCTATCCAATATGTGGAAAATGGCCCAATCCAGCCACTACTGGCTTCTTGTTATCTGAATTTTCTCCTTATTTTGCTTTTAAAGTTTTTTAATACAAGGCATCGTTGATTTAAATAATACAAGTTGGGTCATCACAAGCTGCAGAGTCTTACCTCTTTCTTAGGGGATCCCACAGTTTGTGGTCATCACATTAATAAATAAATAACCCCTGACTAAAAAGTAGAGAAAAGAAAACATTTATTTGCATTAGGACATCCACAATAGCATTATTCTGTTGGCCTTGCCCAGCACCAGATTTTGTGGGAGGGTAGTTGGTGTTAGGATAACCTTTGACTAATTTGTTAACACACTCGTGCATGTGCTAAAAAATGCACACACACACACACACACATATATATATATATATATGAAAAACGGTTCATGTACACATCTTACAATGTTCACTCATGCTCACTCGATGCTTTTGAGTGATATTTAAAAATTTTAAGGATTTAGGAAAAAGACAAACAACAAATTATGCTAGTGCGCTCGAAAAGTAATAGTCAGGCATTAGTGAGCTGCGTTAGTGGTGGACTGGATCCAATCACTATATATATATATAGAGAGAGAGAGAGATATCTTGGTCACTATTGACATGTTTACCAATATGACTTTTAATTTGTTTGAGTATGTTTGTAGTATTTAATGGGTACCCACAGTGTAAAAGAATTGGGTCTTACTGCAATAAATGTTGTAAACTGGTCTCTTTTGCATTATTATAGTAGGCCTATCATTTTTAAACCGTTCACTATTTTCACCCGGAGTATATGTTTTCATGGGTCGAACCAAAAAAATAAACTTGGAAAATTTGCCTCTTCCTCTTTAACTTTTTTGTCTGCTATAGGAAACTAGGAATGAACGTTCCTTTTCATGATTCGGATTTATTCGCCATTGGCGAAACCAAAATATCGGATGCATCGATAGGGAAATTTTTGGTACATGAATTCATGATCAGATATCTATATCTTATATAAATCCTATATAGACAGACATAACCTAGTCTTTTTTCTGGAATCAGTCAAAGATATTGAAGAATAGATTGCTCTTGTACTTGTAACTCAGAATGAACGAACTAAGTACCATGTGCATTGAGTATAACACACTTCAATATATATTATACTAACATGCTTATCAATAATTTGTTCAATGGTGCAACCAATGCAATTCATGTTCCTGACTAAGTTCACAGATAAGGGAGGTGAGACCAAAGGTGAGTCTGGTGGTCCGAATGGCTGCATCTGTGGCGAACTACGACTACATTGTCGATTGGGAGTTTCAAACGGATGGTCTCATCCGCATCAAGGTGATACATATCTCTACCATAACACCGTACTTAGTTATCATACACATTTACAGTTATTTAAGCTCTTTATTACGATCTTAGTTCCTAATGTGAAATTTAAAAATCACTAGGTGGGGCTAAGTGGGATTCTAATGGTCAAAGGCACACCATATAGAAATGTGAACCAAGCCTTCCAGGCGAAGGACGAGGATGGCCTATATGGGACTCTGCTCTCTGAGAACCTAATTGGTGTCATCCATGACCACTATATCACCTTCTACCTCGACATGGACGTTGATGGACCGGATAATTCCTTCTTGAAGGTGAAGATGGAGAGGCAAGACACTGCTCCGGGTGAGTCGCCCCGAACAAGCTTCTTGAAAGTGGTCAAGCAGTTAGCTCAGACCGAGAAGGATGCACAGATCAAGCTCAGCCTGTATCAACCTCATGAGTTCCATGTGGTGAACCCTTCCAAGAAGACAAGAGTGGGCAACCCTGTTGGGTATAAGATAGTCCCTGCAGCTACAGCAGCAACTCTATTGGATGTCCATGATCCTCCACAACAAAGGGGAGCTTTCACCAATAATCAGGTCACATCTCATCACTCATTCTTTCTGTAACTTGCGCAAACCGCCTTAGAGATGTCGATACGACCCGACATATGAACCTGAGACTGCTGAACCCAGCCAGTGGCGGATCTAGAAGTTTGCTTAGGTCATGGGACTCTTTAGGATGCAGCAAATTATGTATTATACACATAAATTCAACCTTAGGATAGGGTCTTTTCATTCAATTTTTTAAATTTTGGGTAGAACAGCCACCCCCCACCTTGGCTCAATGTGGATCCACCACTGAACCCAGCATAGGCCCTGGGATTCAAGGGACTAAGCTCAAGACCTCCATTTGTTGTTGCATACTACTGCTATCTCGCACAATGAGCTAAGGTGTTGACTCACAAGTTCAAGGTCATCAGTTCCATTCTCAAGGCATGCATCTGGTTTCTGGCTTCTCATTGTATGGGAGACCGAAGACTAACACATGCATACCTGTCTGGAATCAAACTCACCACCGATGACATGAGAGAGAGAGAGAGCTTCGCAAAGGAGTCACCACTCTCTTAGCTATGGGGTCAACTCGAAAGAACCTTCAAGTTGAAAAGGGCACAAGTTGGAGACCTCAGGGACTTACATATCTGGTAGGGTTCTGCTTACCCAGCTTAATAAAAAAAATTAGTATATCATACTTGCAGATTTGGGTCACTCCATACAACAGGAGCGAGGAGTGGGCAGGTGGCCTGCTTGTGTACCAAAGCAAAGGAGATGACACTCTTGCTGTTTGGGCCAAAAGGTATTCACTGCTTTCTGCATCATATTGTGTAAAAAATTTCAGAATATAATTCTTTTATCTGTTATAAGAAAATGAATAATTTTGTGACAATATTTACATTTTTTTTGTTTAACAGGGATAGAGAAATAGTTGATCGAGACATAGTGGTTTGGTATACATTAGGGTTCCACCACGTACCATGCCAAGAGGACTTCCCTATCATGCCGACGGTCTCGGCAAGCTTCGACCTAAAACCAGTTAACTTCTTTGAGAGCAATCCCATCCTCAGGACCTTGCCCAACTATGAAAGGGATCTACCAACCTGTGCAGCTTCTGCATCTTAGCCATAACAGCCTATACGTTTACGTTTGGGGAGAAGGGTTTCTCCAATTTGCTATTTGCTGTTTGAGTACTTGTCTACCAACCTGTGCATTAATGCATGTGTGTGTTTGGAGACACGAACACGAAGATGCATCTAGATGTATATAAATGTAGAATAATCTTTGGAAAAATGTACTTAGTTGGGGTCGCTTGGCACTAGTGACTTGTAATTTCTTTTTTGTGTGTGTTACGGGGAGGCCAAAGCCGGGTACGCACGCCCCAGGAATGGAACTCACAGTACTCATCTTGTGAGTTGAGTGCCCTATGGTGAGATACCATTCTTAGTGTGACTTGCACTCATTTATTTGATCATATTGCAAGCTTGATAAGGTTACCCAAGAAAATATGAAAGTCATCTACCTCTTATATATATATAGATATATATATATATATATATATAGAGAGAGAGAGTTGTTAGACCGCCTCTCATGATAGGTAGTGATCAAATCACTCATCTTATGGTGCATGCATTAAATGACTTCAATTCTTATGTTGATATTAACGAGTGACTTGATCTCGGTCATCTGTGCGATCGCACAAACAATACAAATTTATGCGAACCAAATGGTTGTTAGGTGTTCTGGTTGCAACGATTTCTAGCCTTCCAAGAATTCTCCACCATAGTCAAGACTGATAAGGACAATTAACCTCATAATCGCTACTAAACTCAAGTTAGTTGAGTTTAGATGAGATAAAGGGAAGAGAGATACTTTTAAACAATAAAATGCTTCGGCCAAAAAAACTCTTTGCAATTCGTTTCATTCCAATGGCTTAAATAGAGATAAAATAGCAATAATTAAAGGCACTAAAACAAGTTGGAAATAGTACCTAGAAACTAACACTACATAGTTATCGTGTAAACTAAGAAAAATGAGTCTGATTTAATGGTCAACTGACTCATTAATGAACATAATAATCAGCTGGTACGGGCTTGAATGACCATTTATGAAATCTCTCAGTAATGCCCAACTTGTCTCTACGTGCTCTTCGATTACTATCATACTCCCGAGGTTGTAAGGATTTGTCCTTAAATCTAGCAATTGATAATCTTCAATTTTCATGCCAAGGTGATCTCCCCTCAGTTGTTTGCAAAGAGTTCTTGCCTTTATTCCTTACAAAGTTTTCCTACCAAGAAACTTACATGACTCGAGACCTAGTACACTTAACTACCAAAAGAGACAATATAAGCAAATACCTACTGTGGCTAAACTAGAGGAAACTATGACTCAAGAAGTAAAAATATTATATCCTAGGTACTATGTACATTACCATGATAACACTTCCATGTGTTCATTTTGAATGAATTCATTAGGCCTATAAGATAAATAGTTGAACATGCAATGTCTTCATAGGAGAGAGAAACTTCTCTTATATTCATATAGACCGATTCAAGTTCATGCTTGATTGGACTTAGTAGGACTGCCCAATTCAGGAAAGGATTATAGGATTGTACGAGACAATGCCCGAGTGGGTGTCTCATGAGGTCAAGAGGTTGATTTGAAAGCCTTCAAGTTGAAGGTCAAAAATTTCATACCTCAGGTGTGCATTTCATAGGTTCTACTTAACCTCAGTTCGCTGATAAAAAGAGAAAATTAAATAATCACAAATGGTGATCGATGGTGGCTAACACTGTCCATGTATCCTCTGCACGGTGTGATACATAAAGTTGATATTCATTCATTCTTTGGAGGATCTGGATAAGCCGCAATGAGATGGTTTTTTGTGGTAGGCTCATAAAATCTAAGGACATCAGTACTCTAACAGTCAAGCTTACTGATGCATTTAAGGTTCATAATCTTCCAGTCTCTCTTTTTTATTAAGATTGACACAGTTGTAATTTTGATTTCATTTTGTGAGATATCCCCTCTGAAACAGTGCAAGCAAACCATTCACAAAATGCTTCACACAAAAAAGGAATGAATAATGAATTGAAGATATAACTAAGAAGTGATGATAGTAAGTTCCACAAAATGCCAAACAACTATGACAGCCAAGATAATAGACTACCAGCCACCAACAACCTTCCACAGTTAGCAAGTGTAATGTCCCTTTCACCTGTCCTATCATCATACATCATGTTAACATATTGACTTCATTATTCCTTATCATATATCTTGTTAATAACTAACCTTCTCCTAGCTACGTCATAAACATCAGTAAAACTTCTTGGAATATCATCTATTCCACATAGTTTGTGGTTTGGGTGAACCTATTGTATAGATCAAGTAAAACGAAATGCTATAAGATAAAGTTTTGCGTCTTAATATATCAGCTAGCTATAAATCAAAGAAGCTCCCCTTTGCACTTTCCAAGTTTAGGTAGTTTTCCTCTAAGCGTTTCTTGATCACATCAACTGAATCCATCAAAACTTTTAACTTTTTGGAGTTGGATCTGTTTCATCTTCTGTTGTTCTCTGAGTGCAAAGGTGTATCGAGTTCTCAGCCTGCCTTCTAATATAATACTCAGCTTAAACGATACTTATCAACAGTTAAATCCAACTAGGAACTTTTGGAACGCCCCTTGCACTTCCAAGGAAATTGCTCAATCAGAGACATCTATTACTTATCCTGCATTGGTTCTTATTTGTCTCCAAGATTTTTCCTCTTAATTGTGAATCATTGCTTCTATAACCATCAACATAATATGAGAAAGAAATAGAAAGTGAAATAAAAACAAAATACACGTGATTGGTTCATAAGAAACATGACTGGTAAAGCATTGGGAAGAACTGATCTTTCCAAGTCATAATCAAAAGAAAAAGAATTGCTCCAACATTGGGCATGCCTGGGCAGCTTTCAAGTCCTTCCAACAACTGGTGTCACATTTTTAAGTTCTTCCTAAGAATTATACAGGTCAATATACCTTTAAGTTCCTTGTCCTTGAGAGGATGGAAAAGTTATTAATGATGAAGAAACAATTCTCCAACATATCTTAGACAACAAATATTGAAATTGCATAGTCCAATTCAGTGTTATCCGTATCGTGGGAAGCCACGATACGATACGGTAACCTGTATCGTAAGATTACGCTCAATTTTTTATTTTTTTTCAAAAAGTTTTTTTTTCAATTTTTTTTTGCATATTTATGCCCTCTCTTCTCCTCTCTTCACTTCCCTTAAAGGCATCCTCCAATATGCTTATAATTTAGGTTTATAATTTCATTTATTTAATAAGAATAATGTATAAAAAAAATTGTGACAAAATCATTTTCCTTTTTGTTACAACTTTTAGGTATATTTTTTCTAACAGTTTCTAATTTCATGAGATCGTAAACAATTAAAAACATTTAGTTCTCTCGGTTCATTGAGTGGGGATTTCACAACTTCACTATTTTAGGGTTCACATTACATGACTTCCATTGAGTTGAACATGATCAATGTGTGTGAGGCTTAACTCGGTCTGTAAAGTGAGAAATGGAGCTCAGGCATTAGTTAAAAAGCTAGTCTCCAATAAGAGAAAAAGGGGACATCATCAAGTAATAATATCACATCATTTAGGTGTCATAGACTCAATAATCAAAGAAATGGAGCTCATTGTTTTGCTCACATATGAAAATTAGTAAATATGACAACTACATGTACAAAGATAGCAGTTTGTTAATTTTGATATATTAGATGAGTGGATTATGGAAGATAACGAAGAAAATGCACTCCTAAGTCCTAACTGAAGAAGACATTGCATGAATTAATTTGAAGTGCAACAACATCATCAATGAGAAGATGAAGATTATTTAGTTAATGATCCTGATACAAATTTACAATATGTAAAATATAAATGTATTTCATTTTTTGATTCAAAATATATAATTTTGGATGCAATTGTTCAATATTAAATGTTCAATTTGTGCTAAACTTTGCATTATATGAATTTAAAGCAATTACCAGATTTTTCCAAAATTTTCTAGAATTTTCTTGATTTTTTTCAGATTTTTACTAATTTTATTGATTTTTTAAATAATTTTTATAGTTTTTTAATATTAAAGTACGATACGATACGATATGCCCGTATCGTGGAGCCCAGCGATACGATACGCGTCAGACAACACTGGTCCAATTAGAGCATACCATCTTGACCTATAGAGACACTGTTATGTATAACGCAAAAGTAACCAATGGAGCAATTAGACACTGATGCATTGTACCTGGAAAGAATGCAGCGGATATTTCATTACTAATAAAAAAGATGTGCAAGTAATGACCAATATGATGTGCACCAGATTCCATATGATATGCTTGCTCAGGGATGTGGTTTGTTCCTTTCAAAAAATCAGATTTTTCATGCATTATCCTTGAAGAAAGACCCAAAGTACAGTAGGAACTATAACATGATCGTGAATGTTCTGCAAAGGATTTTCCCTCAGGCCTTGAACTTTTTTTTATCAAGTAAAATGTGTACAGAGAAGTCTCTATGCAATACTACTGTCATGTGGGTCTTATACAATACTACTGCGGTACTGCCAGTTTAGAAGATTTAATCTTGCTTTTAAGTCATTTATCACATGATGGCTACTGATCTCCATTTAAGATGATTATGAATTAGAGCCTATAGGCCTCTAACGCAAAATTCTGCAAGGACCAACAGTAAAGGTTCCGTTTATACACATGCCCTTTTTCAGGTTGCACATGGGGAACTCAGAGACATGGAAACAGTGATTCCAGTCTCTCAAGAGAAATTTCTGGTGTTTAAGAACAGAATTGGTCACATAAATTGTGCAGATGATGCTTTTGGCAGTGCAAACTGACGTGAAATGCATAAGTTGCAAAACCTCATATAAAGGTGGTTGTTGCAAAAGCCACAATTTGGGCACATGACTGAAGCACTTGATCACATATGCTAATAGCACTAATTTTGATATGAGCACAGATATTAGACCAAAAGGACCCACTAAGGGATTGAAATGGTGCAAAGGAAAATTGATCAAGAAATATTCTTAGAACTGGAACAGAAAAAAGGAAAATAAAAGTACAAAATATGATATAAAGTGTTGAAGAATATGCTTATTTAGTGTTTTTAGTAATTCTATAGATTTTAGGTATTATTGTAATAGTCCTTATGAATAAGAGCAGTTTGATCATTTTATGTTTAACAATCCACTATATAAGGATTGGATAATTTATATTAGGTTTAAAGGGTTTAAGATTAATATATATAGAGAGGGAGAAAGAGGGGGCGGCCTCCATTATTGGGCCTGTCCTCCCCTCCTATCGCACCTTCTTCCCTTTATTGTTTCTCTTGATTTTTTCATCTATGATTGCTCGCTACGTTTCCTTGTAATTCTCAACATTGTATCAGAACTCAGGAGCAGTGGACAGCAGCTAAGGATGTCGAGTTTCAGCATGGCGTGGAAGAGCCTCTTCTTTGTTCCCAACATCCTAGCCTTCTCTTTATTTCTTCCCCGTCATGCCGCTCGTGACCATTCGGGATTGCATGTAGCAGACAGTTATAATGTCAAATTGAGGACTACTAAGGCAACTCACCTGGATTCTATCATATAACTTGGTCTGCATGATAGGTTTGATCCATCTAAAGTTATTCAACTCGCTTGGCAGCCCAGGGCATTTATGTACAATGGCTTTCTCTCATATGAGGAATGTGACCACCTTATAGCAAAGGACAAGCTGGAGAAATCGATGGTGGCTGACAATGATTCTGGGAAGAGCATTATGAGTGACATCCGTACTAGTTCTGGAATGTTTTTTGAATAAAGGGTAGGATGAGGTTGTTCAAAGGATTGAGGAGAGAATTGATGCTTGGACCTTGCTTCCAAAAGAAAATGGTGAAGCTATTTAGATACTGTGTTATCAAAATGGAGAGATAAAGCTAATCAGGAACTTGGTGGCCATAGGGTTGCTAAAGTTCTCATGTATCTATCCAGTATGACGAAAGGTGATGAAACTGTGCTTTTTTATGATGACCTGGAAAAGTTATGGGAGATGAATATGCAGGACAATAAGGCAATTGCTGAGCACAAGTCGGTAACCGTTGCTGGTGATTTCATTCTCTTTTTCAAAAAGGTAATTTCATTTTTTGAATATCAAATGCTGAAAAAGGAAATAGCATATCTGATTTTGTGGGAAAGGTGATTTTCAAAAAGATAACTTTCCTGATTTTATGGGAAAACAAAAGGGGGGAAAATAAAGATAACTTTTTTTATTTTATGGAAAAGATAACTAGAAAAGAAATCCCTAAAAGGAAGGATGATTGCCACGATTTTAGGAAAGAGAGTTGTTAATTGTTGCCTATCATCTACATAAAGAAGTGGTTGCAAAGAAAGGAGAATTCTAAAACTGAATCAATATGTGAAAAGTTTAGCAGCCAATGGGCTAGCAAGAAGGCATCTGCCCTGGAGGAAGTGTTTAAGATTGAAGCTTATGTGGTGATTAAATGCACACCTTGGGATGTGTATGGATTGTTTGGAAAGAGCTCAGACTATGGATGAAGTTAAACAAAGTTCAGCAAGAAGATGGAGACACGAAGAAGCTTGTAGGTCGATCGTTGATAAAGCTCATGTATTTTATTCTAAGTGAGGAGAAGTGAAAGGAAGAGGCATAAGAAAAAACAACATCAACGTCCTGATTCAAGTTCATATTCTGATTCTGATCAACATCGTCATATCTGGCATAAAAGGGGTCTTACAGTTTATGCTAAAGTTAAAGTGGATGTCAGTTGAAGAATATGTTATACATCCATATGTAATGCAATAAGAGTCAATGAGAAAGGTTGCAACAAGGAGGGTTGCTGAAAGATAACAATCATGTAGGTTGGTAAAAGATTTTGCAGCTAGTGAGATTGTTGAAAGTTTGCAGCCATGTAGGCTGCTGAAAAAGTATAAGACGGTTGTTGAAAAGTGAACAACCAAGA
This sequence comes from Brasenia schreberi, assembly GCA_036023115.1. Classification (NCBI taxonomy): domain Eukaryota; kingdom Viridiplantae; phylum Streptophyta; class Magnoliopsida; order Nymphaeales; family Cabombaceae; genus Brasenia; species Brasenia schreberi. The sequence continues at coordinate 12,333,442 of JAYKKT010000071.1, read as the reverse complement.
AGGTTGAAAAAAGTGGTGTTCAGCCAAAAAGGCTGAGCATTTTGGCCATCCAATTCCATCTTCTAATGATTGAAAAGAAGAAAGTAAGAGAGTTTGTCCAATTTCATCTTCTAACGATTAAAAAAAGAAAGTGAGAAAGGGATGGTTGCATCAAGAACATTTTGCTTACCCAAGCCCATCTTCTATATGTTGGAAAACGTGGTTGCACAACGGAAAAGAAAAAGATCATACACAACGAAGAGTAAATTTGGAGATTGGAGGAGGGGGCAGACCTCTAATGGAGGTCGCCCCCTCTTTCTCTCTCTTTCTTAATCCCAGCAACTTAAATCCTAATACAACCTCTCAGCTCCTTATATAAGGAGCTGTAAAACGTAAAATGACCAAAATACCCCTAATATAGAAAATTACCAAAATGCCCTTATGACTTTGGACAATTACAATAATACCTAAAATATAAAATTTACTATCCTAAAACATCAACCTTACTAAAACTGACTCTAAAACTCATAACACCCCCCTTAAGTTGGGATTGAGATACTTCGAACTCCAAACTTGCCAAAAAACTGGTTCTTTCTTCACCACACGTGCACGAGCGATCTCTTCGAGACTTCTGTAAAATGACTTGAACAATGAAGAACACATGGGCAGCACACGACCCTTTTATGGGTGTCGATTGCTCCCTCTCTCTTTCTTCTTCTCTATAAAGTGATTCGGCAGCTAAACTTAAAAGTCATGTTTCTTCTATTCTTGAGAAAGAAGATCTTTTGTGATAGGAGGTACTACTCCACCATACACACTTCACATGGCTTTTCCTGCATCCCTTCACATGGTTGTTGCAACCGGTGTGTTGGTTGGGTGCCCTCTCTCTACCACTCAAATAGCAGAATATAGACATCTGCTTATACTAGTCGGTTTGCGCCCCTTCACATGGTGACTGCAGCCGCTTTTTCATCCCTCCTAGTTGTTTATTTCAGCAACTCAAGGTTTTAACTTTCATGCTTCTTGTTGATACTGCCACATTCCATACCATCAAATTTCTCTTACCTCTTCGATGATTTAATTTTGAATGCATATGTAGTAAAAACGATTGTTTTTCTGCATTCTATCTTTCTCTTCTAATTTCAATTCTGCGATTTTTCCAATCAAAACAATCATCATATACTACTTTATATCTTCTCCAATCTTTTTCTGAATTTGCAACCCTCTTGAACATTTCCTCAAACACTTGGTGTGCAGGTAAATATCTCTCTTAGGCATTTAATTAAACATTTGATGTTCATGTTAATCATCTCTTCTTCAGCATTTCATCGAACACTTAAACATCTCTCTTACATTTCATCGAAATGTTAAAATGCTCTTCGATTTTTTTTTTGCACCAAGTTTTTGAGCATATAGGTCATCAAGAATAGCAAGCAAACGTTCAAACTCATCTTTTTTCTTTAGATCCTTCTTAATTTCCTCCTCGCAGAAATCTTTGAGCAAGTGGTGTGCCTTGTAGCATGTTCCAGTTTTCTCATCGTTGACCATGAGATCTGTGAATTTGTCCACGTGACCTGAAGCCTTTAAAATAACATCGGGTGTGACACAAGGGCAGTCCACCTCCAACATATTCTCCGTGATTACAACGGGCAAGTTTCCTCCGCCTCGCTGCCTCTCTCTATCTCTCTCTCTCGACGCAAGGAAGGAGGAAAGCCCAGGAGAGAAATGGCGTCTTCATCTACATCCATCTCCACATCGGCGTTCCCTCAACGCGCTACTCAATCCATGCCTAAACCTCCTTTGTGCGCACTTCCAACCTCGTTATTCCTTGGATCTGTCTCAAAAAATCCGCTACCTTTCTCTCCTCTTCTCAACCTTGCGGAGCGTGATATTCCTTTAGTCCTCTAATTTTTTCTTTAATACGGATTTGGGAACAGTAACACTATTTTTTTCGCACGCCGACAGCCACTACTCGCTTCTTCGATTGATCGAACGGCTCTAATACCATGTTGGAAAACGTGGTTGCACAGCAGAAAAGAAAAAGATCATACACAAAATTTGGAGATTGGAGGAGGGGGCAGACCTCTAATGGAAGCCGCACCCCTCTTTCTCTCTTTCTTAATCCCAGCAACTTAAATCCTAATACAACCTCTCAGCCATTATATAAGGAGCTATAAAACATAAAATGATTAAAATACCCCTAGTACAGAAAATTACCAAAATGCTCTTACGACTTCAGACAATTACAATAATACCTAAAATATAAAATTTACTATCCTAAAACATCAACCTTACTAAAACTGACTCTAAAACTCATATTCTTAACACTATAAAGTTTACTATAATAGTGTTGTCAGAAGAGGGTAGTAGTGTTGGTGTCGAATCACAACATGAAGAGAATAAACCAACAGCCTTAGAGAGTATTTGACCACATGTGCGGTGGAGTAGGACCACTTGCTGGAAGTAACTTGTTTTTTGCTCAGTGAGAGTTGGAGTTGTTAATGTAATAGGCGTACGGGCCTTTAGGGCCCGTGCCACCCTAATGGAAGAGGACCAAGGCCACCATGGCCCTGGCCCAACCGTTGGGGACCCCAACGGCTACCTTCTTACTCTTTCTTGTCTCTCATTCTAACACCTTGTAAAATGCCTATATATAGTACTTCATTCAATCAATAAAGCATGCAATCTTGTACTGCTTTTTGACTTGTTTTGCATACGCTTCCGCTCTTGTTTGTTATCTTTGAAGATCGGCATTCGGGATTGAATGCCATTTGACTCTTGGCGACTTGGTGATCTTGATTCGTGCAACATCAACCTTTGAACATTGACGTATATTTACATGGTATCAGAGTCTCGGATTGAAGAAATCGGGTGCATTGGGAAGCATGCCATCAGTGCGAAATTTGAAGAATTTTACCAAACTAATATTAGATCAAACCTTATAGATAGAAAACCTAGACCTAGAGGGGATTCCTTTTTGGCCGACCTTGTTATGGAAGAAACGAGATTGAAAAACATGAATGTGGCTAAGGAAGCCGTGCTTGCCGCATCAAAACCGGGAGCAAATTTGAAGACCTACAAGCCTCCGCATGCAAAGTACAATGAAGGCATGTCAAAGAAGCCATGGGATCGTGGCCCAACAAAGATACTATGTGCCACTATTGCAAGAAAAATGGACACATCAAAACCACGTGTCCTTTATTTCGGAAAAGAAGTGAAAATACGGGAGCCGTAGAAGAAGGGGGTGTCTTGTCCAACAACATCAAAGCATACATAGAAGAAATTTTCAAAGAAAAAGCATCTCTGGGAATGCTCTATTTGCTTCTCAAGGTATATCTTGGTTTTTAGATTCCGGTGCATCCTTTCATATGACACATAGTGAAGATTCTTTGATTTAATACATTCGGATGTTTGGGGCCCCGCGCCCATTGTTTCTAAAGGAGGATTGCAATATTATGTGATTTTTGTGGATGACTTTACTCGTTTTACATGGATATATCTCTTAAAACACAAATCCGAAGTATTTGAAAATTTTGTAGTATTTTGTAATATGATCAAAACCAATTTGGAGCAACCATTAAAAGTTTTAGATCCGATTCGGGAGGAGAGCACATGTTTAATGAATTTCATAAATTTATTGAAACTAATGGTATTATTCATAAAAAATCATGCACTAAAACACCCCAACAAAATGGTTTAACGGAAAGAGAATATAGGCATATTATTGAAACTTTTAGAACTATGTTAATTGCTAGTAAGGTTCTTAAATTCTTATGGGCCGAAGCTAGTCTTACCGCAGTATACCTTATAAATAGAATGCCTTCGTCTAACCTTGAGAATACTTCACCTTTCGAAAAATTGTACAACATCACTACATATGAAAGACTTAAGGTTTTTGGATGTAGATGTTTCGTGTATAAAGACAAGAATGACAAATTGTCGCCTAGAGTTATTGAATGTGTCTTCCTTGGTTATGGCATTGACAAGAAGGGGTACAGGTGTTTTGATCCCATAGAAGACAAATTGTATGTATCCAAGGATGTAAAATTTTTTGAGAATGATATTTATTATGAGTCCAAATCCTTGGAAAATTTGGAACCTTTCATTCCTCAAGATGTTTTTGAGCTAGTAGAAGATAATGATTATGACTATCAAGACATTCAAGATCATGTTGCAAACAATGACATTTCACACACCACTGTTGATACTCGGTCCATTGTCGAACCCTTCCCCTCACATTATACAAGACGACCTAGAGCAACCAATGAAGTCCACATGGAACCTAATATTAAAGATTAGAACCCAGGGTCTCAAGACCTCCTCAGCGATTTGTGTCCTATGAATCTTTTGAACAACAACGAAGAAATTTGATTGCCACACTTCGTCAAGTTAAGGAACCTAGGTTTTATCATCAAGCTAAAGGTATTCCAGAATGGGAAAATGCTATGAAAGATTAACTCAATGCCCTAGACAAGGCTCAAACATGGATAGTTTTACCCATGCCAAAAGATAAGAAAGTCATTGGATGTCGATGGGTATATAAAATCAAAACTCACAACAATGATCACATTGAGAGATACAAGGCTAGACTAGTTGCTAAAGGTTATGCTCAAGAATATGGAATTGACTATGATGAAACCTTTGCCCCAGTAGCTAGAATGACCACAATTAGAATTCTCATAACCATTAGTGCAATTAAGCAATGGAATATATACCAACTTGATGTCAAGAATGCTTTCTTGAACAGTTACTTGAATGAAGAAGTCTACATGAGTCATCCTCTTGAGGTCACTCTCCCTCATGGTCATGCTCTTAAATTACGAAAGGCTTTGTATGGTCTGAAACAAGCTCCAAAAGCTTGGTTTGATTGATTTGAAAAATTCATGCATTTGCATAATTTTGTGACTTGCTATACTGATACTGCATTGTTTGTACGAAAAACACAATCTGGTATTGTTATCTTGCTTTTGTATGTGAATGACATGATCATCACAGGAAGTGATGAAGTGGGAATTGTTGAAGTTAAACTTTCTGCATCACGAATTTGATATAAAGACTCGGGCTTGCTGAATTACTTTTTAGGTATTGAGATAACCAAAAATAGTTTTGGATACTTTATGTCTCAAACCAAGTTTGCTAACGATATTGTTGAAAGGTCTGGTATTACAGATACTAAGGTTGTTGACACACCAGAAATCCTAGGCACCAAACTACGATCCACTGATGGTGAGAAATTGGAGGATCCCACTCCTTATCGCCAGCTCATAGGTGCACTCACTTATCTCACCATTACTAGACTAGATATTTCTCATGTAGTACACATAGCAAGCCAATTTCAACAGGCACCCACTTCTGTTCATATGAGTGTTGTCTTGAGCATCATTCGATATATTAGAAACACTGTCCACAAGGGGGTCCTCTTAACTTCCTCCTCATCCTTTGATTTGTCTGTATATACAGATGCTGATTGGGGTGGAGGTGTCAACAATAGACACTCTACGACTGGTTTTTGTGTATTTGTAAGTGAATCTTTTGTTTCCTGGAAGTGCAAAAAGCAACAGAAGGTATCCCTCTCATCCACAGAAGCCGAATATCGAGCTATAGCTACAGCTGTGATGGAGATTTCTTGGATCACAGCCCTTATAGCAGACATGGGAGTCAATGTCAAACACCCGGCCATCATGTATTGTGACAACAAAAGCGTCATGTACATTGCCTCTAACAACACTTTTAATTAGAGGACAAAGCACATCGAGATGGACTGCCACTTTGTTCGTGAAGAGTGTCTAAATAAGAAGATCTCACTTTGTTATGTCACATCCGAGATGCAACTAACTGATTTCTTCACCAAATCTCTTTCAGTGACTCGGTTTCAATTCTTGTTAGACAAACTTTCTATGTATACCTCGTAAGTTTGAGGGGGAGTGTTAATATAATAGGCGCACGGGCCTTTAGGGTCCGTGTCATCCTAATGGAAGAGGACCAGGGCCACCATGGCCTTGTCCCAACCGTTGGGGACCCAGCACTAGCCCTTCTTACTCTTTCTTGTCTCTCATTCTAACACCTTGTAAAATGCCTATATATACTACTTCATTCAATCAATAAAGAGCATGCAGTCTTGTATAGCTTTTTGACTTGTTTTGTATACGCTTTCACTCTTTTTTGTTATCTTTGAAGATCGGCATTCGGGATTTAATGCCATTTGACTCTTGACGACTTGGTGATCTTGATTCGTGTAATCATCAACCTTCGATCATTGACGTATATTTACAGGAGTATGCTCTTGAGATGATAAAGCAGTTTATGTGTTCTTACTTTTACCTAGTGGTTTTGTAAGTTTGGAGTTTGAAATATCTCACTCCCACCTTGAGGGGGTATTGAAGAATATCTCTCTCAAATATAGTGAATCAATTCAAGAGAGGGTTCCCACATCATGGACGGGTGTGGGTAAAGAAGTTAGTCTCGCTACATTGTCGCCCGGATGTAGTGAATAATTTGTAGAGAGGGTCTCCGTATTTTGATTATGGACGGATGCGGGGGGTAAGGAAGCTAGTCCTAGATAATAAGATTCGTATTGGTTCTTGGAATATCGGAACATTATCCGGTAAGCTAATGGAGGTGGTAGATACTATGATTCGGAGAAAGATTCATATTCTATGTTTACAAGAGACAAAATAGGAAAAAGCAAAGGAGATAGAGGATACAAGTTTTAAATTATGGTACTCGGGTAAAGAAAAGGCTCGTAACGGAGTTGGTATTATCATAAATAAAGATTTAAAGGATAGTGTAGTAGACATACAATGATATGGTGACCGAATCATGACGTTAAAATTAGTGTTAGGAGCAGAGGTTTTGAAAATAATTTGTGCTTACGCACCCTAAGTAGGACTAGAAGATAGTATAAAGACAGCTTTTTGGAAAGAGTTAGATAAGGTGATTCAAAAGATTCCACAAAGGGAGATGATTTGTTTAGGAGACTTAAATGGACATGTCAGTAAAGAGGCATATAAATGAGGAAGGTAGGGAGATTTTAAATTTTGCTATGGCATTTGATCTCTTTATAGTCAATCCAATCTTCAAAAAACAATATGAACATTTAATTACTTATAAGAGTGGCTTATCACAAACACAAATTGATTACTTTATTTGTAGAAAAAAAGATAGAGCGTGTTGTAAAGATTGCAAGGTAATTCCAAGAGAAAGCTTAACCACCCAACATCGACTTTTAGTTATGGATTTACAAATAAAAAAATAGACAAAGAAGAAAAGAGTGCATCGAGCTGAGGTATAAGATATATTTAAACAGAAAGTCCTTCAAGGAGATGTTTGGAATTATGTTGGTACACCCTGTGATATGTGAAACAATATGGCTATACATATTAAGAAAGTGGCGAAAGATGTGTTAGGTGTATCTAAGGGAGGTGTACCGGCACAAAAAGAAGCTTGGTGGTGGAGTGAAGTAGTGCAAAATAAAATCAAGGCAAAGAGGGCATGTTACAAATTACATTATGCTAAGAAAACTAGTGAAACTTTAGAGGCTTATAAGAAAGCAAAGAAAAAAGCAAAAAAAGCTGTGAGTGAAGCAAAAGCTAAAATTTGGGAGGATTTACATAAAAAAACTCAACTCATAAGAGGGTGAAAGAGATACTTTTAGGATAACTAGGGCTAGAGATAAGAAAACTAAAGATCTTAATTATGTTAGATGCATCAAGGACGAGGATAAAAAAATTCTAGTGGCAAATGATGATATAAGAAATAGATGGAAAAACTATTTTATAAGTTTTTTAATGAAAATAAAGATGTTAGTATTAGCTTAGGAGAGTTAGTCAAATCAGAAAAGCATATAAACCAAAATTTTTACCGACGTATTCAAAAGAATGAAATCAAAGAGGCTCTTAAACATATGAAGGGTGGTAAATCAGTAGGACCAGATAATATTCCTATAGAAGTTTGGAAAATACTAGGAGAAATAGGAATCACTTGGCTCACAAGACTATTTAATGAAATATGGAAAAACCAAAAGATGCCCGAGGAATGGAGAGCAAGTACACTTATACCCATATATAAGAACAAGGGAGACATTCAAAATTGTGTGAATTATCGAGGTATCAAGTTAATGAGTCATACTATGAAATTGTGGGAAAGAATTATCGAATGTAGGTTAAGACAAGTATCAAGTACAACAGAGAACCAATTTGGATTCATGCCAAGCAGATCTACTATTGAAGCGATTCACCTTTTGAGACGTCTTATGGAACATTTTAGAGCAAAAAAGAAAGACCTTCACATGATATTTATTGATCTAGAAAAAACTTATGATAGAGTACCGAGGGAGGTTCTTTGGAGAACTTTGGAAAAAAGAGGTATCACATTGACATACATTAACCTTATAAGAGACATGTATGATGGTGCAAAAACATGTGTGAGGATTCATGAAGGAATGACAGACTTCTTTGAAGTTAATATTGGGTTACATCAAGGATCAACTTTAAGTTCATACTTATTTATAATGGTGATGGATGAGTTAACAAAACATATTCAAGATGAAGTACCTTGGTGTATGTTATTTGCAGATGACATTGTATTAGTGGAGGAGTTTAAGGAAAAAGTTAATAGAAAATTGGAATTATAGAGAGAAACATTAGAAAGCAAAGGCCTCCGACTTAGTAGAACAAAGACAGAATATATGGAATGTAAGTTTGATCATTTGGTTACCTCAGAGGACATAGAAATTAAAATTGACACGCATTGCATCCCCCAAAAGAAAAGTTTTAAATACCTAGGGTCAATTTTTCACAGTGATGGAAGAATTTATGGAGATGTTGTTGAAGAATATGCATATTTAGTGTTCTTAGTGTTAGTTTTATAATTTTTGATGTTTTAGGTATTATTGTAATTGCCTGTAGTACTAAGGGCATTTTGGTCATTTTTTGTTTTATAACTCATTATATAAGGGTTAATAGGTTGTATTAGGATAAGAAGTTGAGTGTAAGAAAGAGAGAGAAAGAGGAGGGGCCTCCATTGGAGGTCCGCCCCCTTCCTTCGATCTCTCATGTTTTTCTCCTTAATGTTAGTGATATTTCTTGTTTTTAATCTTCCACAAAGCGACTCCAAATTTCAACATGGTATCAGAGTCTATTTTTGATCGCTGGGAGCACAAACAGGTGGCGGCAGATTTGTTGCTAGAATGTGTGGAAAGTTCATAAACCACCAAAACTAGTGGTCTCAAACATCAGGTTTTGAGTCTCAAGCATCTTTTCCTCTTCACGTATAGATTGCTTTTCAGAGACCAGCACTAGTATTTTTGGCGAAAAGCTCCGAGTGAAGGTTGAGGAGAGATTAGATTTTTATGACAAGGGAGTTACTCCTCGCAAGAATGCTGATGTCATGAAAGCAACTATGGATGATTTATGTGATAACAAAAGTGAAGGTTTAGAAGATAGAGAAAAGGAGTATAATGATGCAGATGAGAAAGCCATAGCAAAGAAGAAAAGCAAGGCAAGAAAGTTGGGACTGTAGTAGCTGAGGACACTCTTGATGCAGAATCCACCGAGTTTGGCGAATGCTGCCTCAGCTGAGCCAGAAAAAAGAAAAGAAGAAAAAGAAGAAGGGGGAGAAGCATCAGAGAGTCAAAGATGGATAAACCTGAATGGAAATTCCGAAAACAATGGTAACTTGGAGCAAAATGGTAGTGTAAAGAAGAAGAAAGCAGGTGGAAAGGAGGAAGCTGAAAATGCCGTTTTTGAAACACCAAACAATCATAAAAAAAATAGAAGAAGAAGAAGGCAGAGGAGGAAAGAAGTTGAAAAGGTAATATTATGTGAAATTTTGTTATTTACTTGGTACATTACATGGGGCAATCAGGGCTTTCTGTATCAATTAATTGGCACTTTGAATCAATGCATTTTGGATGGGCTCGGATATTATGTTCCACCGCATTTATATGATTGAAATGATGGATTTCTCTGTGAAAAAGAGAAAGAAGTGATGGATTGCAGTGAATTGAATGGTTTAAATTTGAATGCTCAGGCATATATATTTTACTTTTACATCAATCGAGAGTAACTGGCAGCCAAGACAATTCCCAATGCGATTCATTGCCTGTCAATACATTTATTGCATATGGTCGCATTCCCAAGAAAGTGGAGCAGGACTTTATTGAGGATAAAGACGTTAGGCCTGGGAAAGTGGAGTAGTTTGGGAAAGTGATGCAGTTAGCAGTTTGGTGGCTGCATTTATTGGATATGGCTGCACATTTAGTGCATATTCGTATTCCCAAGAAAGTGGAGCATGACTTTATTGACTTGGTTGGTTGCATTTACTGCATTTGAGCAATAATGGGCCTCTACATCTAATGTGATTATCAGTCTTTCACAGGAAGCTGATCCCTTGGATTCCCAAGTAGTGACTGCTGCCAAGTTCCAAGGGTGGTGGTGCCTTTAATGTCATTCCTGAGATCGAAGGAAGGGGGCAATAATTGCAGCTATATGGATTCTATAATGAATGTAAGAGGAGATTTAATGTGCGACTGTGGAAAGTGTTTACAATCTACTTTAATTGCCTGCGTGTAGCAGTCCTAATTGATGGGGAAAAAAACTAATGAGGCTGATGATGGATCTGATGGAGAAATGGGTGATGAGACAGGCTGGTGATGATGTGGACAGTCTTCGCCTTCAAAAGCTAGTTAGTCAGGCAAAGGGTGCACGTCCACTTGATGATGATGATGATGATGATTTTAGTGACGATGAAGAATTCCAACCTCTAATAGATGACATTGATGCCGCTGCCATTGAGTTTTGCACAGGAAAGAAGTATGATTTGGACTTTAAAACTCCTGACAAGTCTGGTAAGAATTTTAAGACTAGAGAGGAAATGATTGAGTTGTACACCCAACTCTGTACAGACTATCCTGTTGTCTCCATCGTGGATCCATTTGACAAAGATGACTTGGAAAATACCAAGA